>JAVHSO010000122.1:0-38752 GCA_031468815.1 Morus bassanus | reverse complement strand
GAGTGCTAGATGAGCAGAATGCTGGCTGAGCAGAGTGCTAGCTGAGCAGAGTGCTAGCTGAGGAGATTGCTTGCTGAGCAGAGTGCTAGCTGAGCAGAGTGCTTGCTGAGTAGAGTGCTAGCTGAGCAGAGTGCTAGGTGATCAGAGTGCTAGCTGAGCAGAGTGCTAGGTGAGCAGAGTGCTGGCTGAACAGAGTGCTAATTGAGCAGAGCGCTAGCTGAGCAGAATGCTAGCTGAGCAGAGTGCTAGGTGAGCAGAGTGTTGGTTGAGCAGAGTGCTGGGTGAGCAGAGTTTTGGATGAGCAGAGTGCTAGCTGAGCAGAGTGCTGGCTGAACAGAGTGCTAGTTGAGCAGAGCGCTACCTGAGCAGAGTGCTAGCTGAGCAGAGTGCTTGCTGAGGAGAGTGCTAGCTGAGCAGAGCGCTAGCTGAGCAGAGTGCTAGCTGAGCAGAGTGCTAGCTGAGCAGAATGCTAGGTCAGCAGAGTGCTAGCTGAGCAGAGTGCTAGCTGAGGAGACGTCTAGCTGAACAGATTGATAGCTGAGCAGAGCGCTAGCTGAGTAGAGTGCTAGCTGAGGAGATTGCTAGCTGAGCAGAGCGCTACCTGAGCAGAGTGCTTGCTGAGCAGAGTGCCAGCTGAGCAGAGTGCTAGCTGAGCATAGCGCTAGCTGAGCAGAGTGCTAGATGAGCAGAGCGCTCGCTGAGCAGAGTGCTAGCAGAGCAGAGAGCTAGCTGAGCAGAGCGCTACCTGAGCAGAGTGCTAGCTGAACAGAGTGCTAGCTGAGCATAGCGCTAGCTGAACAGAGTGCTACCTGAGCATAGCGCTAGCTGAGCAGAGCGCTGGCTGAGTAGAGTGTTGGCTGAGCAGAGTGCAAGTTGAGCAGAGTGCTAGCTGAGCAGTCTGCTGGCTGAGCAGAGCGCTAGCTGAGCAGAGTGCTGGCTGCACAGAGTGATAGTTGAGCAGAGCGCTACCTGAGCAGAGCGCTAGGTGAGCAGAGTGCTGGCTGAGCAGAGTGCTAGCTGAGCAGAGTGCTACCTGAGCAGAGTGCTTGCTGAGCAGAGTGCTAGCTGAGCAGAGTGATACCTATACAGAGTGCTAGCTGAGCAGAGTTTTAGGTGAGGAGAGTTCTAGCTGAGCATAGTGCTAGCTGAGCAGAGTGCTAGCTGAGCAGAGCGCTGGCTGAGCAGAGTGCTAGCTGAGCAGAGTGCTAGCTGAGCAGAGTGCTATCTGAGTAGTCTGCTGGCTGAGCGGAGCGCTAGCTCAGCAGAGCGCTAGCTGAGCAGAGTGCTAGTTGAGCATAGTGCTAGCTGAGCAGAGCGCTACCTGAGCAGAGTGCTAGCTGAGCATAGTTCTAGCTGAGCAGAGTGCTAGCTGAGCATAGCGCTAGCTGAGCAGAGCGCTAGCTGAGCAGAGTGCTAGCTGAGTAGAGTGCTAGATGAGCAGAATGCTAGGTGAGCAGAGTGCTAGCTGAGCAGAGTGCTAGCTGAGCAGTCTGCTGGCTGAGCAGAGCGCTAGCTGAGCAGAGTGCTAGCTGAGCAGAGTGCTAGTTGAGCAGAGTGCTAGCTGAGCAGAGTGCTAGCTGAGCAGACGTCTAGCTGAGCATAGTTCTAGCTGAGCAGAGTGCTAGCTGAGCATAGCGCTAGCTGAGCAGAGTGCTAGCTGAGCAGAGTGCTAGCTGAGGAGAGTGCTAGATGAGCAGAGTGCTAGCTGAGCAGAGTGCTTGCTGAGCAGAGTGCTAGGTGATCAGAGTGCTAGCTGAGCAGAGTGCTAGCTGAGCAGAGTGCTGGCTGAACAGAGTTCTAGTTGAGCAGACCGCTAGCTGAGCAGAGTGCTAGCTGAGCAGGGTGCTAGGTGAGCAGAGTGTTGGTTGAGCAGAGTGCTGGCTGAGCAGAGTTTTGGCTGAGCAGAGTGCTAGCTGAGCAGAGTGCTGGCTGAAGAGAGTGCTAGTTGAGCAGAGCGCTACCTGAGAAGAGTGCTAGCTGAGCAGAGCGCTAGCTGAGCAGAGTGCTTGCTGAGCAGAGTGCTAGCTGATCAGAGTGCTAGGTGAGGAGAGCGCTAGTTGAGCAGAGTGCTAGATGAGCAGAATGCAAGGTGAGCAGAGTTCTAGCAGAGCAGAGAGCTAGCTGAGCAGAGCGCTACCTGAGCAGAGTGCTAGCTGAACAGAGTGCTAGCTGAGCATAGCGCTAGCTGAACAGAGTGCTATCTGAGCATAGCGCTAGCTGAGCAGAGTGCTAGCTGAGCAGAGTGCTTGCTGAGCAGAGTGCTAAATGAGCAGAGTGCTTGCTGAGCTGAGAGTGCTAGGTGAGCATAGTGCTAGCTGAGCAGAGTGCTAGCTGAGCATAGCGCTAGCTGAGCAGAGTGCTAGCTGAGCAGAGTGCTAGCTGAGGAGAGCGCTAGCTGAGCAGAGTGCTAGCTGAACAGAGTGCTAGATGAGCAGAATTCTAGGTGAGCATAGTGCTAGCTGAGCAGAGTGCTAGCAGAGCATAGTGCTAGCTGAGCAGAGTGCTAGCTGAGATTAGCGCTAGCTGAGCAGAGTGCTAGCTTAGCAGAGTGCTAGCTGAGGAGAGTGCTTGCTGAGCAGAGTGCTAGCTGAGCAGAGTGCTTGCTGAGTAGAGTGCTAGCTGAGCAGAGTGCTAGGTGATCAGAGTGCTAGCTGAGCAGAGTGCTAGGTGAGCAGAGTGCTGGTTGAACAGAGTGCTAATTGAGCAGAGCGCTAGCTGAGCAGAGTGCTAGCTGAGCAGAGTGCTAGGTGAGCAGAATGTTGGTTGAGCAGAGTGCTGGCTGAGCAGAGTTTTGGCTGAGCAGAGTGCTAGCTGAGCAGAGTGCTGGCTGAACAGAGTGCTAGTTGAGCAGAGCGCTACCTGAGCAGAGTGCTAGCTGAGCAGAGCGCTAGCTGAGTAGAGTGCTAGCTGAGCAGAGTGCTACCTGAAGAGAGCGCTAGCTGAGCAGAGTGCTAGTTGAGCAGAATGCTAGGTGAGCAGAGTGCTAGGTGAGCAGAGTGCTAGTTGAGCAGAGCGCTACCTGAGCAGAGTGCTAGATGAGCAGAATGCTAGGTGAGCAGAGTGCTAGCTGAGCAGAGTGCTAGCTGAGCATAGCTCTAGGTGAGCAGAGTGCTAGCTGAGCAGAGTGCTAGCTGAGGAGAGTGCTAGCTGAGCAGAGTGCTAGCTGAGCAGAGTGCTTGCTGAGCAGAGTGCTAGCTGATCAGAGTGCTAGCTGAACAGAGTGCTAGGTGAGCATAGTGCTAGCTGAGCAGAGTGCTAGCTGAGCAGAGCGCTTGCTGAGCAGAGTGCTAGCTGAGCAGAGTGCTACTTGAGGAGAGCGCTAGCTGAGCAGAGTGCTAGCTGAGCAGAGTGCTAGATGAGCAGAATGCTAGGTGAGCAGAGTGCTAGCTGAGCAGAGTGCTAGCTGAGGAGAGTGCTTGCTGAGCAGAGTGCTAGCTGAGCAGAGTGCTTGCTGAGCAGAGTGCTAGGTGATCAGAGTGCTAGCTGAGCAGAGCGCTAGCTGAGCAGAGCGCTAGCTGAGCAGAGTTCTAGGTGAGCAGAGTGCTAGGTGAGGAGAGCGCTAGCTGAGCAGAGTGCTAGCTGAGCAGAGTGCTAGATGAGCAGAAAGCTGGCTGAGCAGAGTGCTAGCTGAGCAGAGTGCTAGCTGAGCAGAGTGCTAGCTGAGCAGTCTGCTGGCTGAGCGGAGCGCTAGCTTAGTAAAGTTCTAGCTGAGCAGAGTGCTAGTTGAGCAGAGTGCTAGCTGAGCAGAGCGCTACCTGAGCAGAGTGCTAGCTGAGCAGAGTGCTAGCTGAGCAGAGTGCTAGGTGAGGAGAGCGCTAGCTGAGCAGAGTGCTAGCTGAGCAGAATGCTAGGTGAGCAGAGTGCTAGCTGAGCAGAGTGCTAGCTGAGCAGAGTGCTGGCTGAACAGAGTGCTAGTTGAGCAGACCGCTAGCTGAGCAGAATGCTAGCTGAGCAGAGTGCTAGGTGAGCAGAGTGTTGTTTGAGCAGAGTGCTGGCTGAGCAGAGTTTTGGCTGAGCAGAGTGCTAGCTGAGCAGAGTGCTGGCTGAACAGAGTGCTAGTTGAGCAGAGCGCTACCTGAGCAGAGCGCTAGGTGAGCAGAGTGCTGGCTGAGCAGAGTGCTAGCTGAGCAGAGTGCTGGCTGAGCAGAGTGCTAGCTGAGCAGAGTGCTAGCTGAGCAGAGTGCTAGCTGAGTTGTCTGCTGGCTGAGCGGAGCGCTAGCTGAGCAGAGCGCTAGCTGAGCAGAGTGCTAGTTGAGCAGAGTGCTAGCTGAGCAGAGTGCTTGCTGAGCAGAGTGCTTGCTGAGCAGAGTGCTAGCTAAGCAGAGTGCTAGGTGAGCATAGTGCTAGCTGAGCAGAGTGCTAGCTGAGCAGAGCGCTGGCTGAGCAGAGTGCTAGCTGAGCAGAGTGCTAGGTGAGGAGAGCGCTAGCTGAGCAGTCTGCTGGCTGAGCGGAGCGCTAGCTGAGCAGAGTCCTAGTTGAGCAGAGTGCTAGCTGAGCAGAGTGCTAGCTGGGCAGACGTCTAGCTGACCATAGTGCTAGCTGAGCAGAGTGCTAGCTGAGCATAGCGCTAGCTGAGCAGAGTGCTAGCTGAGCAGAGTGCTAGCTGAGGAGAGTGCTTGCTGAGCAGAGTGCTAGCTGAGCAGAGTGCTGGTTGAGCAGAGTGCTGGCTGAACAGAGTGCTAATTGAGCAGAGCGCTAGCTGAGCAGAGTGCTAGCTGAGCAGAGTGCTAGGTGAGCAGAGTGTTGGTTGAGCAGAGTGCTGGCTGAGCAGAATTTTGGCTGAGCAGAGTGCTAGCTGAACAGAGAGCTTGCTGAGCAGAATGCTAGGTGAGCATAATTCTAGCTGAGCAGAGTGCTTGCTGAGCAGAGTGTTGGTTGAGCAGAGTGCTAGCTGAGCAGAGTGCTGGCTGAGCAGAGTGCTGGCTGAGCGGTGTGCTGGCTGAACAGAGTGCTTGCTGAGCAGAGTGCTAGGTGAGGAGAGCGCTAGCTGAGCAGAGTGCTAGCTTAGCAGAGCGCTAGCTGAGGAGAGCACTGGCTGAACAGAGTGCTAGCTGAGCAGAGTGCTAGGTGAGCATAGTGCTAGCTGAGCAGAGTTCTAGCTGAGCAGAGCGCTGGCTGAGCAGAGTGTTGGCTGAGCAGAGTGCAAGCTGAGCAGAGTGCTAACTGAGCAGTCTGCTGGCTGAGCGGAGCGCTAGCTGAGCAGAGTGCTGGCTGAACAGAGTGCTAGTTGAGCAGAGCGCTACCTGAGCAGAGCGCTAGGTGAGCAGAGTGCTGGCTGAGCAGAGTGCTAGCTGAGCAGATTGCAAGGTGAGCAGAGTGATACCTATACAGAGTGCTAGCTGAGCAGAGTGCTAGGTGAGGAGAGCGCTAGCTGAGCAGAGTGCTAGCTGAGCAGAGTGCTGGCTGAGCAGAGCGCTAGCTGAGCAGAGTGCTAGGTGAGGAGAGCTCTAGCTGAGCAGAGTGCTAGCTGAGCAGAGGTCTAGCTGAGCATAGTGCTAGCTGAACAGAGTGCTATTTGAGCAGAGCGCTTCCTGAGCAGAGTGCTAGCTGAGCAGAGCGCTAGTTGAGTAGAGTGCTAGCTGAGCAGATTGCTAGCTGAGCAGAGTGCTAGGTGAGTTTAGTGCTAGCTGAGCAGAGTGCTAGGTGAGCAGAGCGCTGACTGAGCAGAGTGCTAGCTGAGCAGAGTGCTAGATGAGCAGAGTGCTAGGTGAGCAGAGTGCTAGCTGAGCAGACGTCTAGCTGAGCAGAGCGCTACCTGAGCAGAGTGCTAGCTGAGCAGAGTGCTAGCTGAGCAGAGTGCTAGGTGAGGAGAGCGCTAGCTGAGCAGAGTGCTAGCTGAGCAGAATGCTAGGTGAGCAGAGTGCTAGCTGAGCAGAGTGCTAGCTGAGCAGAGTGCTGGCTGAACAGAGTGCTAGTTGAGCAGACCGCTAGCTGAGCAGAATGCTAGCTGAGCAGAGTGCTAGGTGAGCAGAGTGTTGGTTGAGCAGAGTGCTGGCTGAGCAGAGTTTTGGCTGAGCAGAGTGCTAGCTGAGCAGAGTGCTGGCTGAACAGAGTGCTAGTTGAGCAGAGCGCTACCTGAGCAGAGCGCTAGGTGAGCAGAGTGCTGGCTGAGCAGAGTGCTAGCTGAGCAGAGTGCTGGCTGAGCAGAGTGCTAGCTGAGCAGAGTGCTAGCTGAGCAGAGTGCTAGCTGAGTTGTCTGCTGGCTGAGCGGAGCGCTAGCTGAGCAGAGCGCTAGCTGAGCAGAGTGCTAGTTGAGCAGAGTGCTAGCTGAGCAGAGTGCTTGCTGAGCAGAGTGCTTGCTGAGCAGAGTGCTAGCTAAGCAGAGTGCTAGGTGAGCATAGTGCTAGCTGAGCAGAGTGCTAGCTGAGCAGAGCGCTGGCTGAGCAGAGTGCTAGCTGAGCAGAGTGCTAGGTGAGGAGATCGCTAGCTGAGCAGAGTGCTAACTGAGCAGAGTGCTAGATGAGCAGAATGCTGGCTGAGCAGAGTGCTAGGTGAGCAGAGTGCTAGCTGAGCAGAGTGCTAGCTGAGCAGTCTGCTGGCTGAGCGGAGCGCTAGCTGAGCAGAGTCCTAGTTGAGCAGAGTGCTAGCTGAGCAGAGTGCTAGCTGGGCAGACGTCTAGCTGACCATAGTGCTAGCTGAGCAGAGTGCTAGCTGAGCATAGCGCTAGCTGAGCAGAGTGCTAGCTGAGCAGAGTGCTAGCTGAGGAGAGTGCTTGCTGAGCAGAGTGCTAGCTGAGCAGAGTGCTAGTTGAGCAGAGTGCTGGCTGAACAGAGTGCTAATTGAGCAGAGCGCTAGCTGAGCAGAGTGCTAGCTGAGCAGAGTGCTAGGTGAGCAGAGTGTTGGTTGAGCAGAGTGCTGGCTGAGCAGAGTTTTGGCTGAGCAGAGTGCTAGCTGAACAGAGAGCTTGCTGAGCAGAATGCTAGGTGAGCATAATTCTAGCTGAGCAGAGTGCTTGCTGAGCAGAGTGTTGGTTGAGCAGAGTGCTAGCTGAGCAGAGTGCTGGCTGAGCAGAGTGCTGGCTGAGCGGTGTGCTGGCTGAACAGAGTGCTTGCTGAGCAGAGTGCTAGGTGAGGAGAGCGCTAGCTGAGCAGAGTGCTAGCTTAGCAGAGCGCTAGCTGAGGAGAGCACTGGCTGAACAGAGTGCTAGCTGAGCAGAGTGCTAGGTGAGCATAGTGCTAGCTGAGCAGAGTTCTAGCTGAGCAGAGCGCTGGCTGAGCAGACTGTTGGCTGAGCAGAGTGCAAGCTGAGCAGAGTGCTAACTGAGCAGTCTGCTGGCTGAGCGGAGCGCTAGCTGAGCAGAGTGCTGGCTGAACAGAGTGCTAGTTGAGCAGAGCGCTACCTGAGCAGAGCGCTAGGTGAGCAGAGTGCTGGCTGAGCAGAGTGCTAGCTGAGCAGATTGCAAGGTGAGCAGAGTGATACCTATACAGAGTGCTAGCTGAGCAGAGTGCTAGGTGAGGAGAGCGCTAGCTGAGCAGAGTGCTAGCTGAGCAGAGTGCTGGCTGAGCAGAGCGCTAGCTGAGCAGAGTGCTAGGTGAGGAGAGCGCTAGCTGAGCAGAGTGCTAGCTGAGCAGAGGTCTAGCTGAGCATAGTGCTAGCTGAACAGAGTGCTATTTGAGCAGAGTGCTGGCTGAGCAGAGTGCTAGCTGAGCAGAGCGCTAGTTGAGTAGAGTGCTAGCTGAGCAGATTGCTAGCTGAGCAGAGTGCTAGGTGAGTTTAGTGCTAGCTGAGCAGAGTGCTAGGTGAGCGGAGCGCTGACTGAGCAGAGTGCTAGCTGAGCAGAGTGCTAGATGAGCAGAGTGCTAGGTGAGCAGAGTGCTAGCTGAGCAGACGTCTAGCTGAACAGAGTGCTAGCTGAGCAGAGTGCTAGCTGAGGAGAGTGCCTTCTGAGCAGAGTGCTAGCTGAGCAGAGTGCTAGCTGAGGAGAGTGCTTGCTGAACAGAGTGCTAGGTGAGCAGAGTGCTTGCTGAGCAGAGTGCTAGGTGATCAGAGTGCTAGCTGAGCACAGTGCTAGGTGAGCATAGTGCTAGTTGAGCAGAGTGCTAGCTGAGCAGAGCGCTTGCTGAGCAGAGTGCTAGCTGAGCAGAGTGCTAGGTGAGGAGAGCGCTAGCTGAGCAGAGTGCTAGCTAGAGCAGAATGCTAGGTGAGCAGAGTGCTAGCTGACCAGAGTGCTAGGTGAGCAGACGTCTAGATGAGCAGAGTGCTAGCTGAGCAGAGCGCTACCTGAGCAGAGTGCTATCTGAGCAGAGTGCTAGCTGAGCAGAGTGCTAGCTGAGCAGAGCGCTACCTGAGCAGAGTGCTAGCTGAGCAGAGTGCTAGCTGACCAGAGTGCTAGGTGAGGAGAGCGCTAGCTGAGCAGAGTGCTAGCTGAGCAGAGGTCTATCTGAGCATAGTGCTAGCTGAACAGAGTGCTAGTTGAGCAGAGAGATTCCTGAGCAGAGTGCTAGCTGAGCAGAGCGCTAGTTGAGCAGAGTGCTAGGTGAGCATAGTGCTAGCTGAGCAGAGTGCTAGGTGAGCAGAGCGCTGACTGAGCAGAGTGCTAGCTGAGCAGAGTGCTAGATGAGCAGAGTGCTAGGTGAGCAGAGTGCTAGCTGAGCAGACATCTAGCTGAACAGAGTGCTAGCTGAGCAGAGTGCTAGCTGAGGAGAGTGCCTTCTGAGCAGAGTGCTAGCTGAGCAGAGTGCTAGCTGAGGAGACTGCTTGCTGAACAGAGTGCTAGGTGAGCAGAGTGCTTGCTGAGCAGAGTGCTAGGTGATCAGAGTGCTAGCTGAGCACAGTGCTAGGTGAGCATAGTGCTAGTTGAGCAGAGTGCTAGCTGAGCAGAGCGCTTGCTGAGCAGAGTGCTAGCTGAGCAGAGTGCTAGGTGAGGAGAGCGCTAGCTGAGCAGAGTGCTAGCTAGAGCAGAATGCTAGGTGAGCAGAGTGCTAGCTGAGCAGAGTGCTAGGTGAGGAGAGCGCTAGCTGAGCAGAGTGCTAGATGAGCAGAATGCTAGCTGAGCAGAGTGCTAGCTGAGCAGAGTGCTAGCTGAGCAGAGTGCTAGGTGAGGAGAGCGCTAGCTGAGCATAGTGCTAGCTGAGGAGAGTGCTAGATGAGCAGAATGCTGGCTGAGCAGAGTGCTAGCTGAGCAGAGTGCTAGCTGAGCAGTCTGCTGGCTGAGCGGAGCGCTAGCTGAGCAGAGCTCTAGCTGAGCAGAGTGCTAGTTGAGCAGAGTGCTAGCTGAGCAGAGTGCTAGCTGGGCAGACGTCTAGCTGACCATAGTGCTAGCTGAGCAGAGTGCTAGCTGAGCATAGCGCTAGCTGAGCAGAGTGCTAGCTGAGCAGAGTGCTAGCTGAGGAGAGTGCTTGCTGAGCAGAGTGCTAGCTGAGCACAGTGCTAGCTGAGCAGAGTGCTAGGTGAGCAGAGTGCTGGCTGAACAGAGTGCTAATTGAGCAGAGCGCTAGCTGAGCAGAGTGCTAGCTGAGCAGAGTGCTAGGTGAGCAGAGTGTTGGTTGAGCAGAGTGCTGGCTGAGCAGAGTTTTGGCTGAGCAGAGTGCTAGCTGAGCAGAGTGCTGGCTGAACAGAGTGCTAGTTGAGCAGAGCGCTACCTGAGCAGAGTGCTAGCTGAGCAGAGCGCTAGCTGAGTAGAGTGCTAGCTGAGCATAGCGCTAGCTGAGCAGAGTGCTACCTGAGCAGAGTGCTTGCTGAGCAGAGTGCTAGCTGAGCAGAGTGCTAGGTGAGGAGAGCGCTAGGTGAGCAGAGTGCTAGCTGAGCAGAGTGCTAGCTGAGCAGAGTGCTAGCAGAGCAGAATGCTAGTTGAGTAGAGTGCTAGCTGAGCAGAGTGCTAGCTGAGCAGACGTCTAGCTGAAGAGAGTGCTAGATGAGCAGAGTGCTAGGAGAGCATAGCGCTAGCTGAACAGAGTGCTAGCTGAGCAGAGTGCTAGCTGAGCAGAGTGCTAGCTGAGGAGAGTGCTAGCTGAGCAGAGCGCTGGCTGAGCAGAGTGCTAGGTGATCAGAGTGCTAGCTGAGCAGAGTGCTAGGTGAGCAGAGTGCTAGCTGAGCAGAGCGCTGGCTGAGCAGAGTGCTAGCTGAGCAGAGTGCTAGGTGAGGAGAGCACTAGCTGAGCAGAGTGCTAGCTGAACAGAGTGCGAGATGAGCAGAATGCTAGCTGAGCAGAGTGCTTGCTGAACAGAGTGCTAGCTGAGCAGAGTGCTACCTGAGCAGTCTGCTGGCTGAGCGGAGCGCTAGCTTAGCAGTCTTCTGGCTGAGCGGAGCGCTAGCTGAGCAGAGCGCTAGTTGAGCAGAGTGCTAGCTGAGCAGAGTGCTAGCTGAGCATAGTGCTAGCTGAGTAGAGTTCTTGCTGAGCAGAGTGCTAGGTGATCAGAGTGCTAGCTGAGCACAGTGCTAGGTGAGCATTGTGCTAGTTGAGCATAGTAGTAGCTGAGCAGAGCGCTTGCTGAGCAGAGTGCTAGCTGAGCAGAGTGCTAGGTGAGGAGAGCGCTAGCTGAGCAGAGTGCTAGATGACCAGAATGCTAGGTGAGCACAGTGCTAGGTGAGCAGAGTGCTAGCTGAGCAGAGCGCTAGCTGAACAGAATGCTAGCTGAGCAGAGTGCTAGCTGAGCATAGCGCTAGCTGAAGAGAGTGCTAGCTGAGCAGAGTGCTAGCTGAGGAGAGTGCTTGCTGAGCAGAGTGCTAGCTGAGCAGAGTGCTTGCTGAGTAGAGTGCTAGCTGAACAGAGTGCTAGGTGATCAGAGTGCTAGCTGAGCAGAGTGCTAGGTGAGCAGAGTGCTGGCTGAACAGAGTGCTAATTGAGCAGAGCGTTAGCTGAGCAGAGAGATAGCTGAGCAGAGTGCTAGGTGAGCAGAGTGTTGGTTGAGCAGAGTGCTGGCTAAGCAGAGTTTTGGCTGAGCAGAGTGCTAGCTGAGCAGAGTGCTGGCTGAACAGAGTGATAGTTGAGCAGAGCGCTACCTGAGGAGAGTGCTACCTGAGCAGAGTGCTTGCTGAGCAGAGTGCTAGCTGAGCAGAGTGCTAGGTGAGGAGAGCGCTAGCTGAGCAGAGTGCTAGCTGAGCAGAGCGCTAGCTGAGCAGAGTGCTGGCTGAGCAGAGTGCTAGCTGAGCAGAGTGCTAGCTGAGCAGAGTGCTAGCTGAGTAGTCTGCTGGCTGAGCAGAGCGCTAGCTGAACAGAGCGCTAGCTGAGCAGAGTGCTAGTTGAGCAGAGTGCTAGCTGAGCAGAGTGCTTGCTGAGCAGAGTGCTTGCTGAGCAGAGTGCTAGCTAAGCAGAGTGCTAGGTGAGCATAGTGCTAGCTGAGCAGAGTGCTAGCTGAGCAGAGCGCTGGCTGAGCAGAGTGCTAGCTGAGCAGAGTGCTAGGTGAGGAGAGCGCTAGCTGAGCAGAGTGCTAACTGAGCAGAGTGCTAGATGAGCAGAATGCTGGCTGAGCAGAGTGCTAGCTGAGCAGAGTGCTAGCTGAGCAGTCTGCTGGCTGAGCGGAGCGCTAGCTGAGCAGAGTCCTAGTTGAGCAGAGTGCTAGCTGAGCAGCGTGCTAGCTGGGCAGACGTCTAGCTGACCATAGTGCTAGCTGAGCAGAGTGCTAGCTGAGCATAGCGCTAGCTGAGCAGAGTGCTAGCTGAGCAGAGTGCTAGCTGAGGAGAGTGCTTGCTGAGCAGAGTGCTAGCTGAGCAGAGTGCTAGTTGAGCAGAGTGCTGGCTGAACAGAGTGCTAATTGAGCAGAGCGCTAGCTGAGCAGAGTGCTAGCTGAGCAGAGTGCTAGGTGAGCAGAGTGTTGGTTGAGCAGAGTGCTGGCTGAGCAGAGTTTTGGCTGAGCAGAGTGCTAGCTGAACAGAGAGCTTGCTGAGCAGAATGCTAGGTGAGCATAATTCTAGCTGAGCAGAGTGCTTGCTGAGCAGAGTGTTGGTTGAGCAGAGTGCTAGCTGAGCAGAGTGCTGGCTGAGCGGTGTGCTGGCTGAACAGAGTGCTTGCTGAGCAGAGTGCTAGCTGAGTAGAGTGCTAGGTGAGGAGAGCGCTAGCTGAGCAGAGTGCTAGCTTAGCAGAGCGCTAGCTGAGGAGAGCACTGGCTGAACAGAGTGCTAGCTGAGCAGAGTGCTAGGTGAGCATAGTGCTAGCTGAGCAGAGTTCTAGCTGAGCAGAGCGCTGGCTGAGCAGAGTGTTGGCTGAGCAGAGTGCAAGCTGAGCAGAGTGCTAACTGAGCAGTCTGCTGGCTGAGCGGAGCGCTAGCTGAGCAGAGTGCTGGCTGAACAGAGTGCTAGTTGAGCAGAGTGCTAGCTGAGCAGAGCGCTAGGTGAGCAGAGTGCTGGCTGAGCAGAGTGCTAGCTGAGCAGATTGCAAGGTGAGCAGAGTGATACCTATACAGAGTGCTAGCTGAGCAGAGTGCTAGGTGAGGAGAGCGCTAGCTGAGCAGAGTGCTAGCTGAGCAGAGTGCTGGCTGAGCAGAGCGCTAGCTGAGCAGAGTGCTAGGTGAGGAGAGCGCTAGCTGAGCAGAGTGCTAGCTGAGCAGAGGTCTAGCTGAGCATAGTGCTAGCTGAACAGAGTGCTAGTTGAGCAGAGCGCTTCCTGAGCAGAGTGCTAGCTGAGCAGAGCGCTAGTTGAGTAGAGTGCTAGCTGAGCAGATTGCTAGCTGAGCAGAGTGCTAGGTGAGCATAGTGCTAGCTGAGCAGAGTGCCAGCTGAGCAGAGTGCTAGATGAGCAGAGTGCTAGCTGAGCAGAGTGCTAGCTGAGCAGACGTCTAGCTGAACAGAGTGCTAGCTGAGCAGAGTGCTAGCTGAGGAGAGTGCCTTCTGAGCAGAGTGCTAGCTGAGCAGAGTGCTAGCTGAGGAGAGTGCTTGCTGAACAGAGTGCTAGGTGAGCAGAGTGCTTGCTGAGCAGAGTGCTAGGTGATCAGAGTGCTAGCTGAGCACAGTGCTAGGTGAGCATAGTGCTAGTTGAGCAGAGTGCTAGCTGAGCAGAGCGCTTGCTGAGCAGAGTGCTAGCTGAGCAGAGTGCTAGGTGAGGAGAGCGCTAGCTGAGCAGAGTGCTAGCTAGAGCAGAATGCTAGGTGAGCAGAGTGCTAGCTGACCAGAGTGCTAGGTGAGCAGACGTCTAGATGAGCAGAGTGCTAGCTGAGCAGAGCGCTACCTGAGCAGAGTGCTATCTGAGCAGAGTGCTAGCTGAGCAGAGTGCTAGCTGAGCAGAGCGCTACCTGAGCAGAGTGCTAGCTGAGCAGAGTGCTAGCTGAGCAGAGTGCTAGGTGAGGAGAGCGCTAGCTGAGCAGAGTGCTAGCTGAGCAGAGGTCTAGCTGAGCATAGTGCTAGCTGAACAGAGTGCTAGTTGAGCAGAGCGCTTCCTGAGCAGAGTGCTAGCTGAGCAGAGCTCTAGTTGAGCAGAGTGCTAGGTGAGCATAGTGCTAGCTGAGCAGAGTGCTAGGTGAGCAGAGCGCTGACTGAGCAGAGTGCTAGCTGAGCAGAGTGCTAGATGAGCAGAGTGCTAGGTGAGCAGAGTGCTAGCTGAGCAGACGTCTAGCTGAACAGAGTGCTAGCTGAGCAGAGTGCTAGCTGAGGAGAGTGCCTTCTGAGCAGAGTGCTAGCTGAGCAGAGTGCTAGCTGAGGAGACTGCTTGGTGAACAGAGTGCTAGGTGAGCAGAGTGCTTGCTGAGCAGAGTGCTAGGTGATCAGAGTGCTAGCTGAGCACAGTGCTAGGTGAGCATAGTGCTAGTTGAGCAGAGTGCTAGCTGAGCAGAGCGCTTGCTGAGCAGAGTGCTAGCTGAGCAGAGTGCTAGGTGAGGAGAGCGCTAGCTGAGCAGAGTGCTAGCTAGAGCAGAATGCTAGGTGAGCAGAGTGCTAGCTGAGCAGTGTGCTAGGTGAGGAGAGCGCTAGCTGAACAGAGTGCTAGATGAGCAGAATGCTAGCTGAGCAGAGTGCTAGCTGAGCAGAGTGCTAGCTGAGCAGAGTGCTAGGTGAGGAGAGCGCTAGCTGAGCAGAGTGCTAGCTGAGGAGAGTGCTAGATGAGCAGAATGCTGGCTGAGCAGAGTGCTAGCTGAGCAGAGTGCTAGCTGAGCAGAGTGCTAGCTGAGCAGTCTGCTGGCTGAGCGGAGCGCTAGCTGAGCAGAGCTCTAGCTGAGCAGAGTGCTAGTTGAGCAGAGTGCTAGCTGAGCAGAGTGCTAGCTGGGCAGACGTCTAGCTGACCATAGTGCTAGCTGAGCAGAGTGCTAGCTGAGCATAGCGCTAGCTGAGCAGAGTGCTAGCTGAGCAGAGTGCTAGCTGAGGAGAGTGCTTGCTGAGCAGAGTGCTAGCTGACCATAGTGCTAGCTGAGCAGAGTGCTAGGTGAGCAGAGTGCTGGCTGAACAGAGTGCTAATTGAGCAGAGCGCTAGCTGAGCAGAGTGCTAGCTGAGCAGAGTGCTAGGTGAGCAGAGTGTTGGTTGAGCAGAATGCTGGCTGAGCAGAGTTTTGGCTGAGCAGAGTGCTACCTGAGCAGAGTGCTGGCTGAACAGAGTGCTAGCTGAGCAGAGCGCTAGGTGAGGAGAGCGCTAGGTGAGCAGAGTGCTAGCTGAGCAGAGTGCTAGCTGAGCAGAGTGCTAGCAGAGCAGAATGCTAGGTGAGCAGAGTGCTAGCTGAGCAGAGTGCTAGCTGAGCAGACGTCTAGCTGAAGAGAGTGCTAGCTGAGCATAGCCTAGCAGAGCATAGCGCTAGCTGAACAGAGTGCTAGCTGAGCATAGCGCTAGCTGAGCAGAGTGCTAGCTGAGCAGAGTGCTAGCTGAGGAGAGTGCTAGCTGAGCAGAGCGCTGGCTGAGCAGAGTGCTTGCTGATCAGAGTGCTAGCTGAGCAGAGTGCTAGGTGAGCAGAGTGCTAGCTGAGCAGAGCGCTGGCTGAGCAGAGTGCTAGCTGAGCAGAGTGCTAGGTGAGGAGAGCACTAGCTGAGCAGAGTGCTAGCTGAACAGAGTGCGAGATGAGCAGAGCGCTAGCTGAGCAGAGTGCTTGCTGAACAGAGTGCTAGCTGAGCAGAGTGCTACCTGAGCAGTCTGCTGGCTGAGCGGAGCGCTAGCTTAGCAGTCTGCTGGCTGAGCGGAGCGCTAGCTGAGCAGAGCGCTAGTTGAGCAGAGTGCTAGCTGAGCAGAGTGCTAGCTGAGCATAGTGCTAGCTGAGTAGAGTTCTTGCTGAGCAGAGTGCTAGGTGATCAGAGTGCTAGCTGAGCACAGTGCTAGGTGAGCATTGTGCTAGTTGAGCATAGTAGTAGCTGAGCAGAGCGCTTGCTGAGCAGAGTGCTAGCTGAGCAGAATGCTAGGTGAGGAGAGCGCTAGCTGAGCAGAGTGCTAGATGACCAGAATGCTAGGTGAGCACAGTGCTAGCTGAGCAGAGTGCTAGCTGAGCAGAGCGCTACCTGAACAGAATGCTAGCTGAGCAGAGTGCTAGCTGAGCATAGCGCTAGCTGAACAGAGTGCTAGCTGAGCAGAGTGCTAGCTGAGGAGAGTGCTTGCTGAGCAGAGTGCTAGCTGAGCAGAGTGCTTGCTGAGTAGAGTGCTAGCTGAACAGAGTGCTAGGTGATCAGAGTGCTAGCTGAGCAGAGTGCTAGGTGAGCAGAGTGCTGGCTGAACAGAGTGCTAATTGAGCAGAGCGTTAGCTGAGCAGAGAGATAGCTGAGCAGAGTGCTAGGTGAGCAGAGTGTTGGTTGAGCAGAGTGCTGGCTAAGCAGAGTTTTGGCTGAGCAGAGTGCTAGCTGAGCAGAGTGCTGGCTGAACAGAGTGCTAGTTGATCAGAGCGCTACCTGAGGAGAGTGCTACCTGAGCAGAGTGCTTGCTGAGCAGAGTGCTAGCTGAGCAGAGTGCTAGGTGAGGAGAGCGCTAGCTGAGCAGAGTGCTAGCTGAGCAGAGCGCTAGCTGAGCAGAGTGCTAGTTGAGCAGAGTGCTAGCTGAGCAGACGTCTAGCTGAACAGAGTGATAGCTGAGCAGAGTGCTAGGTGAGCAGAGTGCTAGCTGAGCAGAGTGCTAGGTGAGCAGAGCGCTACCTGAGCAGAGTGCTAGCTGAGCAGAGCGCTGGCTGAGCAGAGTGCTAGCTGAGCAGAGTGCTTGCTGAGCAGAGTGCTAGCTGAGCAGAGTGCTAGCTGAACAGAGTGCTAGGTGAGCATAGTGCTAGCTGAGCAGAGTGCTAGCTGAGCAGAGCGCTTGCTGAGCAGAGTGCTAGCTGAGCAGAGTGCTACTTGAGGAGAGCGCTAGCTGAGCAGAGTGCTAGCTGAGCAGAGTGCTAGATGAGCAGAATGCTAGGTGAGCAGATCGCTGGCTGAGCAGAGTGCTATGTGAGCAGAGTACTGGCTGATCAGAGTGCTAGCTGAGCAGAGTGCTTGCTGAGCAGAGTGCTAGGTGATCAGAGTGCTAGCTGAGCAGAGTGCTAGCTGAGCAGAGCGCTAGCTGAGCAGAGTTCTAGGTGAGCAGAGTGCTAGGTGAGGAGAGCGCTAGCTGAGCAGAGTGCTAGCTGAGCAGAGTGCTAGATGAGCAGAAAGCTGGCTGAGCAGAGTGCTAGCTGAGCAGAGTGCTAGCTGAGCAGAGTGCTAGCTGAGCAGTCTGCTGGCTGAGCGGAGCGCTAGCTTAGTAAAGTTCTAGCTGAGCAGAGTGCTAGTTGAGCAGAGTGCTAGCTGAGCAGAGCGCTACCTGAGCAGAGTGCTAGCTGAGCAGAGTGCTAGCTGAGCAGAGTGCTAGGTGAGGAGAGCGCTAGCTGAGCAGAGTGCTAGCTGAGCAGAATGCTAGGTGAGCAGAGTGCTAGCTGAGCAGAGTGCTAGCTGAGCAGAGTGCTGGCTGAACAGAGTGCTAGTTGAGCAGACCGCTAGCTGAGCAGAATGCTAGCTGAGCAGAGTGCTAGGTGAGCAGAGTGTTGGTTGAGCAGAGTGCTGGCTGAGCAGAGTTTTGGCTGAGCAGAGTGCTAACTGAGCAGAGTGCTGGCTGAACAGAGTGCTAGTTGAGCAGAGCGCTACCTGAGCAGAGCGCTAGGTGAGCAGAGTGCTGGCTGAGCAGAGTGCTAGGTGAGCAGAGTGCTGGCTGAGCAGAGTGCTAGCTGAGCAGAGTGCTAGCTGAGCAGAGTGCTAGCTGAGTAGTCTGCTGGCTGAGCGGAGCGCTAGCTGAGCAGAGCGCTAGCTGAGCAGAGTGCTAGTTGAGCAGAGTGCTAGCTGAGCAGAGTGCTTGCTGAGCAGAGTGCTTGCTGAGCAGAGTGCTAGCTAAGCAGAGTGCTAGGTGAGCATATTGCTAGCTGAGCAGAGTGCTAGCTGAGCAGAGCGCTGGCTGAGCAGAGTGCTAGCTGAGCAGAGTGCTAGGTGAGGAGAGCGCTAGCTGAGCAGAGTGCTAACTGAGCAGAGTGCTAGATGAGCAGAATGCTGGCTGAGCAGAGTGCTAGCTGAGCAGAGTGCTAGCTGAGCAGAGTGCTAGCTGAGCAGTCTGCTGGCTGAGCGGAGCGCTAGCTGAGCAGAGTCCTAGTTGAGCAGAGTGCTAGCTGAGCAGAGTGCTAGCTGGGCAGACGTCTAGCTGACCATAGTGCTAGCTGAGCAGAGTGCTAGCTGAGCATAGCGCTAGCTGAGCAGAGTGCTAGCTGAGCAGAGTGCTAGCTGAGGAGAGTGCTTGCTGAGCAGAGTGCTAGCTGAGCAGAGTGCTAGTTGAGCAGAGTGCTGGCTGAACAGAGTGCTAATTGAGCAGAGCGCTAGCTGAGCAGAGTGCTAGCTGAGCAGAGTGCTAGGTGAGCAGAGTGTTGGTTGAGCAGAGTGCTGGCTGAGCAGAGTTTTGGCTGAGCAGAGTGCTAGCTGAACAGAGAGCTTGCTGAGCAGAATGCTAGGTGAGCATAATTCTAGCTGAGCAGAGTGCTAACTGAGCAGTCTGCTGGCTGAGCGGAGCGCTAGCTGAGCAGAGTGCTGGCTGAAAAGAGTGCTAGTTGAGCAGAGCGCTACCTGAGCAGAGCGCTAGGTGAGCAGAGTGCTGGCTGAGCAGAGTGCTAGCTGAGCAGATTGCAAGGTGAGCAGAGTGATACCTATACAGAGTGCTAGCTGAGCAGAGTGCTAGGTGAGGAGAGCGCTAGCTGAGCAGAGTGCTAGCTGAGCAGAGTGCTGGCTGAGCAGAGCGCTAGCTGAGCAGAGTGCTAGGTGAGGAGAGCGCTAGCTGAGCAGAGTGCTAGCTGAGCAGAGGTCTAGCTGAGCATAGTGCTAGCTGAACAGAGTGCTAGTTGAGCAGAGCGCTTCCTGAGCAGAGTGCTAGCTGAGCAGAGCGCTAGTTGAGTAGAGTGCTAGCTGAGCAGATTGCTAGCTGAGCAGAGTGCTAGGTGAGCATAGTGCTAGCTGAGCAGAGTGCTAGGTGAGCAGAGCGCTGACTGAGCAGAGTGCTAGCTGAGCAGAGTGCTAGATGAGCAGAGTGCTAGGTGAGCAGAGTGCTAGCTGAGCAGACGTCTAGCTGAACAGAGTGCTAGCTGAGCAGAGTGCTAGCTGAGGAGAGTGCCTTCTGAGCAGAGTGCTAGCTGAGCAGAGTGGTAGCTGAGGAGAGTGCTTGCTGAACAGAGTGCTAGGTGAGCAGAGTGCTTGCTGAGCAGAGTGCTAGGTGATCAGAGTGCTAGCTGAGCACAGTGCTAGGTGAGCATAGTGCTAGCTGAGCAGAGTGCTAGCTGAGCAGAGCGCTTGCTGAGCAGAGTGCTAGCTGAGCAGAGTGCTAGGTGAGGAGAGCGCTAGCTGAGCAGAGTGCTAGCTAGAGCAGAATGCTAGGTGAGCAGAGTGCTAGCTGAGCAGAGTGCTAGCTGAGTAGAGTGCTAGATGAGCAGAATGCTAGGTGAGCAGAGTGCTAGCTGAGCAGAGTGCTAGCTGAGCAGTCTGCTGGCTTAGCGGAGCGCTAGCTGAGCTGAGTGCTAGCTGAGCAGAGTGCTAGTTGAGCAGAGTGCTAGCTGAGCAGAGTGCTAGCTGAGCAGATGTCTAGCTGAGCATAGTGCTAGCTGAGCAGAGTGCTAGCTGAGTATAGCGCTAGCTGAGCAGAGTGCTAGCTGAGCAGAGTGCTAGCTGAGGAGAGTGCCTTCTCAGCAGAGTGCTAGCTGAGCAGAGTGCTTTCTGAGCAGAGTGCTAGGTGATCAGAGTGCTAGCTGAGCAGAGTGCTAGCTGACCATAGTGCTAGCTGAGCAGATTGCAGGGTGAGCAGAGTCTTGGTTGAGCAGAGTGCTGGCTGAGCAGAGTGCTAGCTGTGCAGAGCGCTAGCTGAGTAGAGTGCTAGCTGAGCAGATTGCTAGCTGAGGAGAGCGCTACCTGAGCAGAGTGCTTGCTGAGCAGAGTGCTAGCTGATCAGAGTGCTGGGTGAGGAGAGCGCTAGCTGAGCAGAGTTCTAGATGAGCAGAATGCTAGGTGAGCAGAGTGCTAGCAGAGCAGAGAGCTAGCTGAGCAGAGCGCTACCTGAGCAGAGTGCTAGCTGAACAGAGTGCTAGCTGAGCATAGCGCTAGCTGAACAGAGTGCTACCTGAGCATAGCGTTAGCTGAGCAGAGCGCTGGCTGAGCAGAGTGTTGGCTGAGCAGAGTGGAAGCTGAGCAGAGTGCTAGCTGAGCAGTCTGCTGGCTGAGGGGAGCGCTAGCTGAGCAGAGTGCTGGCTGAACAGAGTGATAGTTGAGCAGAGCGCTACCTGAGCAGAGTGCTTGCTGAGCAGAGTGCTCGCTGAGCAGAGTGATACTTATACAGAGTGGTAGCTGAGCAGAGTGTTAGGTGAGGAGAGGTCTAGCTGAGCATAGTGTTAGCTGAGCAGAGTGCTAGATGAGCAGAATTCTAGGTGAGCAGAGTGCTAGCTGAGCAGAGTGCTAGCTGAGCAGAGTGCTAGCTGAGCAGTCTGCTGGCTGAGCGGAGCGCTAGCTGAGCAGAGTTTTGCCTGAGTAGAGTGCTAGTTGAGCAGAGTGCTAGCTGAGCAGAGTGCTTGCTGAGCAGAGTGCTTGCTGAGCAGAGTGCTAGCTGAGCAGAGTGCTAGGTGAGCAGAGTGCTAGCTGAGCAGAGTGCTAGCTGAGCAGAGCGCTGGCTGAGCAGAGTGCTAGCTGAGCAGAGTGCTAGGTGAGGAGAGCACTAGCTGAGCAGAGTGCTAGCTGAGTAGAGTGCTAGCTGAGCAGAGTGCTAGCTGAGCAGAGTGCTAGCTGAGCAGTCTGCTGGCTGAGCGGAGCGCTAGCTGAGCAGAGTGCTAGCTGAGCAGAGTGCTAGTTGAGCACAGTGATAGCTGAGCAGAGTGCTAGCTGAGCAGACGTCTAGCTGAGCATAGTGCTAACTGAGCAGAGTGCTAGCTGAGCATAGCGCTAGCTGAGCAGAGTGCTAGCTGAGCAGAGTGCTAGCTGAGCAGACGTCTAGCTGAACAGAGTGCTAGCTGAGCAGAGTGCTAGCTGAGCATAGCGCTAGCTGAACATAGTGCTAGCTGAGCATAGCGCTAGCTGAGCAGGGTGCTAGCTGAGCAGAGTGCTAGCTGAGGAGAGTGCTTGCTGAGCAGAGTGCTAGGTGAGCATAGTGCTAGCTGAGCAGAGGTCTAGCTGAGCATAGTGCTAGCTGAGCAGAGGTCTAGCTGAGCAGAGTGCTAGCTGAGCAGAGTGCTAGGTGAGCAGAGTTTTGGCTGAGCAGAGTGCTAGGTGAGCAGAGTGCTTGCTGAGCAGAGTGCTAGCTGAGCAGAAGTCTAGCTGAGCATAGTGCTGGCTGAACAGAGAGCTTGCTGAGCAGAGTGTTGGTTGAGCAGAGTGCTAGCTGAGCAGAGTGCTGGCTGAGCGGTGTGCTGGCTGAAAGGAGTGCTTGCTGAGCAGAGTGCTAGGTGAGCAGAGTGGTACCTGAGCAGTGTGCTGGCTGAGCAGATTTCTAGTTGATCAGAGTGCTAGGTGAGCAGAATGCTAGGTGAGCATAATTCTAGCTGAGCAGAGTGCTTGCTGAGCACAGTGTTGGTTGAGCAGAGTGCTAGATGAGCAGAGTGCTGGCTGAGCGGTGTGCTGGCTGAAAGGAGTGCTTGCTGATCAGAGTGCTAGCTGAGTAGAGTGCTAGGTGAGGAGAGCGCTAGCTGAGCAGAGTGCTAGCTGAGCAGAGCGCTAGGTGAGGAGAGCACTGGCTGAACAGAGTGCTAGCTTAGCAGAGTGCTAGGTGAGCATAGTGCTAGCTGAGCAGAGTGCTAGATGAGCAGAATGCTAGGTGAGCAGAGTTCTAGCACAGCAGAGACCTAGCTGAGCAGAGCGCTACCTGAGCAGAGTGCTAGCTGAACAGAGTGCTAGCTGAGCATAGCGCTAGCTGAACAGAATGCTACCTGAGCATAGCGTTAGCTGAGCAGAGCGCTGGCTGAGCAGAGTGTTGGCTGAGCAGAGTGCAAGCTGAGCAGAGTGCTAGCTGAGCAGTCTGCTGGCTGAGCGGAGCGCTAGCTGAGCAGAGTGCTGGCTGAACAGAGTGATAGTTGAGCAGAGCGCTACCTGAGCAGAGCGCTAGGTGAGCAGAGTGCTGGCTGAGCAGAGTGCTAGCTGAGCAGATTGCTACCTGAGCAGAGTGCTTGCTGAGCAGAGTGCTCGCTGAGCAGAGTGATACCTATACAGAGTGCTAGCTGAGCAGAGTGTTAGGTGAGGAGAGGTCTAGCTGAGCATAGTGCTAACTGAGCAGAGTGCTAGATGAGCAGAATTCTAGGTGAGCAGAGTGCTAGCTGAGCAGAGTGCTAGCTGAGAAGAGTGCTAGCTGAGCAGTCTGCTGGCTGAGCGGAGCGCTAGCTGAGCAGAGCTCTAGCTGAGCAGAGTGCTAGTTGAGCAGAGTGCTAGCTGAGCACAGTGCTTGCTGAGCAGATTGCTAGGTGATCAGAGTGCTAGCTGAGCAGAGTGCTAGGTGAGCAGAGTGCTAGCTGAGCAGAGTGCTAGCTGAGCAGAGCGCTTGCTGAGCAGAGTGCTAGCTGAGCAGAGTGCTAGGTGAGGAGAGCACTAGCTGAGCAGAGTGCTAGCTGAGTAGAGTGCTAGCTGAGCAGAGTGCTAGCTGAGCAGAGTGCTAGCTGAGCAGTCTGCTGGCTGAGCGGAGCGCTAGCTGAGCAGAGTGCTAGCTGAGCAGACGTCTAGCTGAGCATAGTGCTACCTGAGCAGAGTGCTAGCTGAGCAGAGTGCTAGCTGAGCAGAGTGCTAACTGAGCAGAGTGCTTGCTGAGCATAGTGCTAGGTGATCAGAGTGCTAGCTGAGCAGAGTGCTAGCTGAGCAGAGTGCTGGCTGAACAGAGTGCTAGTTGAGGAGAGCGCTACCTGAGCAGAGTGCTAGCTGAGCAGAGCGCTAGCTGAGTAGAGTGCTAGCTGAGCAGATTGCTAGCTGAGCAGAGCGCTACCTGAGCAGAGTGCTTGCTGAGCAGAGTGCTGGCTGATCAGAGTGCTAGGTGAGGAGAGCGCTAGCTGAGCAGAGTGCTAGGTGAGCAGAGTGTTGGTTGAGCAGAGTGCTGGCTGAGCAGAGTTTTGGCTGAGCAGAGTGCTAGCTGAGCAGTCTGCTGGCTGAGTAGAGTGCTAGCTGAGCAGAGTGCTGGCTGAGCAGAGTTCTAGGTGATCAGAGTGCTAGCTGAGTAGAGTGCTAGCTGAGCAGATTGCTAGCTGAGCAGAGCGCTACCTGAGCAGAGTGCTTGCTGAGCAGAGTGCTAGCTGATCAGAGTGCTAGGTGAGGAGAGCGCTAGCTGAGCAGAGTGCTAGATGAGCAGAATGCTAGGTGAGCAGAGTGCTAGGTGAGCAGAGAGCTAGCTGAGCAGAGCGCTACATGAGCAGAGTGCTAGCTGAACAGAGTGCTAGCTGAGCATAGCGCTAGCTGAACAGAGTGCTACCTGAGCATAGCGCTAGCTGAGCAGAGTGCTAGCTGAGCAGAGTTCTTGCTGAGCAGAGTGCTAGCTGAGCAGAGTGCTAGCTGAGCTGAGAGTGCTAGGTGAGCATAGTGCTAGCTGAGCAGAGTGCTAGCTGAGGAGAGCGCTAGCTGAGCAGAGTGCTAGCTGAGCAGAGTGCAAGATGAGCAGAATTCTAGGTGAGCAGAGTGCTAGGTGATCAGAGTGCTAGCTGAGCAGAGTGCTTGCTGAGCAGAGTGCTAGGTGATCAGAGTGCTAGCTGAGCAGACCGCTAGCTGAGCAGAGTGCTAGCTGAGCAGAGTGCTAGGTGAGCAGAGTGCTAGCTGAGCAGACGTCTAGCTGAGCAAACGTCTAGCTGAACAGAGTGCTAGCTGAGCAGAGTGCTAGCTGAGGAGAGTGCCTTCTGAGCAGAGTGCTAGCTGAGCAGAGTGCTAGCTGTGGAGAGTGCTTGCTGAACAGAGTGCTAGGTGAGCAGAGTGCTAGCTGAGCACAGTGCTAGGTGAGCATAGTGCTAGCTGAGCAGAGTGCTAGCTGAGCAGAGCGCTTGCTGAGCAGAGTGCTAGCTGAGCAGAGTGCTAGGTGAGGAGAGCGCTAGCTGAGCAGAGTGCTAGCTAGAGCAGAATGCTAGGTGAGCAGAGTGCTAGCTGAGCAGAGTGCTAGCTGAGTAGAGTGCTAGATGAGCAGAATGCTAGGTGAGCAGAGTGCTAGTTGAGCAGAGTGCTAGCTGAGCAGTCTGCTGGCTTAGCGGAGCGCTAGCTGAGCAGAGTGCTAGCTGAGCAGAGTGCTAGTTGAGCAGAGTGCTAGCTGAGCAGAGTGCTAGCTGAGCAGACGTCTAGCTGAGCATAGTGCTAGCTGAGCAGAGTGCTAGCTGAGCATAGCGCTAGCTGAGCAGAGTGCTAGCTGAGCAGAGTGCTAGCTGAGCAGAGTGCCTTTTGAGCAGAGTGCTAGCTGAGCAGAGTGCTTGCTGAGCAGAGTGCTAGGTGATCAGAGTGCTAGCTGAGCAGAGTGCTAGCTGAGGAGAGTGCCTTCTGAGCAGAGTGCTAGGTGAGCAGAGTCTTGGTTGAGCAGAGTGCTGGCTGAGCAGAGTGCTAGCTGTGCAGAGCGCTAGCTGAGTAGAGTGCTAGCTGAGCAGATTGCTAGCTGAGGAGAGCGCTACCTGAGCAGAGTGCTTGCTGAGCAGAGTGCTAGCTGATCAGAGTGCTGGGTGAGGAGAGCGCTAGCTGAGCAGAGTTCTAGATGAGCAGAATGCTAGGTGAGCAGAGTGCTAGCAGAGCAGAGAGCTAGCTGAGCAGAGTGCTACCTGAGCAGAGTGCTAGCTGAACAGAGTGCTAGCTGAGCATAGCGCTAGCTGAACAGAGTGCTACCTGAGCATAGCGTTAGCTGAGCAGAGCGCTGGCTGAGCAGAGTGTTGGCTGAGCAGAGTGGAAGCTGAGCAGAGTGCTAGCTGAGCAGTCTGCTGGCTGAGCGGAGCGCTAGCTGAGCAGACGTCTAGCTGAACAGAGTGCTAGTTGAGCAGAGCGCTACCTGAGCAGAGCGCTAGGTGAGCAGAGTGCTGGCTGAGCAGAGTGCTAGCTGAGCAGAGTGCTACCTGAGCAGAGTGCTTGCTGACCAGAGTGCTCGCTGAGCAGAGTGATACCTATACAGAGTGCTAGCTGAGCAGAGTGTTAGGTGAGGAGAGGTCTAGCTGAGCATAGTGCTAGCTGAGCAGAGTGCTAGATGAGCAGAATTCTAGGTGAGCAGAGTGCTAGCTGAGCAGAGTGCTAGCTGAGCAGTCTGCTGGCTGAGCGGAGCGCTAGCTGAGCAGGGTGCTAGCTGAGCAGAGTGCTAGCTGAGGAGAGTGCTTGCTGAGCAGAGTGCTAGGTGAGCATAGTGCTAGCTGAGCAGAGGTCTAGCTGAGCAGAGTGCTAGCTGAGCAGAGGTCTAGCTGAGCAGAGTGCTAGCTGAGCAGAGTGCTAGGTGAGCAGAGTGCTAGCTGAGCAGAGTGCTAGGTGAGCAGAGTGCTTGCTGAGCAGAGTGCTAGCTGAGCAGAAGTCTAGCTGAGCATAGTGCTGGCTGAACAGAGAGCTTGCTGAGCAGATTGCAAGGTGACCAGAGTGGTACCTGAGCAGTGTGCTGGCTGAGCAGATTTCTAGTTGATCAGAGTGCTAGGTGAGCAGAATGCTAGGTGAGCATAATTCTAGCTGAGCAGAGTGCTTGCTGAGCAGAGTGATAGCTGAGCAGAGTGCTGGCTGAGCGGTGTGCTGGCTGAACAGAGTGCTTGCTGATCAGAGTGCTAGCTGAGTAGAGTGCTAGGTGAGGAGAGCGCTAGCTGAGCAGAGTGCTAGCTGAGCAGAGCGCTAGGTGAGGAGAGCACTGGCTGAACAGAGTGCTAGCTGAGCAGAGTGCTAGGTGAGCATAGTGCTAGCTGAGCAGAGTGCTAGCTGAGCAGAGCGCTGGCTGAGCAGAGTGTTGGCTGAGCAGAGTGCAAGCTGAGCAGAGTGCTAGCTGAGCAGTCTGCTGGCTGAGCGGAGCGCTAGCTGAGCAGAGTGCTGGCTGAACAGAGTGATAGTTGAGCAGAGCGCTACCTGAGCAGAGCGCTACCTGAGCAGAGTGCTAGGTGAGCGGAGCGCTAGCTGAGCAGAGCGCTAGCTGAGCAGAGTGCTAGTTGAGCAGAGTGCTAGCTGAGCAGAGTGTTAGGCGAGGAGAGGTCTAGCTGAGCATAGTGCTAGGTGAGCAGAGTGCTAGCTGAGCAGAGCGCTGGCTGAGCAGAGTGCTAGTTGAGCAGAGTGCTAGCTGAGCAGAGTGCTTGCTGAGCAGAGTGCTAGCTGAGCAGAGTGCTAGGTGAGCAGAGTGCTAGCTGAGCAGAGTGCTTGCTGAGCAGAGCGCTGGCTGAGCAGAGTGCTAGTTGAGCAGAGTGCTAGGTGAGGAGAGCACTAGCTGAGCAGAGTGCTAGCTGAGTAGAGTGCTAGATGAGCAGAATGCTAGGTGAGCAGAGCGCTGGCTGAGCAGAGTGCTAGCTGAACAGAGTGCTAGTTGAGCAGAGCACTACCTGAGTAGAGTGCTAGATGAGCAGAATGCTAGGTGAGCAGAGTGCTAGCTGAGCAGAGTGCTGGCTGAACACAGTGCTAGCTGAGCAGACCGCTAGCTGAGCAGAGTGCTAGCTGAGCAGAGTGCTAGGTGAGCAGAGTGTTGGTTGAGCAGAGTGCTGGCTGAGCAGAGTGCTAGCTGAGCAGAGTGCTAGCTGAGCAGAGTGCTGGCTGAACAGAGTGCTAGTTGAGCAGAGCACTACCTGAGCAGAGTGCTAGCTGAGCAGAGTGCTAGTTGAGCAGAGTGCTAGCTGAGCAGAGTGCTAGCTGAGCAGAGTGCTGGCTGAGCATAGTGCTAGCTGAGCAGAGTGCTAGCTGAGCATAGCGCTAGCTGAGCAGAGTGCTAGCTGAGCAGAGTGCTAGCTGAGGAGAGTGCCTTCTGAGCAGAGTGCTAGCTGAGCAGAGTGCTGCTGAGTAGAGTGCTAGCTGATCAGAGTGCTAGCTGAGCAGACCGCTAGCTGAGCAGAGTGCTAGCTGAGCAGAGTGCTAGGTGAGCAGAGTGTTGGTTGAGCAGAGTGCTGGCTGAGCAGAGTGCTAGCTGAGCAGAGTGCTAGCTGAGCAGAGTGCTAGGTGAACAGAGTGCTAGTTGAGCAGAGCACTACCTGAGCAGAGTGCTAGCTGAGCAGTGCGCTAGCTGAGTAGAGTGCTAGCTGAGCAGATTGCTAGCTGAGCAGAGCGCTACCTGAGCAGAGTGCTTGCTGAGCAGAGTGCTAGCTGATCAGAGTGCTAGTTGAGGAGAGCGCTAGCTGAGCAGAGTGCTAGATGAGCAGAATGCTAGGTGAGCAGAGTGCTAGCAGAGCAGAGAGCTAGCTGAGCAGAGCGCTACCTGAGCAGAGTGCTAGCTGAACAGAGTGCTAGCTGAGCATAGCGCTAGCTGAACAGAATGCTACCTGAGCATAGCGTTAGCTGAGCAGAGCGCTGGCTGAGCAGAGTGTTGGCTGAGCAGAGTGCAAGCTGAGCAGAGTGCTAGCTGAGCAGTCTGCTGGCTGAGCGGAGCGCTAGCTGAGCAGAGTGCTGGCTGAACAGAGTGATAGTTGAGCAGAGCGCTACCTGAGCAGAGCGCTAGGTGAGCAGAGTGCTGGCTGAGCAGAGTGCTTGCTGAGCAGAGTGCTCGCTGAGCGGAGTGATACCTATACAGAGTGCTAGCTGAGCAGAGTGTTAGGTGAGGAGGGGTCTAGCTGAGCATAGTGCTAACTGAGCAGAGTGCTAGATGAGCAGAATTCTAGGTGAGCAGAGTGCTAGCTGAGCAGAGTGCTAGCTGATCAGAGTGCTAGCTGAGCAGTCTGCTGGCTGAGCGGAGCGCTATCTGAGCAGAGCGCTAGCTGAGCAGAGTGCTAGTTGAGCAGAGTGCTAGCTGAGCAGAGTGCTTGCTGAGCAGAGTGCTAGGTGATCAGAGTGCTAGCTGAGCAGAGTGCTAGGTGAGCAGAGTGCTAGCTGAGCAGAGTGCTAGCTGAGCAGTCTGCTGGCTGAGCACAGTGCTGGCTGAGCAGAGTGCTAGGTGAGGAGAGCACTAGCTGAGCAGAGTGCTAGCTGAGTAGAGTGCTAGCTGAGCAGAGTGCTAGCTGAGCAGAGTGCTAGCTGAGCAGTCTGCTGGCTGAGCGGAGCGCTAGCTGAGCAGAGTGCTAGCTGAGCAGACGTCTAGCTGAGCATAGTGCTACCTGAGCAGAGTGCTAGCTGAGCATAGTGCTAGCTGAGCAGAGTGCTAGCTGAGCAGAGTGCTAGCTGAGCAGAGTGCTTGCTGAGCAGAGTGCTAGGTGATCAGAGTGCTAGCTGAGCAGAGTGCTAGCTGAGCAGAGTGCTGGCTGAACAGAGTGCTAGTTGAGGAGAGCGCTAGCTGAGCAGAGTGCTAGCTGAGCAGAGTGCTATGTGAGCAGAGTGTTGGTTGAGCAGAGTGCTGGCTGAGCAGAGTTTTGGCTGAGCAGAGTGCTAGCTGAGCAGAGTGCTGCCTGAACAGAGTGCTAGTTGAGCAGAGCGCTACCTGAGCAGAGTGCTAGTTGAGCAGAGCGCTAGCTGAGTAGAGTGCTAGCTGAGCAGATTGCTAGCTGAGCAGAGCGCTACCTGAGCAGAGTGCTTGCTGAGCAGAGTGCTAGCTGATCAGAGTGCTAGGTGAGGAGAGCGCTAGCTGAGCAGAGTGCTAGATGAGCAGAATGCTAGGTGAGCAGAGTGCTAGGTGAGCAGAGAGCTAGCTGAGCAGAGCGCTACATGAGCAGAGTGCTAGCTGAACAGAGTGCTAGCTGAGCATAGCGCTAGCTGAACAGAGTGCTACCTGAGCATAGCGCTAGCTGAGCAGAGTGCTAGCTGAGCAGAGTGCTTGCTGAGCAGAGTGCTAGCTGAGCAGAGTGCTAGCTGAGCAGAGTGCTAGCTGAGCAGTCTGCTGGCTGAGCGGAGCGCTAGCTGAGCAGAGCGCTAGCTGAGCAGAGTGTAGTTGAGCAGAGTGCTAGCTGAGCATAGTGCTAGCTGAGCAGAGTGCTAGCTGAGCATAGTACTAGCTGAGCAGAGTGCTAGCTGAGATTAGCGCTAGCTGAGCAGAGTGCTAGCTGAGCAGAGTGCTAGCTGAGGAGAGTGCTTGCTGAGCAGAGTGCTAGCTGAGCAGAGTGCTTGCTGAGTAGAGTGCTAGCTGAACAGAGTGCTAGGTGATCAGAGTGCTAGCTGAGCATAGTGCTAGGTGAGCAGAGTGCTGGCTGAACAGAGTGCTAATTGAGCAGAGCGTTAGCTGAGCAGAGAGATAGCTGAGCAGAGTGCTAGGTGAGCAGAGTGTTGGTTGAGCAGAGTGCTGGCTAAGCAGAGTTTTGGCTGAGCAGAGTGCTGGCTGAGCAGAGTGCTAGCTGAGCAGAGTGCTGGCTGAACAGAGTGCTAGCTGAGCAGAGCGCTACCTGAGGAGAGTGCTACCTGAGCAGAGTGCTTGCTGAGCAGAGTGCTAGCTGAGCAGAGTGCTAGGTGAGGAGAGCGCTAGCTGAGCAGAGTGCTAGCTGAGCAGAATGCTAGGTCAGCAGAGTGCTAGCTGAGCAGAGTGCTAGCTGAACAGACGTCTAGCTGAACAGATGATAGCTGAGCAGAGTGCTAGGTGAGCAGAGTGCTGGCTGAACAGAGTGCTAATTGAGCAGAGCGTTAGCTGAGCAGACAGATAGCTGAGCAGAGTGCTAGGTGAGCAGAGTGTTGGTTGAGCAGAGTGCTGGCTGAACAGAGTGCTAGGTGAGGAGAGCACTAGCTGAGCAGAGCGCTAGGTGAGCAGAGTGCTAGGTGAGCAGAGTGCTTGCTGAGCAGAGTGCTAGCTGAGCAGTCTGCTGGCTGAGCGGAGCGCTAGCTGAGCAGAGCGCTAGCTGAGCAGAGTGCTAGTTGAGCAGAGTGCTAGCTGAGCACAGTGTTAGGCGAGGAGAGGTCTAGCTGAGCATAGTGCTAGCTGAGCAGAGTGCTAGCTGAGCCGAGCGCTGGCTGAGCAGAGTGCTAGCTGAGCAGAGTGCTAGCTGAGCAGAGTGCTAGCTGAGCAGTCTGCTGGCTGAGCGGAGCGCTAGCTGAGCAGAGTGCTAGCTGAGCAGTGTGCTAGTTGAGCAGAGTGCTAGCTGAGCAGAGTGCTAGCTGAGCAGAGTGCTGGCTGAGCATAGTGCTAGCTGAGCAGAGTGCTAGCTGAGCATAGCGCTAGCTGAGCAGAGTGCTAGCTGAGCAGAGTGCTAGCTGAGGAGAGTGCCTTCTGAGCAGAGTGCTAGCTGAGCAGAGTGCTTGCTGAGCAGAGTGCTAGGTGATCAGAGTGCTAGCTGAGCATAGCGCTAGCTGAGCATAGTGCTAGCTGAGCAGAGTGCTAGGTGAGCAGAGTGTTGGTTGAGCAGAGTGCTGGCTGAGCAGAGTGCTAGCTGAGCAGAGTGCTAGCTGATCAGAGTGCTGGCTGAACAGAATGCTAGTTGAGCAGAGCACTACCTGAGCAGAGTGCTAGCTGAGCAGAGCGCTAGCTGAGTAGAGTGCTAGCTGAGCAGAGTGCTAGCTGAGCAGAGTGCTAGGTGAGGAGAGCGCTAGCTGAGCAGAGTGCTAGATGAGCAGAATGCTAGGTGAGCAGAGTGCTAGCAGAGCAGAGAGCTAGCTGAGCAGAGCGCTACCTGAGCAGAGTGCTAGCTGAACAGAGTGCTAGCTGAGCATAGCGCTAGCTGAACAGAATGCTACCTGAGCATAGCGTTAGCTGAGCAGAGCGCTGGCTGAGCAGAGTGTTGGCTGAGCAGAGTGCAAGCTGAGCAGAGTGCTAGCTGAGCAGTCTACTGGCTGAGCGGAGAGCTAGCTGAGCAGAGTGCTGGCTGAACAGAGTGATAGTTGAGCAGAGCGCTACCTGAGCAGAGCGCTAGGTGAGCAGAGTGCTGGCTGAGCAGAGTGCTAGCTGAGCAGAGTACTACCTGAGCAGAGTGCTTGATGAGCAGAGTGCTCGCTGAGCAGAGTGATACCTATACAGAGTGCTAGCTGAGCAGAGTGTTAGGTGAGGAGAGGTCTAGCTGAGCATATTGCTAACTGAGCAGAGTGCTAGATGAGCAGAATTCTAGGTGAGCAGAGTGCTAGCTGAGCAGAGTGCTAGCTGAGCAGAGTGCTAGATGAGCAGTCTGCTGGCTGAGCAGAGCGCTAGCTGTGCAGAGCGCTAGCTGAGCAGAGTGCTAGTTGAGCAGAGTGCTAGCTGAGCAGAGTGCTTGCTGAGCAGAGTGCTAGGTGATCAGAGTGCTACCTGAGCAGAGTGCTAGGTGAGCAGAGTGCTAGCTGAGCAGAGTGCTAGCTGAGCAGAGCGCTGGCTGAGCAGAGTGCTAGCTGATCAGAGTGCTAGGTGAGGAGAGCACTAGCTGAGCAGAGTGCTAGCTGAGTAGAGTGCTAGCTGAGCAGAGTGCTAGCTGAGCAGAGTGCTAGCTGAGCAGTCTGCTGGCTGAGCGGAGCGCTAGCTGAGCAGAGTGCTAGCTGAGCAGAGTGCTAGTTGAGCAGAGTGCTAGCTGAGCAGAGTGCTAGCTGAGCAGACGTCTAGCTGAGCATAGTGCTACCTGAGCAGAGTGCTAGCTGAGCATAGTGCTAGCTGAGCAGAGTGCTAGCTGAGCAGAGTGCTACCTGAGCAGAGTGCTTGCTGAGCAGAGTGCTAGGTGATCAGAGTGCTAGCTGAGCAGAGTGCTAGCTGAGCAGAGTGCTGGCTGAACAGAGTGCTAGTTGAGGAGAGCGCTAGCTGAGCAGAGTGCTAGCTGAGCAGAGTGCTAGCTGAGCTGAGAGTGCTAGGTGAGCATAGTGCTAGCTGAGCAGAGTGCTAGCTGAGGAGAGCGCTAGCTGAGCAGAGTGCTAGCTGAGCAGAGTGCAAGATGAGCAGAATTCTAGGTGAGCAGAGTGCTAGGTGATCAGAGTGCTAGCTGAGCAGAGTGCTAGCTGAGCAGAGTGCTAGCTGAGGAGAGTGCTTGCTGAGCAGAGTGCTAGCTGAGCAGAGTGCTTGCTGAGTAGAGTGGTAGCTGAACAGAGTGCTAGGTGATCAGAGTGCTAGCTGAGCATAGTGCTAGGTGAGCAGAGTGCTGGCTGAACAGAGTGCTAATTTAGCAGAGCGTTAGCTGAGCAGAGAGATAGCTGAGCAGAGTGCTAGGTGAGCAGAGTGTTGGTTGAGCAGAGTGCTGGCTAAGCAGAGTTTTGGCTGAGCAGAGTGCTGGCTGAGCAGAGTGCTAGCTGAGCAGAGTGCTGACTGAACAGAGTGCTAGTTGAGCAGAGCGCTACCTGAGGAGAGTGCTACCTGAGCAGAGTGCTTGCTGAGCAGAGTGCTACCTGAGCAGAGCGCTAGGTGAGGAGAGCGCTAGCTCAGCAGAGTGCTAGCTGAGCAGAATGCTAGGTCAGCAGAGTGCTAGCTGAGCAGAGTGCTAGCTGAACAGACGTCTAGCTGAACAGAGTGATAGCTGAGCAGAGTGCTAGGTGAGCAGAGTGCTGGCTGAACAGAGTGCTAATTGAGCAGAGCGTTAGCTGAGCAGAGAGATAGCTGAGCAGAGTGCTAGGTGAGCAGAGTGTTGGTTGAGCAGAGTGCTGGCTGAACAGAGTGCTAGGTGAGCAGAGTGCTACCTGAGCAGAGCGCTAGGTGAGCAGAGTGCTAGGTGAGCAGAGTGCTTGCTGAGCAGAGTGCTAGCTGAGCAGTCTGCTGGCTGAGCAGAGCGCTAGCTGAGCAGAGTGCTAGTTGAGCAGAGTGTTAGCTGAGCGGAGTGTTAGGCGAGGAGAGGTCTAGCTGAGCATAGTGCTAGCTGAGCAGAGTGCTAGCTGAGCAGAGCGCTGGCTGAGCAGAGTGCTAGCTGAGCAGAGTGCTAGCTGAGCAGAGTGCTAGCTGAGCAGTCTGCTGGCTGAGCGGAGCGCTAGCTGAGCAGAGTGCTAGCTGAGCAGTGTGTTAGTTGAGCAGAGTGCTAGCTGAGCAGAGTGCTAGCTGAGCAGAGTGCTGGCTGAGCATAGTGCTAGCTGAGCAGAGTGCTAGCTGAGCATAGCGCTAGCTGAGCAGAGTGCTAGCTGAGCAGAGTGCTAGCTGAGGAGAGTGCCTTCTGAGCAGAATGCTAGCTGAGCAGAGTGCTTGCTGAGCAGAGTGCTAGGTGATCAGAGTGCTAGCTGAGCAGACCGCTAGCTGAGCAGAGTGCTAACTGAGCAGAGTGCTAGGTGAGCAGAGTGTTGGTTGAGCAGAGTGCTGGCTGAGCAGAGCGCTACCTGAGCAGAGTGCTTGCTGAGCAGAGTGCTAGCTGAGCAGAGTGCTAGGTGAGGAGAGCGCTAGCTGAGCAGAGTGCTAATTGAGCAGAGCGCTAGCTGAGCAGAGTGCTAGCAGAGCAGAGAGCTAGCTGAGCAGAGCGCTACCTGAGCAGAGTGCTAGCTGAACAGAGTGCTAGCTGAGCATAGCGCTAGCTGAACAGAATGCTACCTGAGCATAGCGTTAGCTGAGCTGAGCGCTGGCTGAGCAGAGTGTTGGCTGAGCAGAGTGCAAGCTGAGCAGAGTGCTAGCTGAGCAGTCTGCTGGCTGAGCGGAGAGCTAGCTGAGCAGAGTGCTGGCTGAACAGAGTGATAGTTGAGCAGAGCGCTACCTGAGCAGAGCGCTAGGTGAGCAGAGTGCTGGCTGAGCAGAGTGCTAGCTGAGCAGAGTGCTACCTGAGCAGAGTGCTTGCTAAGCAGAGTGCTCGCTGAGCAGAGTGATACCTATACAGAGTGCTAGCTGAGCAGAGTGTTAGGTGAGGAGAGGTCTAGCTCAGCATAGTGCTAACTGGTCAGAGTGCTAGATGAGCAGTCTGCTGGCTGAGCGGAGCGCTAGCTGAGCAGAGCGCTAGCTGAGCAGAGTGCTAGTTGAGCAGAGTGCTAGCTGAGCAGAGTGCTTGCTGAGCAGAGTGCTAGGTGATCAGAGTGCTAGCTGAGCAGAGTGCTAGGTGAGCAGAGTGCTAGCTGAGCAGAGTGCTTGCTGAGCAGAGCGCTGGCTGAGCAGAGTGCTAGCTGAGCAGAGTGCTAGCTGAGCAGTGCGCTAGCTGAGTAGAGTGCTAGCTGAGTAGAGTGCTAGCTGAGCAGAGTGCTAGCTGAGCAGAGTGCTAGCTGAGCAGTCTGCTGGCTGAGCGGAGCGCTAGCTGAGCAGAGTGCTAGCTGAGCAGAGTGCTAGTTGAGCATAGTGCTAGCTGAGCAGAGTGCTAGCTGAGCAGACGTCTAGCTGAGCATAGTGCTACCTGAGCAGAGTGCTAGCTGAGCATAGTGCTAGCTGAGCAGAGTGCTAGCTGAGCAGAGTGCTAGCTGAGCAGAGTGCTTGCTGAGCAGAGTGCTAGGTGATCAGAGTGCTAGCTGAGCAGAGTGCTGGCTGAACAGAGTGCTAGTTGAGGAGAGCGCTAGCTGAGCAGAGTGCTAGCTGAGCAGAGTGCTAGGTGAGCAGAGTGTTGGTTGAGCAGAGTGCTGGCTGAGCAGAGTTTTGGCTGAGCAGAGTGCTAGCTGAGCAGAGTGCTGCCTGAACAGAGTGCTAGTTGAGCAGAGCGCTACCTGAGCAGAGTGCTAGCTGAGCAGAGCGCTAGCTGAGTAGAGTGCTAGCTGAGCAGATTGCTAGCTGAGCAGAGCGCTACCTGAGCAGAGTGCTTGCTGAGCAGAGTGCTAGCTGATCAGAGTGCTAGGTGAGGAGAGCGCTAGCTGAGCAGAGTGCTAGATGAGCAGAATGCTAGGTGAGCAGAGTGCTAGGTGAGCAGAGAGCTAGCTGAGCAGAGCGCTACATGAGCAGAGTGATAGCTGAACAGAGTGCTAGCTGAGCATAGCGCTAGCTGAACAGAGTGCTACCTGAGCATAGCGCTAGCTGAGCAGAGTGCTAGCTGAGCAGAGTTCTTGCTGAGCAGAGTGCTAGCTGAGCAGAGTGCTAGCTGAGCTGAGAGTGCTAGGTGAGCATAGTGCTAGCTGAGCAGAGTGCTAGCTAAGGAGAGCGCTACCTGAGCAGAGTGCTAGCTGAGCAGAGTGCAAGATGAGCAGAATTCTAGGTGAGCAGAGTGCTAGGTGATCAGAGTGCTAGCTGAGCAGAGTGCTAGCTGAGCAGTCTGCTGGCTGAGCGGACCGCTAGCTGAGCAGAGCGCTAGCTGAGCAGAGTGTAGTTGAGCAGAGTGCTAGCTGAGCAGAGTGCTAGCTGAGGAGAGTGCTGGCTGAGCATAGTGCTAGCTGAGCAGAGTGCTAGCTGAGATTAACGCTAGCTGAGCAGAGTGCTAGCTGAGCAGAGTGCTAGCTGAGGAGAGTGCTTGCTGAGCAGAGTGCTAGCTGAGCAGAGTGCTTGCTGAGTAGAGTGCTAGCTGAACAGTGCTAGGTGATCAGAGTGCTAGCTGAGCATAGTGCTAGGTGAGCAGAGTGCTGGCTGAACAGAGTGCTAATTGAGCAGAGCGTTAGCTGAGCAGAGAGATAGCTGAGCAGAGTGCTAGGTGAGCAGAGTGTTGGTTGAGCAGAGTGCTGGCTAAGCAGAGTTTTGGCTGAGCAGAGTGCTGGCTGAGCAGAGTGCTAGCTGAGCAGAGTGCTGGCTGAACAGAGTGCTAGTAGAGCAGAGCGCTACCTGAGGAGAGTGCTACCTGAGCAGAGTGCTTGCTGAGCAGAGTGCTAGCTGAGCAGAGTGCTAGGTGAGGAGAGTGCTAGCTGAGCAGAGTTCTAGCTGAGCAGAATTCTAGGTCAGCAGAGTGCTAGGTGAGCAGAGTGCTAGCTGAACAGACGTCTAGCTGAACAGAGTGATAGCTGAGCAGAGTCCTAGGTGAGCAGAGTGCTGGCTGAACAGAGTGCTAATTGAGCAGAGCGTTAGCTGAGCAGAGAGATAGCTGAGCAGAGTGCTAGGTGAGCAGAGTGTTGGTTGAGCAGAGTGCTGGCTGAGCAGTGTTTTGGCTGAGCAGAGTGTTAGCTGAGCAGAGTGCTGGCTGAACAGAGTGCTAGTTGAGCAGAGCGCTACCTGAGCAGAGTGCTAGCTGAGCAGACGTCTAGCTAAACAGAGTGATAGCTGAGCAGATTGCTAGCTGAGCAGAGCGCTACCTGAGCAGAGTGCTTGCTGAGCAGAGTGCTAGCTGATCAGAGTGCTAGGTGAGGAGAGCGCTAGCTGAGCAGAGTGCTAGATGAGCAGAATGCTAGCTGCGCAGAGTGCTAGCAGAGCAGAGAGCTAGCTGAGCAGAGCGCTACCTGAGCAGAGTGCTAGCTGAGCAGAGTGCTGGCTGAGCGGTGTGCTGGCTGAACAGAGTGCTTGCTGATCAGAGTGCTAGCTGAGTAGAGTGCTAGGTGAGGAGAGCGCTAGCTGAGCAGAGTGCTAGCTGAGCAGAGTGCTAGGTGAGCATAGTGCTAGCTGAGCAGAGTGCTAGCTGAGCAGAGCGCTGGCTGAGCAGTGTGTTGGCTGAGCAGAGTGCAAGCTGAGCAGAGTGCTAGATGAGCAGTCTGCTGGCTGAGCGGAGTGCTAGCTGAGCAGAGTGCTGGCTGAACAGAGTGATAGTTGAGCAGAGCGCTACCTGAGCAGAGCGCTAGGTGAGCAGAGTGCTAGGTGAGCAGAGTGCTTGCTGAGCAGAGTGCTAGCTGAGCAGTCTGCTGGCTGAGCGGAGCGCTAGCTGAGCAGAGCGCTAGCTGAGCAGAGTGCTAGTTGAGCAGAGTGCTAGCTGAGCAGAGTGTTAGGCGAGGAGAGGTCTAGCTGAGCATAGTGCTAGCTGAGCAGAGTGCTAGCTGAGCAGAGTGCTGGCTGAGCAGAGTGCTAGCTGAGCAGAGTGCTAGCTGAGCAGAGTGCTAGCTGAGCAGTCTGCTGGCTGAGCGGAGCGCTAGCTGAGCAGAGCGCTAGCTGAGCAGAGTGCTAGTTGAGCAGAGTGCTAGCTGAGCAGAGTGCTAGCTGAGCAGAGTGCTTGCTGAGCAGAGTGCTAGCTGAGCAGAGTGCTAGGTGAGCAGAGTGCTAGCTGAGCAGAGTGCTAGCTGAGCAGAGCGCTGGCTGAGCAGAGTTCTAGGTGAGCAGAGTGCTAGGTGAGGAGAGCACTAGCTGAGCAGAGTGCTAGCTGAGTAGAGTGCTAGATGAGCAGAATGCTAGGTGAGCAGAGTGCTAGCTGAGCAGAGTGCTAGCTGAGCAGAGTGCTAGCTGAGCAGTCTGCTGGCTGAACAGAGTGCTAGCTGAGCAGAGTGCTAGCTGAGCATAGCGCTAGCTGAGCAGAGTGCTAGCTGAGCAGAGTGCTAGCTGAGGAGAGTGCCTTCTGAGCAGAGTGCTAGCTGAGCAGAGTGCTTGCTGAGCAGAGTGCTAGGTGATCAGAGTGCTAGCTGAGCATAGCGCTAGCTGAGCATAGTGCTAGCTGAGCAGAGTGCTAGGTGAGCAGAGTGTTGGTTGAGCAGAGTGCTGGCTGAGCAGAGTGCTAGCTGAGCAGAGTGCTAGCTGAGCAGAGTGCTGGCTGAACAGAGTGCTAGTTGAGCAGAGCACTACCTGAGCAGATTGCTAGCTGAGCAGAGCGCTACCTGAGCAGAGTGCTTGCTGAGCAGAGTGCTTTCTGAGTAGAGTGCTAGCTGAACAGAGTGCTAGCTGAGCAGAGTGCTAGATGAGCAGAATGCTAGGTGAGCAGAGTGCTAGCAGAGCAGAGAGCTAGCTGAGCAGAGCGCTACCTGAGCAGAGTGCTAGCTGAACAGAGTGCTAGCTGAGCATAGCGCTAGCTGAACAGAGTGCTACCTGAGCATAGCGTTAGCTGAGCAGAGCGCTGGCTGAGCAGAGTGTTGGCTGAGCAGAGTGCAAGCTGAGCAGAGTGCTAGCTGAGCAGTCTGCTGGCTGAGCGGAGCGCTAGCTGAGCAGAGTGCTGGCTGAACAGAGTGATAGTTGAGCAGAGCGCTACCTGAGCAGAGCGCTAGGTGAGCAGAGTGCTGGCTGAGCAGAGTGCTAGCTGAGCAGAGTGCTACCTGAGCAGAGTGCTTGCTGAGCAGTGTGCTCGCTGTGCAGAGAGATACCTATACAGAGTGCTAGCTGAGGAGAGTGTTAGGTGAGGAGAGGTCTAGCTGAGCATAGTGCTAACTGAGCAGAGTGCTAGATGAGCAGAATTCTAGGTGAGCAGAGTGCTAGCTGAGCAGAGTGCTAGCTGAGCAGAGTGCTAGATGAGCAGTCTGCTGGCTGAGCGGAGCGCTAGCTGAGCAGAGCGCTAGCTGAGAAGAGTGCTAGTTGAGCAGAGTGCTAGCTGAGCAGAGTGCTTGCTGAGCAGAGTGCTAGGTGATCAGAGTGCTAGCTGAGCAGAGTGCTAGGTGAGCAGAGTGCTAGCTGAGCAGAGTGCTAGCTGAGCAGAGCGCTGGCTGAGCAGAGTGCTAGCTGAGCAGAGTGCTAGGTGAGGAGAGCACTAGCTGAGCAGAGTGCTAGCTGAGTAGAGTGCTAGCTGAGCAGAGTGCTAGCTGAGCGGAGCGCTAGCTGAGCAGAGTGCTAGCTGAGCAGAGTGCTAGTTGAGCAGAGTGCTAGCTGAGCAGAGTGCTAGCTGAGCAGACGTCTAGCTGAGCATAGTGCTACCTGAGCAGAGTGCTAGCTGAGCAGAGTGCTAGGTGAGCAGAGTGCTACCTGAGCAGAGTGCTAGCTGAGTAGAGTGCTTGCTGAGCAGAGTGCTAGGTGATCAGAGTGCTAGCTGAGCAGAGTGCTAGCTGAGCAGAGTGCTGCCTGAACAGAGTGCTAGTTGAGCAGAGCGCTACCTGAGCAGAGTGCTAGCTGAGCAGAGCGCTAGCTGAGTAGAGTGCTAGCTGAGCAGAGTGCTAGTTGAGCAGAGCACTACCTGAGCAGAGTGCTTGCTGAGCAGAGTGCTAGCTGAGCAGAGTGCTAGCTGAGCAGAGTGCTAGCTGAGCAGTCTGCTGGCTGAGCGGAGCGCTAGCTGAGCAGAGCGCTAGCTGAGCAGAGTGCTAGTTGAGCAGAGTGCTAGCTGAGCAGAGTGCTTGCTGAGCAGAGTGCTTGCTGAGCAGAGTGCTAGCTGAGCAGAGTGCTAGGTGAGCAGAGTGCTAGCTGAGCAGAGTGCTAGCTGAGCAGAGCGCTGGCTGAGCAGAGTTCTAGCTGAGCAGAGTGCTAGGTGAGGAGAGCACTAGCTGAGCAGAGTGCTAGCTGAGCAGAGTGCTAGATGAGCAGAATGCTAGGTGAGCAGAGTGCTAGCTGAGCAGAGTGCTAGCTGAGCAGAGTGCTAGCTGAGCAGTCTGCTGGCTGAGCAGAGCGCTAGCTGAGCAGAGTGCTAGCTGAGCAGAGTGCTAGTTGAGCAGAGTGCTAGCTGAGCAGAGTGCTAGCTGAGCAGAGTGCTAGCTGAGCATAGCGCTAGCTGAGCAGAGTGCTAGCTGAGCAGAGTGCTAGCTGAGGAGAGTGCCTTCTGAGCAGAGTGCTAGCTGAGCAGATTGCTTGCTGAGCAGAGTGCTAGGTGATCAGAGTGCTAGCTGAGCATAGCGCTAGCTGAGCATAGTGCTAGCTGAGCAGAGTGCTAGGTGAGCAGAGTGTTGGTTGAGCAGAGTGCTGGCTGAGCAGAGTGCTAGCTGAGCAGAGTGCTGA
>JAVHSO010000121.1:0-77462 GCA_031468815.1 Morus bassanus | reverse complement strand
TGTGTGCTGGCTGAGCAGAGCGCTAGCTGAGCAGAGTGCTAGCTGGGCAGTGTGCTGGCTGAGCAGGGCCGTGGCTGAGCAGTCTGGTGGCTGAGCAGAGTGTTTTCTGAGCAGAGTGCTAGCTGAGCAGTGTGCTAGCTGAGCAGTCTGCTGGCTGAGCAGAGTGTTTTCTGAGCAGAGCGCTAGCTGAGCAGAGTGCTAGCTGAGCAGATTACTAGCTGAGCAGAGTGCTAGCTGAGCAGAGTGCTGGCTGAGCAGGGGGCTGGTTGAGCAGAGTGCTAGCTGAGCAGAGTGCTAGCTGAGCAGAGCGCTAGCTGAGCAGAGTGCTGGCTGAGCAGAGTGCTTGCTGATCAGAGTGCTAGCTGAGCGAGTGCTAGCTGAACAGAGTGCTTGCTGAGCAGAGTGCTAGCTGAGCCGAGTGCTAGGTGAGCAGAGTGCTATCTGATCAGAGTCCTTGCGGAGCAGAGTGCTAGCTGAGCAGTCTGCTGGCTGAGCAGAGCTCTAGCTGAGGAGAGTGCTGGCTGAGCAGAGTGCTAGTTGAACAGAGCGCTTGCTGAGCAGAGTGCTAGCTGAGCAGTGTGCTGCTGAGCAGAGTGCTAGCTGAGCAGAGCGCTAGCTGAGCAGAGAGCTAGCTGAGCAGAGTGCTAGCTGAGCAGAGTGCTGGCTGAGCAGAGTGCTGGCTGATCACAGCGCTAGCTGAGTAGAGTGCTAGATGAGCAGAGTGCTAGCTGAGAAGAGTGCTAGCTGAGCAGTGTGCTGCTGAGTAGGGCGCTGGTTGAGCAGAGTGCTAGCTGAGCAGAGCACTAGCTGAACAGAGTGCTAGCTGAGCAGAGTGCTTGCTGAGCAGAGTGCTAGCTGACGAGAGTGCTAACTGAGGAGAGTCGTAGCTGAGCAGTGAGGAGTGCTGCTGAGCAGAGTGCTAGCTGAGCAGTCTGCTGCTGAGCAGAGCGCTAGCTGAGCAGTGTCTGGCTGAGCAGAGTGCTAGCTAAGCAGAGTGCTGGCTGAGCAGAGTGCTAGCTAAGAGAGTGCTTGCTGAGCAGAGTGCTAGCTGAGCCGAGTGCTAGGTGAGCAGAGCGCTATCTGAGCAGAGTCCTTGCGGAGCAGAGTGGTAGCTGAGCAGAGCGCTAGGCTGAGCAGTGTGCTGGCTGAGCAGAGCTCTAGCTGAGCAGAGTGCTAGCTGAGCAGAGCGCTAGCTGAACAGCGTGCTAGCTGAGCAGAGTGCTTGCTGAGCAGAGTACTAGCTGAGCAGAGTGCTAGCTGAACAGAGTGCTAGCTGAGCAGAGTACTTGCTGAGCAGAGTGCTAGCTGAGCAGAGTGCTAGCTGAGCAGTCTGCTGGCTGAGCAGAGCGCTAGCTGAGCAGTGTCTGGCTGAGCAGAATGCTAGCTAAGCAGAGTTCTGCTGAGCAGAGTGCTAGCGGAGGAGAGTGCTTGCTGAGCAGAGTGCTAGCTGAGCCGAGTGCTAGGTGAGCAGAGCGCTATCTGAGCAGAGTCCTTGCGGAATAGAGTGCTAGCTGAGCAGAGCTCTAGCTGAGCAGAGTGCTGGATGAGCAGAGTGCTTGCTGAGCAGTGTGCTGCTGAGCAGAGCGCTAGCTGAGGAGGGTGCTAGCTGAACAGAGTGCTAGGTGAGCAGAGCGCTAGCTGAGGAGAGTGCTGGCTGAGCAGAGTGCTAGCTGAGCAGTGCTAGCTGAACAGAGCGCTTGCTGAGCAGAGTGCTAGCTGAGCAGTGTGCTGGTTGAGAAGAGTGCTAGCTGAGCAGAGCGCTAGCTGAGTAGAGCGCTAGCTGAGCAGAGTGCTAGCTGAGCAGAGTGTTTTCTGAGCGAGTGCTAGCTGAGCATATTGCTTGCTGAGCAGAGTGCTGGCTGAATAGAGTGCTAGGTGAGCAGAGTGCTAGCTGAGCAGAGTGCTAGCTGAGCAGAGTGCTTGCTGAGCAGAGCGCTAGCTGAGCAGTGTGCTGGCTGAGCAGAGCTCTAGCTGAGCAGAGTGCTAGCTGAGCAGAGTGCTTGCTGAGCAGAGCGCTAGCTGAGCAGAGTGCTAGCTGAATAGATTGCTAGGTGAGCAGAGCGCTAGCTGAGGGAGTTGTGGCTGAGCAGAGTGCTAGCTGAGCAGAGTGCTTGCTGAGCAGAGTGCTAGCTGAGCAGAGTGCTGGCTGAGCAGTCTGCTGGCTGAGCAGAGCGCTAGCTGAGCAGTGTCTGGCTGAGCAGAGTGCTAGCTAAGCAGAGTGCTGGCTGAGCAGAGTGCTAGCGGAGGAGAGTGCTTGCTGAGCAGAGTGCTAGCTGAGCCGAGTGCTAGGTGAGCAGAGCGCTATCTGAGCAGAGTCCTTGCGGAACAGAGTGCTAGCTGAGCAGAGCTCTAGCTGAGCAGAGTGCTGGATGAGCAGAGTGCTTGCTGAGCAGAGTGCTAGCTGAGCAGAGTGCTAACTGAGGAGAGTGCTTGCTGAGCAGAGTGCTGGCTGAGCAGAGCGCTAGCTGAGGAGGGTGCTAGCTGAACAGAGTGCTAGGTGAGCAGAGCGCTAGCTGAGGAGAGTGCTGGCTGAGCAGAGTGCTAGCTGAGCAGAGTGCTAGCTGAACAGAGCGCTTGCTGAGCAGAGTGCTAGCTGAGCAGTGTGCTGGCTGAGCAGAGTGCTAGCTGAGCAGAGTGCTAGCTGAGCAGTGCTGCTGAGCACAGTGCTAGCTGAGCAGAGTGCTAGCTGAGCAGAGTGCTAGCTGAGCAGTGTGCTTGCTGAGCACAGTGCTAGCTGAGGAGAGTGCTTGCTGAGCAGAGTGCTTGCTGAGCAGAGCTCTAGCTGAGCAGTGTGCTGGCTGAGCAGAGTGCTAGCTGAGCAGAGTTCTAGCTGAGCAGAGTGCTAGCTGAGCAGTGTGCTTGCTGAGCAGAGCGCTAGCTGAGCAGAGTGCTAGCTGAGCAGAATGCTAGCTGAGCAGAGTGCTTGCTGAGCAGAGTGCTAGCTGAGTAGACTGCTTGCTGAGCAGAGTGCTTGCTGAGCAGAGCGCTAGCTGAGCAGTGTGCTGGCTGAGCAGAGTGCTAGCTGAGCAGAGTGCTAGCTGAGCAGAGCGCTAGCTGAGCAGAGTGATAGCTGAGCAGAGTGCTAGCTGAGCAGAGTGCTGGCTGAGCAGAGTGCTAGCTGAGCAGAGTGCTAGCTGAATAGAGTGCTAGCTGAGCAGAGTACTTGCTGAGCAGAGTGCTAGCTGAGCAGAGTGCTAGCTGAGCAGTCTGCTGGCTGAGCAGAGCGCTAGCTGAGCAGTGTGCTGGTTGAGCAGAGTGCTAGCTAAGCAGAGTGCTGGCTGAGCAGAGTGCTAGCTGAGCAGAGTGCTAGCTGAGCCGAGTGCTAGGTGAGCAGAGCGCTATCTGAGCAGAGTCCTTGCGGAGCAGAGTGCTAGCTGAGCAGAGCGCTAGCTGAGCAGAGTGCTGGATGAGCAGAGTGCTTGCTGAGCAGAGCGCTAGCTGAGCAGTGTGCTGGCTGAGCAGAGTGCTTGCTGAGCAGAGTGCTAGCTGAGCAGAGTGCTAGCTGAGCAGAGCGCTTGCTGAGCAGAGTGCTAGCTGAGCAGAGTGCTAGCTGAACAGAGTGCTAGCTGAGCAGAGTACTTGCTGAGCAGAGTGCTAGCTGAGCAGAGTGCTAGCTGAGCAGTCTGCTGGCTGAGCAGAGCGCTAGCTGAGCAGTGTCTGGCCGAGCAGAGTGCTAGCTAAGCAGAGTGCTGGCTGAGCAGAGTGCTAGCGGACGAGAGTGCTTGCTGAGCAGAGTGCTAGCTGAGCCGAGTGCTAGGTGAGCAGAGCGCTATCTGAGCAGAGTCCTTGCGGAACAGAGTGCTAGCTGAGCAGAGCTCTAGCTGAGCAGAGTGCTGGATGAGCAGAGTGCTTGCTGAGCAGAGTGCTAGCTGAGCAGAGTGCTAACTGAGGAGAGTGCTTGCTGAGCAGAGTGCTGGCTGAGCAGAGCGCTAGCTGAGGAGGGTGCTAGCTGAACAGAGTGCTAGGTGAGCAGAGCGCTAGCTGAGGAGAGTGCTGGCTGAGCAGAGTGCTAGCTGAGCAGAGTGCTAGCTGAACACAGCGCTTGCTGAGCAGAGTGCTAGCTGAGCAGTGTGCTGGTTGAGCAGAGTGCTAGCTGAGCAGAGCGCTAGCTGAGTAGAGCGCTAGCTGAGCAGAGTGCTAGCTGAGCAGAGTGTTTTCTGAGCAGAGTGCTAGCTGAGCATAGTGCTTGCTGAGCAGAGTGCTGGCTGAGCAGAGTGCTAGGTGAGCAGACTGCTAGCTGAGCAGAGAGTGCTAGCTGAGCAGAGTGCTTGCTGAGCAGAGCGCTAGCTGAGCAGTGTGCTGGCTGAGCAGAGCTCTAGCTGAGCAGAGTGCTAGCTGAGCAGAGTGCTAGCTGAGCAGAGCGCTAGCTGAGCAGAGTGCTAGCTGAATAGATTGCTAGGTGAACAGAGCGCTAGCTGAGGAGTTGTGGCTGAGCAGAGTGCTAGCTGACCAGAGTGCTTGCTGAGCAGTGTGCTGGTTGAGCAGAGTGCTAGCTGAGCAGAGCGCTAGCTGAGCAGAGCGCTAGCTTAGCAGAGTGCTAGCTGAGCAGAGTGCTAGCTGAGCAGAGCGCTAGCTGAGCAGAGTGCTGGCTGACCAGAGCGCTAGCTGAGCAGAGTGCTAGCTGAGGAGAGTGCTTGCTGAGCAGAGTGCTGGCTGAGCAGAGCGCTAGCTGAGCAGAGTGCTTGCTGAGCAGAGTGCTAGCTGAGCAGAGTGCTAGCTGAGCAGAGTGCTTGCTGAGCAGAGCGCTTGCTGAGCAGAGCGCTAGCTGACCAGTGTGCTGGCTGAGCAGAATGCTAGCTGAGCAGAGTGCTTGCTGAGCAGAGTGCTAGCTGAGCAGAGCGCTAGCTGAGCAAAGGAGTGCTAGCTGAGCAGTGTGCTGGCTGAGCATAGTGCTAGCTGAGCAGAGTGCTAGCTGAGCAAGTGGCCTTGCTGAGCAGAGTGCTAGCTGAGCAGAGTGCTTACTGAGCAGAGTGCTTGCTGAGCAGAGTGCTTACTGAGCAGAGTGCTAGCTGAGCAGAGTGCTGGCTGAGCAGAGTGCTTGATGAGCAGAGTGCTAGGTGAGCAGTGTGCTGGCTGAGCAGAGTGCTTGCTGAGCTGTCTGCTGGCTGAGCAGAGGGCTAGCTGAACAGAGTGCTAGGTGAGCAGAGCGCTAGCTGAGGAGAGTGCTGGCTGAGCAGAGTGTTAGCTGAGCAGAGTGCTAGCTGAACAGAGCGCTTGCTGAGTAGAGCGCTAGCTGAGCAGAGCGCTAGCTGAGCAGAGTGCTTGCTGGAGCAGAGTGCTGGCTGAGCAGAGTGCTGGCTGATCACAGCGCTAGCTGAGTAGAGTGCTAGATGAGCAGAGTGCTAGCTGAGAAGAGTGCTAGCTGAGCAGTGTGCTGGCTGAGTAGGGCGCTGGTTGAGCAGAGTGCTAGCTGAGCAGAGCGCTAGCTGAACAGAGTGCTAGCTGAGCAGAGTGCTTGCTGAGCAGAGTGCTAGCTGAGCAGAGTGCTAGCTGAACAGAGTGCTAGATGAGCAGAGTACTTGCTGAGCAGAGTGCTAGCTGAGCAGAGTGCTAGCTGAGCAGTCTGCTGGCTGAGCAGTGTGCTAGCTGAGCAGTGTCTGGCTGAGCAGAGCGCTAGCTGAGCAGAGTGCTTGCTGAGCAGTGTGCTAGCTGAGCCTAGTGCTAGGTGAGCAGAGCGCTATCTGAGCAGAGTCCTTGCGGAGCAGAGTGCTAGCTGAGCAGAGCGCTAGCTGAGCAGAGTGCTAGCTGAGCAGAGTGCTTGCTGAGCAGAGCGCTAGCTGAGCAGTGAGCTGGCTGAGCAGAGCTCTAGCTGAGCAGAGTGCTAGCTGAGCAGAGCGCTAGCTGAACAGAGTGCTAGCTGAGCAGAGTGCTTGCTGAGCAGAGTGCTAGCTGAGCAGAGTGCTAGCTGAGCAGAGTGCTAGCTGAGCAGTCTGCTGGCTGAGCAGAGCGCTAGCTGAGCAGTGTCTGGCTGAGCAGAGTGCTAGCTAAGCAGAGTGCTGGCTGAGCAGAGTGCTAGCGGAGGAGAGTGCTTGCTGAGCAGAGCGCTAGCTGAGCCGAGTGCTAGGTGAGCAGAGCGCTATCTGAGCAGAGTCCTTGCGGAACAGAGTGCTAGCTGAGCAGAGCTCTAGCTGAGCAGAGTGCTGGATGAGCAGAGTGCTTGCTGAGCAGAGTGCTAGCTGAGCAGAGTGCTAACTGAGGAGAGTGCTTGCTGAGCAGAGTGCTGGCTGAGCAGAGCGCTAGCTGAGGAGGGTGCTAGCTGAACAGAGTGCTAGGTGAGCAGAGCGCTAGCTGAGGAGAGTGCTGGCTGAGCAGAGTGCTAGCTGAGCAGAGTGCTAGCTGAGCAGAGTGCTAGCTGAACAGAGCGCTTGCTGAGCAGAGTGCTAGCTGAGCAGTGTGCTGGTTGAGCAGAGTGCTAGCTGAGCAGAGCGCTAGCTGAGTAGACCGCTAGCTGAGCAGAGTGCTAGCTGAGCAGAGTGTTTTCTGAGCAGAGTGCTAGCTGAGCATAGAGCTTGCTGAGCAGAGTGCTGGCTGAGCAGAGTGCTAGCTGAGCAGAGTGCTAGCTGAGCAGAGTGCTAGCTGAGCAGAGGGCTTGCTGAGCAGAGCGCTAGCTGAGCAGTGTGCTGGCTGAGCAGAGCTCTAGCTGAGCAGAGTGCTAGCTGAGCAGAGTGCTTGCTGAGCAGAGCGCTAGCTGAGCAGAGTGCTAGCTGAATAGATTGCTAGGTGAGCAGAGCGCTAGCTGAGGGAGTTGTGGCTGAGCAGATTGCTAGCTGAGCAGAGTGCTAGCTGAGCAGAGTGCTTGCTGAGCAGAGCGCTTGCTGAGCAGAGCGCTAGCTGACCAGTGTGCTGGCTGAGCAGAATGCTAGCTGAGCAGAGTGCTTGCTGAGCAGAGTGCTAGCTGAGCAGAGCGCTAGCTGAGCAAAGGAGTGCTAGCTGAGCAGAGTGCTAGCTGAGCAGAGTGCTAACTGAGGAGAGTGCTTGCTGAGCAGAGTGCTGCTGAGCAGAGCGCTAGCTGAGGAGGGTGCTAGCTGAACAGAGTGCTAGGTGAACAGAGCGCTAGCTGAGAAGAGTGCTAGCTGAGCAGTGTGCTGGCTGAGTAGGGCGCTGGTTGAGCAGAGTGCTAGCTGAGCAGAGCGCTAGCTGAACAGAGTGCTAGCTGAGCAGAGTGCTTGCTGAGCAGAGTGCTAGCTGAGCAGAGTGCTAGCTGAACAGAGTGCTAGCTGAGCAGAGTACTTGCTGAGCAGAGTGCTAGCTGAGCAGAGTGCTAGCTGAGCAGTCTGCTGGCTGAGCAGTGTGCTAGCTGAGCAGTGTCTGGCTGAGCAGAGTGGTAGCTGAGCAGAGTGCTTGCTGAGCAGAGTGCTAGCTGAGCAGAGTGCTTGCTGAGCAGTGTGCTAGCTGAGCCGAGTGCTAGGTGAGCAGAGCGCTATCTGAGCAGAGGCCTTGCGGAGCAGAGTGCTAGCTGAGCAGAGCGCTAGCTGAGCAGAGTGCTAGCTGAGCAGAGTGCTTGCTGAGCAGAGCGCTAGCTGAGCAGTGTGCTGGCTGAGCAGAGCTCTAGCTGAGCAGAGTGCTAGCTGAGCAGAGCGCTAGCTGAACACAGTGCTAGCTGAGCAGAGTGCTTGCTGAGCAGAGTGCTAGCTGAGCAGAGTGCTAGCTGAGCAGAGTGCTGGCTGAGCAGTCTGCTGGCTGAGCAGAGCGCTAGCTGAGCAGTGTCCTGGCTGAGCAGAGTGCTAGCTAAGCAGAGTGCTGGCTGAGCAGAGTGCTAGCGGAGGAGAGTGCTTGCTGAGCAGAGTGCTAGCTGAGCCGAGTGCTAGGTGAGCAGAGCGCTATCTGAGCAGAGTCCTTGCGGAACAGAGTGCTAGCTGAGCAGAGCTCTAGCTGAGCAGAGTGCTGGATGAGCAGAGTGCTTGCTGAGCAGAGTGCTAGCTGAACAGAGTGCTAACTGAGGAGAGTGCTTGCTGAGCAGAGTGCTGGCTGAGCAGAGCGCTAGCTGAGGAGGGTGCTAGCTGAACAGAGTGCTAGGTGAGCAGAGCGCTAGCTGAGGAGAGTGCTGGCTGAGCAGAGTGCTAGCTGAGCAGAGTGCTAGCTGAACAGAGCGCTTGCTGAGCAGAGTGCTAGCTGAGCAGTGTGCTGCTGAGCAGAGTGCTAGCTGAGCAGAGTGCTAGCTGAGCAGTGTGCTGGCTGAGCACAGTGCTAGCTGAGCAGAGTGCTAGCTGAGCAGAGTGCTAGCTGAGCAGTGTGCTTGTTGAGCACAGTGCTAGCTGAGGAGAGTGCTTGCTGAGCAGAGTGCTTGCTGAGCAGAGCTCTAGCTGAGCAGTGTGCTGGCTGAGCAGAGTGCTAGCTGAGCAGAGTTCTAGCTGAGCAGAGTGCTAGCTGAGCAGTGTGCTTGCTGAGCAGAGCGCTAGCTGAGCAGAGTGCTAGCTGAGCAGAATGCTAGCTGAGCAGAGTGCTTGCTGAGCAGAGTGCTAGCTGAGTAGAGTGCTTGCTGAGCAGAGTGCTTGCTGAGCAGAGCGCTAGCTGAGCAGTGTGCTGGCTGAGCAGAGTGCTAGCTGAGCAGAGTGCTAGCTGACGAGAGCGCTAGCTGAGCAGAGAGCTAGCTGAGCAGAGTGCTAGCTGAGCAGAGTGCTGGCTGAGCAGAGTGCTAGCTGAGCAGAGTGCTAGCTGAATAGAGTCCTAGCTGAGCAGAGTACTTGCTGAGCAGAGTGCTAGCTGAGCAGAGTGCTAGCTGAGCAGTGTGCTGGCTGAGCAGAGCGCTAGCTGAGCAGTGTGCTGGTTGAGCAGAGTGCTAGCTAAGCAGAGTGCTGGCTGAGCAGAGTGCTAGCTGAGCAGAGTGCTAGCTGAGCCGAGTGCTAGGTGAGCAGAGCGCTATCTGAGCAGAGTCCTTGCGGAGCAGAGTGCTAGCTGAGCAGAGCGCTAGCTGAGCAGAGTGTTGGATGAGCAGAGTGCTTGCTGAGCAGAGCGCTAGCTGAGCAGTGTGCTGGCTGAGCAGAGTGCTTGCTGAGCAGAGTGCTAGCTGAGCAGAGTGCTAGCTGAGCAGAGCGCTTGCTGAGCAGAGTGCTAGCTGAGCCAGAGTGCTAGCTGAACAGAGTGCTAGCTGAGCAGAGTACTTGCTGAGCAGAGTGCTAGCTGAGCAGAGTGCTAGCTGAGCAGTCTGCTGGCTGAGCAGAGCGCTAGCTGAGCAGTGTCTGGCCGAGCAGAGTGCTAGCTAAGCAGAGTGCTGGCTGAGGCAGAGTGCTAGCGGAGGAGAGTGCTTGCTGAGCAGAGTGCTAGAGCCGAGTGCTAGGTGAGCAGAGCGCTATCTGAGCAGAGTCCTTGCGGAACAGAGTGCTAGCTGAGCAGAGTGCTTGCTGAGCAGAGTGCTATCTGAGCAGAGTGCTAGCTGAACAGAGTGCTAGATGAGCAGAGTACTTGCTGAGCAGAGTGCTAGCTGAGCAGAGTGCTAGCTGAGCAGTCTGCTGGCTGAGCAGTGTGCTAGCTGAGCAGTGTCTGGCTGAGCAGAGTGCTAGCTGAGCAGAGTGCTTGCTGAGCAGTGTGCTAGCTGAGCCGAGTGCTAGGTGAGCAGAGCGCTATCTGAGCAGAGTCCTTGCGGAGCAGAGTTCTAGCTGAGCAGAGCGCTAGCTGAGCAGAGTGCTAGCTGAGCAGAGTGCTTGCTGAGCAGAGCGCTAGCTGAGCAGTGAGCTGGCTGAGCAGAGCTCTAGCTGAGCAGAGTGCTAGCTGAGCAGAGCGCTAGCTGAACAGAGTGCTAGCTGAGCAGAGTGCTTGCTGAGCAGAGTGCTAGCTGAGCAGAGTGCTAGCTGAGCAGAGTGCTAGCTGAGCAGTCTGCTGGCTGAGCAGAGCGCTAGCTGTGCAGTGTCTGGCTGAGCAGAGTGCTAGCTAAGCAGAGTGCTGGCTGAGCAGAGTGCTAGCGGAGGAGAGTGCTTGCTGAGCAGAGCGCTAGCTGAGCCGAGTGCTAGGTGAGCAGAGCGCTATCTGAGCAGAGTCCTTGCGGAACAGAGTGCTAGCTGAGCAGAGCTCTAGCTGAGCAGAGTGCTGGATGAGCAGAGTGCTTGCTGAGCAGAGTGCTAGCTGAGCAGAGTGCTAACTGAGGAGAGTGCTTGCTGAGCAGAGTGCTGGCTGAGCAGAGCGCTAGCTGAGGAGGGTGCTAGCTGAACAGAGTGCTAGGTGAGCAGAGCGCTAGCTGAGGAGAGTGCTGGCTGAGCAGAGTGCTAGCTGAGCAGAGTGCTAGCTGAGCAGAGTGCTAGCTGAACAGAGCGCTTGCTGAGCAGAGTGCTAGCTGAGCAGTGTGCTGGTTGAGCAGAGTGCTAGCTGAGCAGAGCGCTAGCTGAGTAGACCGCTAGCTGAGCAGAGTGCTAGCTGAGCAGAGTGTTTTCTGAGCAGAGTGCTAGCTGAGCATAGAGCTTGCTGAGCAGAGTGCTGGCTGAGCAGAGTGCTAGGTGAGCAGAGTGCTAGCTGAGCAGAGTGCTAGCTGAGCAGAGGGCTTGCTGAGCAGAGCGCTAGCTGAGCAGTGTGCTGGCTGAGCAGAGCTCTAGCTGAGCAGAGTGCTAGCTGAGCAGAGTGCTTGCTGAGCAGAGCGCTAGCTGAGCAGAGTGCTAGCTGAATAGATTGCTAGGTGAGCAGAGCGCTAGCTGAGGGAGTTGTGGCTGAGCAGATTGCTAGCTGAGCAGAGTGCTAGCTGAGCAGAGTGCTTGCTGAGCAGAGCGCTTGCTGAGCAGAGCGCTAGCTGACCAGTGTGCTGGCTGAGCAGAATGCTAGCTGAGGAGAGTGCTGGCTGAGCAGAGTGCTAGCTGAGCAGAGCGCTAGCTGAGCAAAGGAGTGCTAGCTGAGCAGAGTGCTAGCTGAGCAGAGTGCTAACTGAGGAGAGTGCTTGCTGAGCAGAGTGCTGGCTGAGCAGAGCGCTAGCTGAGGAGGGTGCTAGCTGAACAGAGTGCTAGGTGAACAGAGCGCTAGCTGAGAAGAGTGCTAGGTGAGCAGTGTGCTGGCTGAGTAGGGCGCTGGTTGAGCAGAGTGCTAGCTGAGCAGAGCGCTAGCTGAACAGAGTGCTAGCTGAGCAGAGTGCTTGCTGAGCAGAGTGCTAGCTGAGCAGAGTGCTAGCTGAACAGAGTGCTAGCTGAGCAGAGTACTTGCTGAGCAGAGTGCTAGCTGAGCAGAGTGCTAGCCGAGCAGTCTGCTGGCTGAGCAGTGTGCTAGCTGAGCAGTGTCTGGCTGAGCAGAGTGGTAGCTGAGCAGAGTGCTTGCTGAGCAGAGTGCTAGCTGAGCAGAGTGCTTGCTGAGCAGTGTGCTAGCTGAGCCGAGTGCTAGGTGAGCAGAGCGCTATCTGAGCAGAGGCCTTGCGGAGCAGAGTGCTAGCTGAGCAGAGCGCTAGCTGAGCAGAGTGCTAGCTGAGCAGAGTGCTTGCTGAGCAGAGCGCTAGCTGAGCAGTGTGCTGGCTGAGCAGAGCTCTAGCTGAGCAGAGTGCTAGCTGAGCAGAGCGCTAGCTGAACACAGTGCTAGCTGAGCAGAGTGCTTGCTGAGCAGAGTGCTATCTGAGCAGAGTGCTAGCTGAGCAGAGTGCTGGCTGAGCAGTCTGCTGGCTGAGCAGAGCGCTAGCTGAGCAGTGTCTGGCTGAGCAGAGTGCTAGCTAAGCAGAGTGCTGGCTGAGCAGAGTGCTAGCGGAGGAGAGTGCTTGCTGAGCAGAGTGCTAGCTGAGCCGAGTGCTAGGTGAGCAGAGCGCTATCTGAGCAGAGTCCTTGCGGAACAGAGTGCTAGCTGAGCAGAGCTCTAGCTGAGCAGAGTGCTGGATGAGCAGAGTGCTTCCTGAGCAGAGTGCTAGCTGAGCAGAGTGCTAACTGAGGAGAGTGCTTGCTGAGCAGAGTGCTGGCTGAGCAGAGCGCTAGCTGAGGAGGGTGCTAGCTGAACAGAGTGCTAGGTGAGCAGAGCGCTAGCTGAGGAGAGTGCTGGCTGAGCAGAGTGCTAGCTGAGCAGAGTGCTAGCTGAACAGAGCGCTTGCTGAGCAGAGTGCTAGCTGAGCAGTGTGCTGGCTGAGCAGAGTGCTAGCTGAGCAGAGTGCTAGCTGAGCAGTGTGCTTGCTGAGCACAATGTTAGCTGAGCAGAGAGCTAGCTGAGCAGAGTGCTAGCTGAGCAGTGTGCTTGTTGAGCACAGTGCTAGCTGAGGAGAGTGCTTGCTGAGCAGAGTGCTTGCTGAGCAGAGCTCTAGCTGAGCAGTGTGCTGGCTGAGCAGAGTGCTAGCTGAGCAGAGTTCTAGCTGAGCAGAGTGCTAGCTGAGCAGTGTGCTTGCTGAGCAGAGCGCTAGCTGAGCAGAGTGCTAGCTGAGCAGAATGCTAGCTGAGCAGAGTGCTTGCTGAGCAGAGTGCTAGCTGAGTAGAGTGCTTGCTGAGCAGAGTGCTTGCTGAGCAGAGCGCTAGCTGAGCAGTGTGCTGGCTGAGCAGAGTGCTAGCTGAGCAGAGTGCTAGCTGAGCAGAGCGCTAGCTGAGCAGAGAGCTAGCTGAGCAGAGTGCTAGCTGAGCAGAGTGCTGGCTGAGCAGAGTGCTAGCTGAGCAGAGTGCTAGCTGAATAGAGTCCTAGCTGAGCAGAGTACTTGCTGAGCAGAGTGCTAGCTGAGCAGAGTGCTAGCTGAGCAGTCTGCTGGCTGAGCAGAGCGCTAGCTGAGCAGTGTGCTGGTTGAGCAGAGTGCTAGCTAAGCAGAGTGCTGGCTGAGCAGAGTGCTAGCTGAGCAGAGTGCTAGCTGAGCCGAGTGCTAGGTGAGCAGAGCGCTATCTGAGCAGAGTCCTTGCGGAGCAGAGTGCTAGCTGAGCAGAGCGCTAGCTGAGCAGAGTGCTGGATGAGCAGAGTGCTTGCTGAGCAGAGCGCTAGCTGAGCAGTGTGCTGGCTGAGCAGAGTGCTTGCTGAGCAGAGTGCTAGCTGAGCAGAGTGCTAGCTGAGCAGAGCGCTTGCTGAGCAGAGTGCTAGCTGAGCAGAGTGCTAGCTGAACAGAGTGCTAGCTGAAGCAGAGTACTTGCTGAGCAGAGTGCTAGCTGAGCAGAGTGCTAGCTGAGCAGTCTGCTGGCTGAGCAGAGCGCTAGCTGAGCAGTGTCTGGCCGAGCAGAGTGCTAGCTAAGCAGAGTGCTGGCTGAGCAGAGTGCTAGCGGAGGAGAGTGCTTGCTGAGCAGAGTGCTAGCTGAGCCGAGTGCTAGGTGAGCAGAGCGCTATCTGAGCAGAGTCCTTGCGGAACAGAGTGCTAGCTGAGCAGAGCTCTAGCTGAGCAGAGTGCTGGATGAGCAGAGTGCTTGCTGAGCAGAGTGCTAGCTGAGCAGAGTGCTAACTGAGGAGAGTGCTTGCTGAGCAGAGTGCTGGCTGAGCAGAGCGCTAGCTGAGGAGGGTGCTAGCTGAACAGAGTGCTAGGTGAGCAGAGCGCTAGCTGAGGAGAGTGCTGGCTGAGCAGAGTGCTAGCTGAGCAGAGTGCTAGCTGAACAGAGCGCTTGCTGAGCAGAGTGCTAGCTGAGCAGTGTGCTGGTTGAGCAGAGTGCTAGCTGAGCAGAGCGCTAGCTGAGTAGAGCGCTAGCTGAGCAGAGTGCTAGCTGAGCAGAGTGTTTTCTGAGCAGAGTGCTAGCTGAGCATAGTGCTTGCTGAGCAGAGTGCTGGCTGAGCAGAGTGCTAGGTGAGCAGAGTGCTTGCTGAGCAGAGTGCTTGCTGAGCAGAGCGCTAGCTGAGCAGTGTGCTGGCTGAGCAGAGCTCTAGCTGAGCAGAGTGCTAGCTGAGCAGAGTGCTTGCTGAGCAGAGCGCTAGCTGAGCAGAGTGCTAGCTGAATAGATTGCTAGGTGAGCAGAGCGCTAGCTGAGGGAGTTGTGGCTGAGCAGAGTGCTAGCTGAGCAGAGTGCTTGCTGAGCAGTGTGCTGGTTGAGCAGAGTGCTAGCTGAGCAGAGCGCTAGCTGAGCAGAGCGCTAGCTTAGCAGAGTGCTAGCTGAGCAGAGTGCTAGCTGAGCACAGCGCTAGCTGAGCAGAGTGCTGGCTGACCAGAGCGCTAGCTGAGCAGAGTGCTAGCTGAGGAGAGTGCTTGCTGAGCAGAGTGCTGGCTGAGCAGAGCGCTAGCTGAGCAGAGTGCTTGCTGAGCAGAGTGCTAGCTGAGCAGAGTGCTAGCTGAGCAGAGTGCTTGCTGAGCAGAGCGCTTGCTGAGCAGAGCGCTAGCTGACCAGTGTGCTGGCTGAGCAGAATGCTAGCTGAGCAGAGTGCTTGCTGAGCAGAGTGCTAGCTGAGCAGAGCGCTAGCTGAGCAAAGGAGTGCTAGCTGAGCAGTGTGCTGGCTGAGCATAGTGCTAGCTGAGCAGAGTGCTAGCTGAGCAGTGGCCTTGCTGAGCAGAGTGCTACCTGAGCAGAGTGCTTACTGAGCAGAGTGCTTGCTGAGCAGAGTGCTTACTGAGCAGAGTGCTAGCTGAGCAGAGTGCTGGCTGAGCAGAGTGCTTGATGAGCAGAGTGCTAGGTGAGCAGTGTGCTGGCTGAGCAGAGTGCTTGATGAGCTGTCTGCTGGCTGAGCAGAGGGCTAGCTGAACAGAGTGCTAGGTGAGCAGAGCCCTAGCTGAGGAGAGTGCTGGCTGAGCAGAGTGTTAGCTGAGCAGAGTGCTAGCTGAACAGAGCGCTTGCTGAGTAGAGCGCTAGCTGAGCAGAGAGCTAGCTGAGCAGAGTGCTAGCTGAGCAGAGTGCTGGCTGAGCAGAGTGCTGGCTGATCACAGCGCTAGCTGAGTAGAGTGCTAGATGAGCAGAGTGCTAGCTGAGAAGAGTGCTAGCTGAGCAGTGTGCTGGCTGAGTAGGGCGCTGGTTGAGCAGAGTGCTAGCTGAGCAGAGCGCTAGCTGAACAGAGTGCTAGCTGAGCAGAGTGCTAGATGAGCAGAGTGCTAGCTGAGCAGAGTGCTAGCTGAACAGAGTGCTAGCTGAGCAGTGTGCTGGCTGAGCAGTGTGCTAGCTGAGCAGTGTCTGGCTGAGCAGAGCGCTAGCTGAGCAGAGTGCTTGCTGAGCAGAGTGCTAGCTGAGCAGAGTGCTTGCTGAGCAGTGTGCTAGCTGAGCCGAGTGCTAGGTGAGCAGAGCGCTATCTGAGCAGAGTCCTTGCGGAGCAGAGTGCTAGCTGAGCAGAGCGCTAGCTGAGCAGAGTGCTAGCTGAGCAGAGTGCTTGCTGAGCAGAGCGCTAGCTGAGCAGTGAGCTGGCTGAGCAGAGCTCTAGCTGAGCAGAGTGCTAGCTGAGCAGAGCGCTAGCTGAACAGAGTGCTAGCTGAGCAGAGTGCTTGCTGAGCAGAGTGCTAGCTGAGCAGAGTGCTAGCTGAACAGAGTGCTAGCTGAGCAGTCTGCTGGCTGAGCAGAGCGCTAGCTGAGCAGTGTCTGGCTGAGCAGAGTGCTAGCTAAGCAGAGTGCTGGCTGAGCAGAGTGCTAGCGGAGGAGAGTGCTTGCTGAGCAGAGCGCTAGCTGAGCCGAGTGCTAGGTGAGCAGAGCGCTATCTGAGCAGAGTCCTTGCGGAACAGAGTGCTAGCTGAGCAGAGCTCTAGCTGAGCAGAGTGCTGGATGAGCAGAGTGCTTGCTGAGCAGAGTGCTAGCTGAGCAGAGTGCTAACTGAGGAGAGTGCTTGCTGAGCAGAGTGCTGGCTGAGCAGAGCGCTAGCTGAGGAGGGTGCTAGCTGAACAGAGTGCTAGGTGAGCAGAGCGCTAGCTGAGGAGAGTGCTGGCTGAGCAGAGTGCTAGCTGAACAGAGCGCTTGCTGAGCAGAGTGCTAGCTGAGCAGTGTGCTGGTTGAGCAGAGTGCTAGCTGAGCAGAGCGCTAGCTGAGTAGACCGCTAGCTGAGCAGAGTGCTAGCTGAGCAGAGTGTTTTCTGAGCAGAGTGCTAGCTGAGCATAGTGCTTGCTGAGCAGAGTGCTGGCTGAGCAGAGTGCTAGGTGAGCAGAGTGCTAGGTGAGCAGAGTGCTAGCTGAGCAGAGTGCTAGCTGAGCAGAGGGCTTGCTGAGCAGAGCGCTAGCTGAGCAGTGTGCTGGCTGAGCAGAGCTCTAGCTGAGCAGAGTGCTAGCTGAGCAGAGTGCTTGCTGAGCAGAGCGCTAGCTGAGCAGAGTGCTAGCTGAATAGATTGCTAGGTGAGCAGAGCGCTAGCTGAGGGAGTTGTGGCTGAGCAGATTGCTAGCTGAGCAGAGTGCTAGCTGAGCAGAGTGCTTGCTGAGCAGAGCGCTTGCTGAGCAGAGCGCTAGCTGACCAGTGTGCTGGCTGAGCAGAATGCTAGCTGAGCAGAGTGCTTGCTGAGCAGAGTGCTAGCTGAGCAGAGCGCTAGCTGAGCAAAGGAGTGCTAGCTGAGCAGAGTGCTAGCTGAGCAGAGTGCTAACTGAGGAGAGTGCTTGCTGAGCAGAGTGCTGGCTGAGCAGAGCGCTAGCTGAGGAGGGTGCTAGCTGAACAGAGTGCTAGGTGAGCAGAGCGCTAGCTGAGGAGAGTGCTGGCTGAGCAGACTGCTAGCTGAGCAGAGTGCTAGCTGAACAGAGCGCTTGCTGAGCAGAGTGCTAGCTGAGCAGTGTGCTGGTTGAGCAGAGTGCTAGCTGAGCAGAGCGCTAGCTGAGTAGAGCGCTAGCTGAGCAGAGTGCTAGCTGAGCAGAGTGTTTTCTGAGCAGAGTGCTAGCTGAGCATAGTTCTTGCTGAGCAGAGCGCTGGCTGAGCAGAGTGCTGGCTGAGCAGAGTGCTAGGTGAGCAGAGTGCTAGCTGAGCAGAGTGCTAGCTGAGGAGAGTGTCTGCTGAGCAGAGTGCTGGCTGAGCAGAGCGCTAGCTGAGCAGAGTGCTATTTGAACAGACTGCTAGGTGAGCAGAGCGCTAGATGAGGAGAGTGCTGGCTGAGCAGAGTGCTAGCTGAGCAGAGTGCTAGCTGAACAGAGCGCTTGCTGAGCAGAGTGCTAGCTGAGCAGAGTGCTAGCTGAGCAGTGTGCTTGTTGAGCACAGTGCTAGCTGAGCAGAGTGCTAGCTGAGCAGAGTGCTTGCTGAGCACAGTGCTAGCTGAGCAGAGTGCTAGCTGAGCAGAGTGCTAGCTGAGCAGTGTGCTTGTTGAGCACAGTGTTAGCTGAGGAGAGTGCTTGCTGAGCAGAGTGCTGGCTGAGCAGAGCTCTAGCTGAGCAGTGTGCTGGCTGAGCAGAGTGCTAGCTGAGCAGGGTTCTAGCTGAGCAGAGTGCTAGCTGAGCAGTGTGCTTGCTGAGCAGAGCGCTAGCTGAGCAGAGTGCTAGCTGAGCAGAATGCTAGCTGAGCAGAGTGCTTGCTGAGCAGAGTGCTAGCTGAGTAGAGTGCTTGCTGAGCAGAGTGCTTGCTGAGCAGAGCGCTAACTGAGCAGTGTGCTGGCTGAGCAGAGTGCTAGCTGAGCAGAGCGCTAGCTGAGCAGAGTGCTGGCTGAGCAGAGTGCTAGCTGAGCAGAGTGCTAGCTGAACAGAGTGTTAGCTGAGCAGAGTACTTGCTGAGCAGAGTGCTAGCTGAGCAGAGTGCTAGCTGAGCAGTCTGCTGGCTGAGCAGAGCGCTAGCTGAGCAGTGTCTGGCTGAGCAGAGTGCTAGCTAAGCAGAGTGCTGGCTGAGCAGAGTGCTAGCGGAGGAGAGTGCTTGCTGAGCAGAGTGCTAGCTGAGCCGAGTGCTAGGTAGCAGAGCGCTATCTGAGCAGAGTCCTTGCGGAACAGAGTGCTGGCTGAGCAGAGTGCTAGCTAGGCAGAGTGCTGGCTGCGCAGAGCGCTGGCTGAGCACAGCGCTAGCTTAGTAGTCTGCTGGCTGATCAGAGCACTAGCTGAGCAGTGTGCTGGCTGAGCATAGTGCTAGCTGAGCAGAGTGCTAGCTGAGCAGTGGCCTTGCTGAGCAGAGTGCTAGCTGAGCAGAGTGCTTACTGAGCAGAGTGCTTGCTGAGTAGAGTGCTTACTGAGCAGAGTGCTAGCTGAGCAGATTGCTGGCTGAGCAGAGTGCTTGATGAGCAGAGTGCTAGGTGAGCAGTGTGCTGGCTGAGCAGAGTGCTTGCTGAGCTGTCTGCTGGCTGAGCAGAGGGCTAGCTGAACAGAGTGCTAGGTGAGCAGAGCGCTAGCTGAGGAGAGTGCTGGCTGAGCAGAGTGTTAGCTGAGCAGAGTGCTAGCTGAACAGAGCGCTTGCTGAGTAGAGCGCTAGCTGAGCAGTCTGCTAGCTGAGCAGAGTGCTTGCTTAGCAGAATGCTGGCTGAGCAGAGTGCTAGCTGAGCAGAGCGCTAGCTGAGCAGAGTGCTAGCTGAGCAGAGTGCTTGCTGAGCAGTCTGCTGGCTGAGCAGAGCTCTAGCTGAGGAGAGTGCTGGCTGAGCAGAGTGGAAGCTGAACAGAGCGCTTGCTGAGCAGAGTGCTAGCTGAGCAGTGTGCTGGCTGAGCAGAGTGCTGGCTGAGCAGAGTGCTGGCTGAGCAGAGTGCTAGCTGAGCAGAGCGCTAGCTGAGCAGAGAGCTAGCTGAGCAGAGTGCTAGCTGAGCAGAGTGCTGGCTGAGCAGAGTGCTGGCTGATCACAGCGCTAGCTGAGTAGAGTGCTAGATGAGCAGAGTGCTAGCTGAGAAGAGTGCTAGCTGAGCAGAGTGTTGGCTGAGTAGTGCGCTGGTTGAGCAGAGTGCTAGCTGAGCAGAGCGCTAGCTGAACAGAGTGCTTGCTGAGCAGAGTGCTAGCTGAACAGAGTGCTAGCTGAGCAGAGTACTTGCTGAGCAGTGTGCTGGCTGAGGAGAGTGCTAGCTAAGCAGAGTGCTGGCTGAGCAGAGTGCTAGCTGAGGAGAGTGCTTGCTGAGCAGAGTGCTTGCTGAGCAGAGTGCTAGGTGAGCAGAGCGCTATCTGAGCAGAGTCCTTGCGGAGCAGAGTGCTAGCTGAGCAGAGCTCTAGCTGAGCAGAGTGCTGGATGAGCAGAGTGCTTGCTGAGCAGAGTGCTAGCTGAGCAGAGTGCTAACTGAGGAGAGTGCTTGCTGAGCAGAGTGCTGGCTGAGCAGAGCGCTAGCTGAGGAGGGTGCTAGCTGAACAGAGTGCTAGGTGAGCAGAGCGCTAGCTGAGGAGAGTGCTGGCTGAGGAGACTGCTAGCTGAGCAGAGTGCTAGCTGAGCAGAGCGCTAGCTGAGAAGTGTGCTTGCTGAGCAGAGTGCTAGGTGAGCAGAGTGTTTTCTGAGCAGAGTGTTGTCTGAGCAGAGCGCTAGCTGAGCAGAGTGCTGGCTGAGCAGAGTGCTAGGTGAGCAGAGTGCTAGCTGAGGAGAGTGCTTGCTGAGCAGAGTGTTGGCTGAGCAGAGCGCTAGCTGAGCAGAGTGCTAGCTGAACAGGGTGCTAGGTGAGCAGAGCGCTAGCTGAGGAGAGTGCTGGCTGAGCAGAGTGCTAGCTGAGCAGAGTGCTAGCTGAACAGAGCACTTGCTGAACACAGTCTTGCTGAGCAGAGTGCTAGCTGAGCAGAGCGCTAGCTGAGTAGAGTGCTAGCTGAGAAGAGTGCTAGCTGAGCAGAGCGCTAGCTGAGTAGAGTGCTAGCTGAGAAGAGTGCTAGCTGAGCAGAGTGTTTTCTGAGCAGAGTGCTAGCTGAGCAGAGTGCTAGCTGAACAGAGTGCTAGGTGAGCAGAGCGCTAGCTGAGGAGAGTGCTGGCTGAGCAGAGTGCTAGCTGAGCAGTGTGCTGGCTGAGCAGAGTGCTAGCAGAGCAGTGTGGTTGCTGAGCAGTCTGCTGGCTGAGCAGAGCTCTAGCTGAGGAGAGTGCTGGCTGAGCAGAGTGGTAGCTGAACAGAGCGCTTGCTGAGCAGAGTGCTAGCTGAGCAGTGTGCTGGCTGAGCAGAGTGCTGGCTGAGCAGAGTGCTGGCTGAGCAGAGTGCTAGCTGAGCAGAGCGCTAGCTGAGCAGAGAGCTAGCTGAGCAGAGTGCTAGCTGAGCAGAGTGCTGGCTGAGCAGAGTGCTGGCTGATCACAGCGCTAGCTGAGTAGAGTGCTAGATGAGCAGAGTGCTAGCTGAGAAGAGTGCTAGCTGAGCAGAGTGTTGGCTGAGTAGTGCGCTGGTTGAGCAGAGTGCTAGCTGAGCAGAGCGCTAGCTGAACAGAGTGCTTGCTGAGCAGAGTGCTAGCTGAACAGAGTGCTAGCTGAGCAGAGTACTTGCTGAGCAGTGTGCTGGCTGAGGAGAGTGCTAGCTAAGCAGAGTGCTGGCTGAGCAGAGTGCTAGCTGAGGAGAGTGCTTGCTGAGCGGAGTGCTAGCTGAGCCGAGTGCTAGGTGAGCAGAGCGCTATCTGAGCAGAGTCCTTGCGGAGCAGAGTGCTAGCTGAGCAGAGCTCTAGCTGAGCAGAGTGCTGGATGAGCAGAGTGCTTGCTGAGCAGAGTGCTAGCTGAGCAGAGTGCTAACTGAGGAGAGTGCTTGCTGAGCAGAGTGCTGGCTGAGCAGAGCGCTAGCTGAGGAGGGTGCTAGCTGAACAGAGTGCTAGGTGAGCAGAGCGCTAGCTGAGGAGAGTGCTGGCTGAGGAGACTGCTAGCTGAGCAGAGTGCTAGCTGAGCAGAGCGCTAGCTGAGAAGTGTGCTTGCTGAGCAGAGTGCTAGGTGAGCAGAGTGTTTTCTGAGCAGAGTGTTGTCTGAGCAGAGCGCTAGCTGAGCAGAGTGCTGGCTGAGCAGAGTGCTAGGTGAGCAGAGTGCTAGCTGAGGAGAGTGCTTGCTGAGCAGAGTGCTGGCTGAGCAGAGCGCTAGCTGAGCAGAGTGCTAGCTGAACAGGGTGCTAGGTGAGCAGAGCGCTAGCTGAGGAGAGTGCTGGCTGAGCAGAGTGCTAGCTGAGCGGAGTGCTAGCTGAACAGAGCACTTGCTGAACACAGTCTTGCTGAGCAGAGTGCTAGCTGAGCAGAGCGCTAGCTGAGTAGAGTGCTAGCTGAGAAGAGTGCTAGCTGAGCAGAGCGCTAGCTGAGTAGAGTGCTAGCTGAGAAGAGTGCTAGCTGAGCAGAGTGTTTTCTGAGCAGAGTGCTAGCTGAGCAGAGTGCTAGCTGAACAGAGTGCTAGGTGAGCAGAGCGCTAGCTGAGGAGAGTGCTGGCTGAGCAGAGTGCTAGCTGAGCAGTGTGCTGGCTGAGCAGAGTGCTAGCAGAGCAGTGTGCTTGCTGAGCAGAGTGCTGGCTGAGCAGAGTGCTGGCTGAGCAGAGTGCTAGGTGAGCAGAGTGCTGGCTGAGCAGAGTGCTGGCTGAGCAGAGTGCTAGCTGAGCAGAGTGCTAGCTGAGCAGAGTGCTGGCTGAGCAGAGTGCTGGCTGATCACAGCGCTAGCTGAGTAGAGTGCTAGATGAGCAGAGTGCTAGCTGAGAAGTGTGCTAGCTGAGCAGTGTGCTGGCTGAGTAGGGCGCTGGTTGAGCAGAGTGCTAGCTGAGCAGAGCGCTAGCTGAGCAGAGTGCTAGCTGAGCAGAGTGCTTGCTGAGCAGAGTGCTAGCTGAGCAGAGTGCTAGCTGAGCAGAGTACTTGCTGAGCAGAGTGCTAGCTGAGCAGTGTGCTAGCTTAGCAGTCTGCTGGCTGAGCAGAGCGCTAGCTGAGCAGTGTCTGGCTGAGCAGAGTGCTAGCTAAGCAGAGTGCTGGCTGAGCAGAGCGCTAGCTGAGTAGAGTGATTGCTGAGCAGAGTGCTAGCTGAGCAGAGTGCTAGATGAGCAGAGTGTTGTGTGAGCAGAGCGCTAGCTGAGCAGTGTGCTGGCTGAGTAGTCTGCTGGGTGATTAGAGCGCTAGCTGAGCAGAGTCCTTGCGGAGCAGAGTGCTTGCTGAGCAGAGTGCTAGCTGAGCAGAGTGCTGGCTGAGCAGAGTGCTAGCTAGGCAGAGCGCTGGCTGCGCAGAGCGCTGGCTGAGCACAGCGCTAGCTGAGCAGTCTGCTGGCTGATCAGAGCACTAGCTGAGCAGAGTGCTGGCTGAGCAGAGTGCTAGCTAGGTAGAGTGCTGGCTGAGCAGAGTGCTTGATGAGCAGAGTGCTTACTGAGCAGAGCGCTTGCTGAGCAGAGCGCTAGCTGAGCAGTGTGCTGGCTGAGCAGAATGCTAGCTGAGCAGAGTGCTTGCTGAGCAGAGTGCTAGCTGAGCAGAGCGCTAGCTGAGCAAAGGAGTGCTAGCTGAGCAGAGTGCTGGCTGAGCAGAGTGCTAGGTGAGCAAAGTTCTTGCTTAGCAGAGAGCTATCTGAGCAGTCTGCTGGGTGATTAGAGCGCTAGCTGAGCAGAGTGCTTGCTGAGTAGAGTGCTTGCTGAGCAGAGTGCTAGCTGAGCAGAGTGCTGGCTGAGCAGAGTGCTAGCTAGGCAGAGTGCTGGCTGCGCAGAGCGCTGGCTGAGCACAGCGCTAGCTTAGTAGTCTGCTGGCTGATCAGCGCACTAGCTGAGCAGTGTGCTGGCTGAGCATAGTGCTAGCTGAGCAGAGTGCTAGCTGAGCAGTGGCCTTGCTGAGCAGAGTGCTAGCTGAGCAGAGTGCTTACTGAGCAGAGTGCTTGCTGAGTAGAGTGCTTACTGAGCAGAGTGCTAGCTGAGCAGATTGCTGGCTGAGCAGAGTGCTTGATGAGCAGAGTGCTAGGTGAGCAGTGTGCTGGCTGAGCAGAGTGCTTGCTGAGCTGTCTGCTGGCTGAGCAGAGGGCTAGCTGAACAGAGTGCTAGGTGAGCAGAGCGCTAGCTGAGGAGAGTGCTGGCTGAGCAGAGTGTTAGCTGAGCAGAGTGCTAGCTGAACAGAGCGCTTGCTGAGTAGAGCGCTAGCTGAGCAGTCTGCTAGCTGAGCAGAGTGCTTGCTTAGCAGAATGCTGGCTGAGCAGAGTGCTTGCTGAGCAGAGCGCTAGCTGAGCAGAGTGCTAGCTGAGCAGAGTGCTTGCTGAGCAGAGTGCTAGCTGAGCAGTCTGCTGGCTGAGCAGAGCTCTAGCTGAGGAGAGTGCTGGCTGAGCAGAGTGGTAGCTGAACAGAGCGCTTGCTGAGCAGAGTGCTAGCTGAGCAGTGTGCTGGCTGAGCAGAGTGCTGGCTGAGCAGAGTGCTGGCTGAGCAGAGTGCTAGCTGAGCAGAGCGCTAGCTGAGCAGAGAGCTAGCTGAGCAGAGTGCTAGCTGAGCAGAGTGCTGGCTGAGCAGAGTGCTGGCTGATCACAGCGCTAGCTGAGTAGAGTGCTAGATGAGCAGAGTGCTAGCTGAGAAGAGTGCTAGCTGAGCAGAGTGTTGGCTGAGTAGTGCGCTGGTTGAGCAGAGTGCTAGCTGAGCAGAGCGCTAGCTGAACAGAGTGCTTGCTGAGCAGAGTGCTAGCTGAACAGAGTGCTAGCTGAGCAGAGTACTTGCTGAGCAGTGTGCTGGCTGAGGAGAGTGCTAGCTAAGCAGAGTGCTGGCTGAGCAGAGTGCTAGCTGAGGAGAGTGCTTGCTGAGCGGAGTGCTAGCTGAGCCGAGTGCTAGGTGAGCAGAGCGCTATCTGAGCAGAGTCCTTGCGGAGCAGAGTGCTAGCTGAGCAGAGCTCTAGCTGAGCAGAGTGCTGGATGAGCAGAGTGCTTGCTGAGCAGAGTGCTAGCTGAGCAGAGTGCTAACTGAGGAGAGTGCTTGCTGAGCAGAGTGCTGGCTGAGCAGAGCGCTAGCTGAGGAGGGTGCTAGCTGAACAGAGTGCTAGGTGAGCAGAGCGCTAGCTGAGGAGAGTGCTGGCTGAGGAGAGTGCTAGCTAAGCAGAGTGCTGGCTGAGCAGAGTGCTAGCTGAGGAGAGTGCTTGCTGAGCGGAGTGCTAGCTGAGCCGAGTGCTAGGTGAGCAGAGCGCTATCTGAGCAGAGTCCTTGCGGAGCAGAGTGCTAGCTGAGCAGAGCTCTAGCTGAGCAGAGTGCTGGATGAGCAGAGTGCTTGCTGAGCAGAGTGCTAGCTGAGCAGAGTGCTAACTGAGGAGAGTGCTTGCTGAGCAGAGTGCTGGCTGAGCAGAGCGCTAGCTGAGGAGGGTGCTAGCTGAACAGAGTGCTAGGTGAGCAGAGCGCTAGCTGAGGAGAGTGCTGGCTGAGGAGACTGCTAGCTGAGCAGAGTGCTAGCTGAGCAGAGCGCTAGCTGAGAAGTGTGCTTGCTGAGCAGAGTGCTAGGTGAGCAGAGTGTTTTCTGAGCAGAGTGTTGTCTGAGCAGAGCGCTAGCTGAGCAGAGTGCTGGCTGAGCAGAGTGCTAGGTGAGCAGAGTGCTAGCTGAGGAGAGTGCTTGCTGAGCAGAGTGCTGGCTGAGCAGAGCGCTAGCTGAGCAGAGTGCTAGCTGAACAGGGTGCTAGGTGAGCAGAGCGCTAGCTGAGGAGAGTGCTGGCTGAGCAGAGTGCTAGCTGAGCGGAGTGCTAGCTGAACAGAGCACTTGCTGAACACAGTCTTGCTGAGCAGAGTGCTAGCTGAGCAGAGCGCTAGCTGAGTAGAGTGCTAGCTGAGAAGAGTGCTAGCTGAGCAGAGCGCTAGCTGAGTAGAGTGCTAGCTGAGAAGAGTGCTAGCTGAGCAGAGTGTTTTCTGAGCAGAGTGCTAGCTGAGCAGAGTGCTAGCTGAACAGAGTGCTAGGTGAGCAGAGCGCTAGCTGAGGAGAGTGCTGGCTGAGCAGAGTGCTAGCTGAGCAGAGTGCTAGCTGAATAGATTGCTAGGTGAGCAGAGCGCTAGCTGAGGGAGTTGTGGCTGAGCAGATTGCTAGCTGAGCAGAGTGCTAGCTGAGCAGAGTGCTTGCTGAGCAGAGCGCTTGCTGAGCAGAGCGCTAGCTGACCAGTGTGCTGGCTGAGCAGAATGCTAGCTGAGCAGAGTGCTTGCTGAGCAGAGTGCTAGCTGAGCAGAGCGCTAGCTGAGCAAAGGAGTGCTAGCTGAGCAGAGTGCTAGCTGAGCAGAGTGCTAACTGAGGAGAGTGCTTGCTGAGCAGAGTGCTGGCTGAGCAGAGCGCTAGCTGAGGAGGGTGCTAGCTGAACAGAGTGCTAGGTGAGCAGAGCGCTAGCTGAGGAGAGTGCTGGCTGAGCAGACTGCTAGCTGAGCAGAGTGCTAGCTGAACAGAGCGCTTGCTGAGCAGAGTGCTAGCTGAGCAGTGTGCTGGTTGAGCAGAGTGCTAGCTGAGCAGAGCGCTAGCTGAGTAGAGCGCTAGCTGAGCAGAGTGCTAGCTGAGCAGAGTGTTTCCTGAGCAGAGTGCTAGCTGAGCATAGTTCTTGCTGAGCAGAGCGCTGGCTGAGCAGAGTGCTGGCTGAGCAGAGTGCTAGGTGAGCAGAGTGCTAGCTGAGCAGAGTGCTAGCTGAGGAGAGTGTCTGCTGAGCAGAGTGCTGGCTGAGCAGAGCGCTAGCTGAGCAGAGTGCTATTTGAACAGACTGCTAGGTGAGCAGAGCGCTAGATGAGGAGAGTGCTGGCTGAGCAGAGTGCTAGCTGAGCAGAGTGCTAGCTGAACAGAGCGCTTGCTGAGCAGAGTGCTAGCTGAGCAGAGTGCTAGCTGAGCAGTGTGCTTGTTGAGCACAGTGCTAGCTGAGCAGAGTGCTAGCTGAGCAGAGTGCTTGCTGAGCACAGTGCTAGCTGAGCAGAGTGCTAGCTGAGCAGAGTGCTAGCTGAGCAGTGTGCTTGTTGAGCACAGTGTTAGCTGAGGAGAGTGCTTGCTGAGCAGAGTGCTGGCTGAGCAGAGCTCTAGCTGAGCAGTGTGCTGGCTGAGCAGAGTGCTAGCTGAGCAGGGTTCTAGCTGAGCAGAGTGCTAGCTGAGCAGTGTGCTTGCTGAGCAGAGCGCTAGCTGAGCAGAGTGCTAGCTGAGCAGAATGCTAGCTGAGCAGAGTGCTTGCTGAGCAGAGTGCTAGCTGAGTAGAGTGCTTGCTGAGCAGAGTGCTTGCTGAGCAGAGCGCTAACTGAGCAGTGTGCTGGCTGAGCAGAGTGCTAGCTGAGCAGAGCGCTAGCTGAGCAGAGTGCTGGCTGAGCAGAGTGCTAGCTGAGCAGAGTGCTAGCTGAACAGAGTGCTAGCTGAGCAGAGTACTTGCTGAGCAGAGTGCTAGCTGAGCAGAGTGCTAGCTGAGCAGTCTGCTGGCTGAGCAGAGCGCTAGCTGAGCAGTGTCTGGCTGAGCAGAGTGCTAGCTAAGCAGAGTGCTGGCTGAGCAGAGTGCTAGCGGAGGAGAGTGCTTGCTGAGCAGAGTGCTAGCTGAGCCGAGTGCTAGGTAGCAGAGCGCTATCTGAGCAGAGTCCTTGCGGAACAGAGTGCTGGCTGAGCAGAGTGCTAGCTAGGCAGAGTGCTGGCTGCGCAGAGCGCTGGCTGAGCACAGCGCTAGCTTAGTAGTCTGCTGGCTGATCAGAGCACTAGCTGAGCAGTGTGCTGGCTGAGCATAGTGCTAGCTGAGCAGAGTGCTAGCTGAGCAGTGGCCTTGCTGAGCAGAGTGCTAGCTGAGCAGAGTGCTTACTGAGCAGAGTGCTTGCTGAGTAGAGTGCTTACTGAGCAGAGTGCTAGCTGAGCAGATTGCTGGCTGAGCAGAGTGCTTGATGAGCAGAGTGCTAGGTGAGCAGTGTGCTGGCTGAGCAGAGTGCTTGCTGAGCTGTCTGCTGGCTGAGCAGAGGGCTAGCTGAACAGAGTGCTAGGTGAGCAGAGCGCTAGCTGAGGAGAGTGCTGGCTGAGCAGAGTGTTAGCTGAGCAGAGTGCTAGCTGAACAGAGCGCTTGCTGAGTAGAGCGCTAGCTGAGCAGTCTGCTAGCTGAGCAGAGTGCTTGCTTAGCAGAATGCTGGCTGAGCAGAGTGCTAGCTGAGCAGAGCGCTAGCTGAGCAGAGTGCTAGCTGAGCAGAGTGCTTGCTGAGCAGTCTGCTGGCTGAGCAGAGCTCTAGCTGAGGAGAGTGCTGGCTGAGCAGAGTGGAAGCTGAACAGAGCGCTTGCTGAGCAGAGTGCTAGCTGAGCAGTGTGCTGGCTGAGCAGAGTGCTGGCTGAGCAGAGTGCTGGCTGAGCAGAGTGCTAGCTGAGCAGAGCGCTAGCTGAGCAGAGAGCTAGCTGAGCAGAGTGCTAGCTGAGCAGAGTGCTGGCTGAGCAGAGTGCTGGCTGATCACAGCGCTAGCTGAGTAGAGTGCTAGATGAGCAGAGTGCTAGCTGAGAAGAGTGCTAGCTGAGCAGAGTGTTGGCTGAGTAGTGCGCTGGTTGAGCAGAGTGCTAGCTGAGCAGAGCGCTAGCTGAACAGAGTGCTTGCTGAGCAGAGTGCTAGCTGAACAGAGTGCTAGCTGAGCAGAGTACTTGCTGAGCAGTGTGCTGGCTGAGGAGAGTGCTAGCTAAGCAGAGTGCTGGCTGAGCAGAGTGCTAGCTGAGGAGAGTGCTTGCTGAGCAGAGTGCTTGCTGAGCAGAGTGCTAGGTGAGCAGAGCGCTATCTGAGCAGAGTCCTTGCGGAGCAGAGTGCTAGCTGAGCAGAGCTCTAGCTGAGCAGAGTGCTGGATGAGCAGAGTGCTTGCTGAGCAGAGTGCTAGCTGAGCAGAGTGCTAACTGAGGAGAGTGCTTGCTGAGCAGAGTGCTGGCTGAGCAGAGCGCTAGCTGAGGAGGGTGCTAGCTGAACAGAGTGCTAGGTGAGCAGAGCGCTAGCTGAGGAGAGTGCTGGCTGAGGAGACTGCTAGCTGAGCAGAGTGCTAGCTGAGCAGAGCGCTAGCTGAGAAGTGTGCTTGCTGAGCAGAGTGCTAGGTGAGCAGAGTGTTTTCTGAGCAGAGTGTTGTCTGAGCAGAGCGCTAGCTGAGCAGAGTGCTGGCTGAGCAGAGTGCTAGGTGAGCAGAGTGCTAGCTGAGGAGAGTGCTTGCTGAGCAGAGTGTTGGCTGAGCAGAGCGCTAGCTGAGCAGAGTGCTAGCTGAACAGGGTGCTAGGTGAGCAGAGCGCTAGCTGAGGAGAGTGCTGGCTGAGCAGAGTGCTAGCTGAGCAGAGTGCTAGCTGAACAGAGCACTTGCTGAACACAGTCTTGCTGAGCAGAGTGCTAGCTGAGCAGAGCGCTAGCTGAGTAGAGTGCTAGCTGAGAAGAGTGCTAGCTGAGCAGAGCGCTAGCTGAGTAGAGTGCTAGCTGAGAAGAGTGCTAGCTGAGCAGAGTGTTTTCTGAGCAGAGTGCTAGCTGAGCAGAGTGCTAGCTGAACAGAGTGCTAGGTGAGCAGAGCGCTAGCTGAGGAGAGTGCTGGCTGAGCAGAGTGCTAGCTGAGCAGTGTGCTGGCTGAGCAGAGTGCTAGCAGAGCAGTGTGGTTGCTGAGCAGTCTGCTGGCTGAGCAGAGCTCTAGCTGAGGAGAGTGCTGGCTGAGCAGAGTGGTAGGTGAACAGAGCGCTTGCTGAGCAGAGTGCTAGCTGAGCAGTGTGCTGGCTGAGCAGAGTGCTGGCTGAGCAGAGTGCTGGCTGAGCAGAGTGCTAGCTGAGCAGAGCGCTAGCTGAGCAGAGAGCTAGCTGAGCAGAGTGCTAGCTGAGCAGAGTGCTGGCTGAGCAGAGTGCTGGCTGATCACAGCGCTAGCTGAGTAGAGTGCTAGATGAGCAGAGTGCTAGCTGAGAAGAGTGCTAGCTGAGCAGAGTGTTGGCTGAGTAGTGCGCTGGTTGAGCAGAGTGCTAGCTGAGCAGAGCGCTAGCTGAACAGAGTGCTTGCTGAGCAGAGTGCTAGCTGAACAGAGTGCTAGCTGAGCAGAGTACTTGCTGAGCAGTGTGCTGGCTGAGGAGAGTGCTAGCTAAGCAGAGTGCTGGCTGAGCAGAGTGCTAGCTGAGGAGAGTGCTTGCTGAGCGGAGTGCTAGCTGAGCCGAGTGCTAGGTGAGCAGAGCGCTATCTGAGCAGAGTCCTTGCGGAGCAGAGTGCTAGCTGAGCAGAGCTCTAGCTGAGCAGAGTGCTGGATGAGCAGAGTGCTTGCTGAGCAGAGTGCTAGCTGAGCAGAGTGCTAACTGAGGAGAGTGCTTGCTGAGCAGAGTGCTGGCTGAGCAGAGCGCTAGCTGAGGAGGGTGCTAGCTGAACAGAGTGCTAGGTGAGCAGAGCGCTAGCTGAGGAGAGTGCTGGCTGAGGAGACTGCTAGCTGAGCAGAGTGCTAGCTGAGCAGAGCGCTAGCTGAGAAGTGTGCTTGCTGAGCAGAGTGCTAGGTGAGCAGAGTGTTTTCTGAGCAGAGTGTTGTCTGAGCAGAGCGCTAGCTGAGCAGAGTGCTGGCTGAGCAGAGTGCTAGGTGAGCAGAGTGCTAGCTGAGGAGAGTGCTTGCTGAGCAGAGTGCTGGCTGAGCAGAGCGCTAGCTGAGCAGAGTGCTAGCTGAACAGGGTGCTAGGTGAGCAGAGCGCTAGCTGAGGAGAGTGCTGGCTGAGCAGAGTGCTAGCTGAGCGGAGTGCTAGCTGAACAGAGCACTTGCTGAACACAGTCTTGCTGAGCAGAGTGCTAGCTGAGCAGAGCGCTAGCTGAGTAGAGTGCTAGCTGAGAAGAGTGCTAGCTGAGCAGAGCGCTAGCTGAGTAGAGTGCTAGCTGAGAAGAGTGCTAGCTGAGCAGAGTGTTTTCTGAGCAGAGTGCTAGCTGAGCAGAGTGCTAGCTGAACAGAGTGCTAGGTGAGCAGAGCGCTAGCTGAGGAGAGTGCTGGCTGAGCAGAGTGCTAGCTGAGCAGTGTGCTGGCTGAGCAGAGTGCTAGCAGAGCAGTGTGCTTGCTGAGCAGAGTGCTGGCTGAGCAGAGTGCTGGCTGAGCAGAGTGCTAGGTGAGCAGAGTGCTGGCTGAGCAGAGTGCTGGCTGAGCAGAGTGCTAGCTGAGCAGAGTGCTAGCTGAGCAGAGTGCTGGCTGAGCAGAGTGCTGGCTGATCACAGCGCTAGCTGAGTAGAGTGCTAGATGAGCAGAGTGCTAGCTGAGAAGTGTGCTAGCTGAGCAGTGTGCTGGCTGAGTAGGGCGCTGGTTGAGCAGAGTGCTAGCTGAGCAGAGCGCTAGCTGAGCAGAGTGCTAGCTGAGCAGAGTGCTTGCTGAGCAGAGTGCTAGCTGAGCAGAGTGCTAGCTGAGCAGAGTACTTGCTGAGCAGAGTGCTAGCTGAGCAGTGTGCTAGCTTAGCAGTCTGCTGGCTGAGCAGAGCGCTAGCTGAGCAGTGTCTGGCTGAGCAGAGTGCTAGCTAAGCAGAGTGCTGGCTGAGCAGAGCGCTAGCTGAGTAGAGTGATTGCTGAGCAGAGTGCTAGCTGAGCAGAGTGCTAGATGAGCAGAGTGTTGTCTGAGCAGAGCGCTAGCTGAGCAGTGTGCTGGCTGAGTAGTCTGCTGGGTGATTAGAGCGCTAGCTGAGCAGAGTCCTTGCGGAGCAGAGTGCTTGCTGAGCAGAGTGCTAGCTGAGCAGAGTGCTGGCTGAGCAGAGTGCTAGCTAGGCAGAGCGCTGGCTGCGCAGAGCGCTGGCTGAGCACAGCGCTAGCTGAGCAGTCTGCTGGCTGATCAGAGCACTAGCTGAGCAGAGTGCTGGCTGAGCAGAGTGCTAGCTAGGTAGAGTGCTGGCTGAGCAGAGTGCTTGATGAGCAGAGTGCTTACTGAGCAGAGCGCTTGCTGAGCAGAGCGCTAGCTGAGCAGTGTGCTGGCTGAGCAGAATGCTAGCTGAGCAGAGTGCTTGCTGAGCAGAGTGCTAGCTGAGCAGAGCGCTAGCTGAGCAAAGGAGTGCTAGCTGAGCAGAGTGCTGGCTGAGCAGAGTGCTAGGTGAGCAAAGTTCTTGCTTAGCAGAGAGCTATCTGAGCAGTCTGCTGGGTGATTAGAGCGCTAGCTGAGCAGAGTGCTTGCTGAGTAGAGTGCTTGCTGAGCAGAGTGCTAGCTGAGCAGAGTGCTGGCTGAGCAGAGTGCTAGCTAGGCAGAGTGCTGGCTGCGCAGAGCGCTGGCTGAGCACAGCGCTAGCTTAGTAGTCTGCTGGCTGATCAGCGCACTAGCTGAGCAGTGTGCTGGCTGAGCATAGTGCTAGCTGAGCAGAGTGCTAGCTGAGCAGTGGCCTTGCTGAGCAGAGTGCTAGCTGAGCAGAGTGCTTACTGAGCAGAGTGCTTGCTGAGTAGAGTGCTTACTGAGCAGAGTGCTAGCTGAGCAGATTGCTGGCTGAGCAGAGTGCTTGATGAGCAGAGTGCTAGGTGAGCAGTGTGCTGGCTGAGCAGAGTGCTTGCTGAGCTGTCTGCTGGCTGAGCAGAGGGCTAGCTGAACAGAGTGCTAGGTGAGCAGAGCGCTAGCTGAGGAGAGTGCTGGCTGAGCAGAGTGTTAGCTGAGCAGAGTGCTAGCTGAACAGAGCGCTTGCTGAGTAGAGCGCTAGCTGAGCAGTCTGCTAGCTGAGCAGAGTGCTTGCTTAGCAGAATGCTGGCTGAGCAGAGTGCTTGCTGAGCAGAGCGCTAGCTGAGCAGAGTGCTAGCTGAGCAGAGTGCTTGCTGAGCAGAGTGCTAGCTGAGCAGTCTGCTGGCTGAGCAGAGCTCTAGCTGAGGAGAGTGCTGGCTGAGCAGAGTGGTAGCTGAACAGAGCGCTTGCTGAGCAGAGTGCTAGCTGAGCAGTGTGCTGGCTGAGCAGAGTGCTGGCTGAGCAGAGTGCTGGCTGAGCAGAGTGCTAGCTGAGCAGAGCGCTAGCTGAGCAGAGAGCTAGCTGAGCAGAGTGCTAGCTGAGCAGAGTGCTGGCTGAGCAGAGTGCTGGCTGATCACAGCGCTAGCTGAGTAGAGTGCTAGATGAGCAGAGTGCTAGCTGAGAAGAGTGCTAGCTGAGCAGAGTGTTGGCTGAGTAGTGCGCTGGTTGAGCAGAGTGCTAGCTGAGCAGAGCGCTAGCTGAACAGAGTGCTTGCTGAGCAGAGTGCTAGCTGAACAGAGTGCTAGCTGAGCAGAGTACTTGCTGAGCAGTGTGCTGGCTGAGGAGAGTGCTAGCTAAGCAGAGTGCTGGCTGAGCAGAGTGCTAGCTGAGGAGAGTGCTTGCTGAGCGGAGTGCTAGCTGAGCCGAGTGCTAGGTGAGCAGAGCGCTATCTGAGCAGAGTCCTTGCGGAGCAGAGTGCTAGCTGAGCAGAGCTCTAGCTGAGCAGAGTGCTGGATGAGCAGAGTGCTTGCTGAGCAGAGTGCTAGCTGAGCAGAGTGCTAACTGAGGAGAGTGCTTGCTGAGCAGAGTGCTGGCTGAGCAGAGCGCTAGCTGAGGAGGGTGCTAGCTGAACAGAGTGCTAGGTGAGCAGAGCGCTAGCTGAGGAGAGTGCTGGCTGAGGAGACTGCTAGCTGAGCAGAGTGCTAGCTGAGCAGAGCGCTAGCTGAGAAGTGTGCTTGCTGAGCAGAGTGCTAGGTGAGCAGAGTGTTTTCTGAGCAGAGTGTTGTCTGAGCAGAGCGCTAGCTGAGCAGAGTGCTGGCTGAGCAGAGTGCTAGGTGAGCAGAGTGCTAGCTGAGGAGAGTGCTTGCTGAGCAGAGTGCTGGCTGAGCAGAGCGCTAGCTGAGCAGAGTGCTAGCTGAACAGGGTGCTAGGTGAGCAGAGCGCTAGCTGAGGAGAGTGCTGGCTGAGCAGAGTGCTAGCTGAGCAGAGTGCTAGCTGAACAGAGCACTTGCTGAACACAGTCTTGCTGAGCAGAGTGCTCGCTGAGCAGAGCGCTAGCTGAGTAGAGTGCTAGCTGAGAAGAGTGCTAGCTGAGCAGAGCGCTAGCTGAGTAGAGTGCTAGCTGAGAAGAGTGCTAGCTGAGCAGAGTGTTTTCTGAGCAGAGTGCTAGCTGAGCAGAGTGCTAGCTGAACAGAGTGCTAGGTGAGCAGAGCGCTAGCTGAGGAGAGTGCTGGCTGAGCAGAGTGCTAGCTGAGCAGTGTGCTGGCTGAGCAGAGTGCTAGCAGAGCAGTGTGCTTGCTGAGCAGAGTGCTGGCTGAGCAGAGTGCTGGCTGAGCAGAGTGCTAGGTGAGCAGAGTGCTGGCTGAGCAGAGTGCTGGCTGAGCAGAGTGCTAGCTGAGCAGAGTGCTAGCTGAGCAGAGTGCTGGCTGAGCAGAGTGCTGGCTGATCACAGCGCTAGCTGAGTAGAGTGCTAGATGAGCAGAGTGGTAGCAGAGAAGTGTGCTAGCTGAGCAGTGTGCTGGCTGAGTAGGGCGCTGGTTGAGCAGAGTGCTAGCTGAGCAGAGCGCTAGCTGAGCAGAGTGCTAGCTGAGCAGAGTGCTTGCTGAGCAGAGTGCTAGCTGAGCAGAGTGCTAGCTGAGCAGAGTGCTAGCTGAGCAGAGTACTTGCTGAGCAGAGTGCTAGCTGAGCAGTTTGCTAGCTTAGCAGTCTGCTGGCTGAGCAGAGCGCTAGCTGAGCAGTGTCTGGCTGAGCAGAGTGCTAGCTAAGCAGAGTGCTGGCTGAGCAGAGCGCTAGCTGAGTAGAGTGATTGCTGAGCAGAGTGCTAGCTGAGCAGAGTGCTAGATGAGCAGAGTGTTGTCTGAGCAGAGCGCTAGCTGAGCAGTGTGCTGGCTGAGTAGTCTGCTGGGTGATTAGAGCGCTAGCTGAGCAGAGTCCTTGCGGAGCAGAGTGCTTGCTGAGCAGAGTGCTAGCTGAGCAGAGTGCTGGCTGAGCAGAGTGCTAGCTAGGCAGTGTGCTGGCTGCGCAGAGCGCTGGCTGAGCACAGCGCTAGCTGAGCAGTCTGCTGGCTGATCAGAGCACTAGCTGAGCAGAGTGCTGGCTGAGCAGAGTGCTAGCTAGGTAGAGTGCTGGCTGAGCAGAGTGCTTGATGAGCAGAGTGCTTACTGAGCAGAGCGCTTGCTGAGCAGAGTGCTAGCTGAGCAGTTTGCTGGTTGAGCAGAGTGCTAGCTGAGCAGAGCGCTAGCTGAGTAGAGCGCTAGCTGAGCAGAGTGCTAGCTGAGCAGAGTGTTTTCTGAGCAGAGTGCTAGCTGAGCATAGTGCTTGCTGAGCAGACCGCTGGCTGAGCAGAGTGCTGGCTGAGCAGAGTGCTAGGTGAGGAGAGTGCTTGCTGAGCAGAGTGCTAGCTGAGCAGAGTGCTAGCTGAGGAGAGTGCTTGCTGAGCAGAGTGCTGGCTGAACAGACTGCTAGGTGAGCAGAGCGCTAGATGAGGAGAGTGCTGGCTGAGCAGAGTGCTAGCTGAGCAGAGTGCTGGCTGAGCAGGGCGCTGGTTGAGCAGAGTGCTAGCTGAGCAGAGCGCTAGCTGAGCAGAGTGCTAGCTGAGTAGAATGCTAACTGAGCAGAGTGTTTTCTGAGCAGAGAGCTAGCTGAGCAGAGTGCTTGCTGAGCAGAGTGCTAGCTGAGTAGAGTGCTTGCTGAGCAGAGTGCTTGCTGAGCAGAGCGCTAGCTGAGCAGTGTGCTGGCTGAGCAGAGTGCTAGCTGAGCAGAGTGCTTGCTGAGCAGAGCGCTAGCTGAGCAGAGTGCTAGGTGAGCAGTGTGCTTACTGAGCAGAGTGCTAGCTGAGCAGAGCGCTAGCTGAGCAGAGCTCTAGCTGAGCAGAGTGCTAGCTGAGCAGAGTGCTTGCTGAGCAGAGTGCTAGCTGAGCAGAGTACTTGCTGAGCAGAGTGCTAGCTGAGCAGAGTGCTAGCTGAGCAGTGTGCTGGCTGAGCAGGGCGCTGGTTGAGCAGAGTGCTAGCTGAGCAATGTGCTTGCTGAGCAGAGTGATAGCTGAGCAGAGTTCTGGCTGAGCAGAGTGCTAGCTGAGCAGAATGCTAGCTGAGCAGAGTGCTTGCTGAGCAGAGTGCTTGCTGAGCAGAGTGCTAGGTGAGCAGAGCGCTAGCTGAGCAGAGTGCTAGGTGAGCAGAGTGTTTTCTGAGCAGAGTGCTAGCTGAGCAGAGCGCTAGCTGAGCAGAGTGCTGGCTGAGCAGAGTGCTAGGTGAGCAGAGTGCTAGCTGAGCAGAGTGCTTGCTGAGCAGAGTGCTGGCTGAGCAGAGCGCTAGCTGAGCAGAGTGCTAGCTGAACAGAGTGCTAGGTGAGCAGAGCGCTAGCTGAGGAGAGTGCTGGCTGAGCAGAGTGCTAGCTGAGCAGAGTGCTAGCTGAATAGAGCGCTTGCTGAACAGAGTCTTGCTGAGCAGAGTGCTAGCTGAGCAGAGCGCTAGCTGAGTAGAGTGCTGGCTGAGCAGAGTGATAGCTGAGCAGAGTGCTGGCTGAGCAGAGTGCTATCTGAGCAGAGTGCTAGATGAGCAGAGTGCTAGGTGAGCAGAGTGCTAGCTAAGCAGAGTGCTTGCTGAGCAGAGTGCTAGGTGAGCAGAGTGCTAGCTGAGCAGAGTGCTAGCTGAGGAGAGTGCTTGCTGAGCAGAGTGCTGGCTGAGCAGAGCGCTAGCTGAGCAGAGTGCTAGCTGAACAGGGTGCTAGGTGAGCAGAGCGCTAGCTGAGGAGAGTGCTGGCTGAGCAGAGTGCTAGCTGAGCAGTGTGCTGGCTGAGCAGAGTGCTAGCTGAGCAGAGTGCTAGCTGAGCAGTGGAGTGCTAGCTGAGCAGAGTGCTAGCTGAGCAGTGTGCTTGCTGAGCAGAGTGCTGGCTGAGCAGAGTGCTGGCTGAGCAGAGTGCTAGGTGAGCAGAGTGCTTGCTGAGCAGAGCGCTAGCTGAGCAGAGAGTGCTAGCTGAGCAGAGTGCTGGCTGAGCAGAGTGCTGGCTGAGCAGTCTGCTGGCTGATCAGAGCACTAGCTGAGCAGAGTGCTGGCTGAGCAGAGTGCTAGCTAGGTAGAGTGCTGGCTGAGCAGAGTGCTTGATGAGCAGAGTGCTTACTGAGCAGAGCGCTTGCTGAGCAGAGCGCTAGCTGAGCAGTTTGCTGGTTGAGCAGAGTGCTAGCTGAGCAGAGCGCTAGCTGAGTAGAGCGCTAGCTGAGCAGAGTGCTAGCTGAGCAGAGTGTTTTCTGAGCAGAGTGCTAGCTGAGCAGAGTGCTTGCTGAGCAGACCGCTGGCTGAGCAGAGTGCAGGCTGAGCAGAGTGCTAGCTGAGCAGTGTGCTTGCTGAGCAGAGTGCTAGCTGAGCAGAGTGCTAGCTGAGGAGAGTGCTTGCTGAGCAGAGTGCTGGCTGAACAGACTGCTAGGTGAGCAGAGCGCTAGATGAGGAGAGTGCTGGCTGAGCAGAGTGCTAGCTGAGCAGAGTGCTGGCTGAGCAGGGCGCTGGTTGAGCAGAGTGCTAGCTGAGCAGAGTGTTTTCTGAGCAGAGTGCTAGCTGAGTAGAGTGCTAACTGAGCAGAGTGTTTTCTGAGCAGAGAGCTAGCTGAGCAGAGTGCTTGCTGAGCAGAGTGCTAGCTGAGTAGAGTGCTTGCTGAGCAGAGTGCTTGCTGAGCAGAGCGCTAGCTGAGCAGTGTGCTGGCTGAGCAGAGTGCTAGCTGAGCAGAGTGCTTGCTGAGCAGAGCGCTAGCTGAGCAGAGTGCTAGGTGAGCAGTGTGCTTACTGAGCAGAGTGCTAGCTGAGCAGAGCGCTAGCTGAGCAGAGTGCTAGCTGAGCAGAGTGCTAGCTGAGCAGAGTGCTTGCTGAGCAGAGTGCTAGCTGAGCAGAGTACTTGCTGAGCAGAGTGCTAGCTGAGCAGAGTGCTAGCTGAGCAGTGTGCTGGCTGAGCAGGGCGCTGGTTGAGCAGAGTGCTAGCTGAGCAATGTGCTTGCTGAGCAGAGTGATAGCTGAGCAGAGTTCTGGCTGAGCAGAGTGCTAGCTGAGCAGAATGCTAGCTGAGCAGAGTGCTTGCTGAGCAGAGTGCTTGCTGAGCAGAGTGCTAGGTGAGCAGAGCGCTAGCTGAGCAGAGTGCTAGGTGAGCAGAGTGTTTTCTGAGCAGAGTGCTAGCTGAGCAGAGCGCTAGCTGAGCAGAGTGCTGGCTGAGCAGAGTGCTAGGTGAGCAGAGTGCTAGCTGAGCAGAGTGCTTGCTGAGCAGAGTGCTGGCTGAGCAGAGCGCTAGCTGAGCAGAGTGCTAGCTGAACAGAGTGCTAGGTGAGCAGAGCGCTAGCTGAGGAGAGTGCTGGCTGAGCAGAGTGCTAGCTGAGCAGAGTGCTAGCTGAATAGACCGCTTGCTGAACAGAGTCTTGCTGAGCAGAGTGCTAGCTGAGCAGAGCGCTAGCTGAGTAGAGTGCTGGCTGAGCAGAGTGATAGCTGAGCAGAGTGCTGGCTGAGCAGAGTGCTAGGTGAGCAGAGTGCTAGGTGAGCAGAGTGCTAGGTGAGCAGAGTGCTAGCTAAGCAGAGTGCTTGCTGAGCAGAGTGCTAGGTGAGCAGAGCGGTAGCTGAGCAGAGTGCTAGCTGAGGAGAGTGCTTGCTGAGCAGAGTGCTGGCTGAGCAGAGCGCTAGCTGAGCAGAATGCTAGCTGAACAGGGTGCTAGGTGAGCAGAGCGCTAGCTGAGGAGAGTGCTGGCTGAGCAGAGTGCTAGCTGAGCAGTGTGCTGGCTTAGCAGAGTGCTAGCTGAGCAGAGTGCTAGCTGAGCAGTGGAGTGCTAGCTGAGCAGAGTGCTGGCTGAGCAGAGTGCTGGCTGAGCAGAGTGCTAGGTGAGCAGAGTGCTTGCTGAGCAGAGCGCTAGCTGAGCAGAGAGTGCTAGCTGAGCAGAGTGCTGGCTGAGCAGAGTGCTGGCTGATCACAGCGCTAGCTGTGTAGAGTGCTTGCTGAGCAGAGTGCTAGCTGCGAAGAGTGCTAGCTGAGCAGTGTGCTGACTGAGTAGGGCGCTGGTTGAGCAGAGTGCTAGCTGAGCAGAGCGCTAGCTGAACAGAGTGCTAGCTGAGCAGAGTGCTTGCTGAGCAGAGTGCTAGCTGAGTAGAGTGCTAGCTGAACAGAGTGCTAGCTGAGCAGAGTACTTGCTGAGCAGAGTGCTAGCTGATCAGAGTGCTAGCTGAGCAGAGTGTTTTCTGAGCAGAGTGCTAGCTGAGCAGTGTCTGGCTAAGCAGAGTGCTGGCTGAGCAGAGCGCTAGCTGAGTAGAGTGATTGCTGAGCAGAGTGCTAGCTGAGCAGAGTGCTAGATGAGCAGAGTGTTGTCTGAGCAGAGCGCTAGCTGAGCAGTGTGCTGGCTGAGTAGTCTGCTGGGTGATTAGAGCGCTAGCTGAGCAGAGTCCTTGCGGAGCAGAGTGCTTGCTGAGCAGAGTCCTTGCGGAGCAGAGTGCATGCTGAGCAGAGTGCTAACTGAGCAGAGTGCTGGCTGAGCAGAGTGCTAGCTAGGCAGAGTGCTGGCTGCGCAGAGCGCTGGCTGAGCACAGCGCTAGCTTAGCAGTCTGCTGGCTGATCAGAGCACTAGCTGAGCAGTGTGCTGGCTGAGCAGAGTGCTAGCTAGGCAGAGTGCTGGCTGAGCAGAGTGCTTGCTGAGCAGAGTGCTTACTGAGCAGAGTGCTAGCTGAGCAGAGCGCTAGCTGAGCAGTGTGCTGGCTGAGGAGAGTGCTAGCTGAGCAGAGTGCTAGCTGAGCAGAGTGCTAGATGAGCAGAGTGCTAGCTGAGCAGAATGCTGGCTGAGCAGAGTGCTTGCTGAGCAGAGTGCTAGGTGAGCAGAGTGCTTACTGAGGAGAGTGCTAGCTGAGCAGAGTGCTTACTGAGCAGAGTGCTTGCTGAGCAGAGCGCTAGCTGAGAAGTGTGCTGGCTGAGCAGAGTTCTAGCTGAGCAGAGTGCTAGCTGAGCAGAGAGCTAGCTGAACAGAGTGCTAGCTGAGCAGTGTGCTTGCTGAGCAGAGCGCTAGCTGATCAGAGTTCTGTCTGAGCAGAGTGCTGGCGGAGCAGTGTGCTAGCTGAGCAGTGTGCTTGCTGAGCAGAGTGCTAGCTGAGCAGAGTGCTGGCTGAGCAGAGTGCTAGCTGAGCAGAGTGCTAGCTGAGCAGTGTGCTGGCTGAGCAGAGTGCTAGCTGAGCAAAGTGCTAGCTGAGCAGAATGCTGGCTGAGCCGAGTGCTAGGTGAGCAGAGTGCTGGCTGAGGAGAGTGCTTGCTGAGCAGAGCGCTAGATGAGCAGAGTGCTAGCTGAGCAGTGTGCTGGCTGAGCAGAGTGCTTGCTGAGCAGAGTGCTAGCTGAGCAGAGTGCTAGCTGAGCAGAGTGTTTTCTGAGCAGAGTGCTAGCTGAGCAGAGTGCTTGCTTAGCAGAGTGCTAGATGAGCAGAGTGCTATCTGAGCAGAGCTCTAGCTGAGCAGAGTGCTGGCTGAGCAGAGTGCTTGCTGAGCAGAGCGCTAGCTGAGCAGAGTGCTAGCTGAGGAGAGTGCTTGCTGAGCAGAGTCCTGGCTGAGCAGAGTGCTAGCTGAGCAGAGTGCTTGCTGAGCAGAGTGCTAGGTGAGCAGAGCGCTAGCTGAGCAGAGTGCTAGGTGAGCAGAGTGTTTTCTGAGCAGAGTGCTAGCTGAGCAGAGCGCTAGCTGAGCAGAGTGCTGGCTGAGCAGAGTGCTAGGTGAGCAGAGTGCTAGCTGAGGAGAGTGCTTGCTGAGCAGAGTGCTGGCTGAGCAGAGCGCTAGCTGAGCAGAGTGCTAGCTGAACAGAGTGCTAGGTGAGCAGAGCGCTAGCTGAGGAGAGTGCTGGCTGAGCAGAGTGCTAGCTGAGCAGAGTGCTAGCTGAATAGAGCGCTTGCTGAACAGAGTCTTGCTGAGCAGAGTGCTAGCTGAGCAGAGCGCTAGCTGAGTAGAGTGCTGGCTGAGCAGAGTGATAGCTGAGCAGAGTGCTGGCTGAGCAGAGTGCTAGGTGAGCAGAGTGCTAGCTGAGCAGAGTGCTAGGTGAGCAGAGTGCTAGCTGAGCAGAGTGCTTGCTGAGCAGAGTGCTAGGTGAGCAGAGTGTTAGCTGAGCAGAGTGCTAGCTGAGGAGAGTGCTTGCTGAGCAGAGTGCTGGCTGAGGAGAGCACTAGCTGAGCAGAGTGCTAGCTGAACAGGGTGCTAGGTGAGCAGAGCGCTAGCTGAGGAGAGTGCTGGCTGAGCAGAGTGCTAGCTGAGCAGTGTGCTGGCTGAGCAGAGTGCTAGCTGAGCAGAGTGCTAGCTGAGCAGTGTGCTTGCTGAGCAGAGTGCTAGCTGAGCAGAGTGCTAGCTGAGCAGTGTGCTTGCTGAGCAGAGTGCTGGCTGAGCAGAGTGCTGGCTGAGCAGAGTGCTATGTGAGCAGAGTGCTTGCTGAGCAGAGCGCTAGCTGAGCAGAGAGTGCTAGCTGAGCAGAGTGCTGGCTGAGCAGAGTGCTGGCTGATCACAGCGCTAGCTGAGTAGAGTGCTTGCTGAGCAGAGTGCTAGCTGAGAAGAGTGCTAGCTGAGCAGTGTGCTGACTGAGTAGGGCGCTGGTTGAGCAGAGTGCTAGCTGAGCAGAGCGCTAGCTGAACAGAGTGCTAGCTGAGCAGAGTGCTTGCTGAGCAGAGTGCTAGCTGAGTAGAGTGCTAGCTGAACAGAGTGCTAGCTGAGCAGAGTACTTGCTGAGCAGAGTGCTAGCTGATCAGAGTGCTAGCTGAGCAGAGTGTTTTCTGAGCAGAGTGCTAGCTGAGCAGTGTCTGGCTAAGCAGAGTGGTGGCTGAGCAGAGCGCTAGCTGAGTAGAGTGATTGCTGAGCAGAGTGCTAGCTGAGCAGAGTGCTAGATGAGCAGAGTGTTGTCTGAGCAGAGCGCTAGCTGAGCAGTGTGCTGGCTGAGTAGTCTGGTGGGTGATTAGAGCGCTAGCTGAGCAGAGTCCTTGCGGAGCAGAGTGCTTGCTGAGCAGAGTGCTAGCTGAGCAGAGTGCTGGCTGAGCAGAGTGCTAGCTGGGCAGAGTGCTGGCTGCGCAGAGCGCTGGCTGAGCACAGCGCTAGCTTAGCAGTCTGCTGGCTGATCAGAGCACTAGCTGAGCAGTGTGCTGGCTGAGCAGAGTGCTAGCTAGGCAGAGTGCTGGCTGAGCAGAGTGCTTGCTGAGCAGAGTGCTTACTGAGCAGAGTGCTAGCTGAGCAGTGTGCTGGCTGAGGAGAGTGCTAGCTGAGCAGAGTGCTAGCTGAGCAGAGTGCTAGATGAGCAGAGTGCTAGCTGAGCAGAATGCTGGCTGAGCAGAGTGCTTGCTGAGCAGAGTGCTAGGTGAGCAGAGCGCTTACTGAGCAGAGTGCTAGCTGAGCAGAGTGCTTACTGAGCAGAGTGCTTGCTGAGCAGAGCGCTAGCTGAGAAGTGTGCTGGCTGAGCAGAGTTCTAGCTGAGCAGTGTGCTAGCTGAGCAGTGTGCTTGCTGAGCAGAGTTCTTGCTGAGCAGAGTGCTAGCTGAGCAGAGTGCTGGCTGAGCAGAGTGCTAGCTGAGCCGAGTGCTAGCTGAGCAGTGTGCTGGCTGAGCAGAGTGCTAGTTGAGCAAAGTGCTAGCTGAGCAGAATGCTGGCTGAGCCGAGTGCTAGGTGAGCAGAGTGCTGGCTGAGGAGAGTGCTTGCTGAGCAGAGCGCTAGATGAGCAGAGTGCTAGCTGAGCAGTGTGCTGGCTGAGCAGAGTGCTTGCTGAGCAGAGTGCTAGCTGAGCAGAGTATTTTCTGAGCAGAGTGCTAGCTGAGCAGAGTGCTTGCTTAGCAGAGTGCTAGGTGAGCAGAGTGCTATCTGAGCAGAGCTCTAGCTGAGCAGAGTGCTGGCTGAGCAGAGTGCTTGCTGAGCAGAGCGCTAGCTGAGCAGAGTGCTAGCTGAGGAGAGTGCTTGCTGAGCAGAGTCCTGGCTGAGCAGAGCGCTAGCTGAGCAGAGTGCTTGCTGAGCAGAGTGCTAGGTGAGCAGAGCGCTAGCTGAGGAGAGTGCTGGCTGAGCAGAGTGCTAGCTGAGCAGAGTGCTAGCTGAACAGAGCGCTTGCTGAGCAGAGTGCTAGCTGAGCAGTGTGCTGGTTGAGCAGAGTGCTAGCTGAGCAGAGCGCTAGCTGAGTAGAGCGCTGGCTGAGCAGAGTGCTAGCTGAGCAGAGTGTTTTCTGAGCAGAGTGCTAGCTGAGCATAGTGCTTGCTGATCAGACCGCTGGCTGAGCAGAGAGTGCTAGGTGAGCAGAGTGCTAGCTGAGCAGAGTGCTAGCTGAGGAGAGTGCTTGCTGAGCAGAGTGCTGGCTGAGCAGAGCGCTAGCTGAGCAGAGTGCTACCTGAACAGACTACTAGGTGAGCAGAGCGCTAGATGAGGAGAGTGCTGACTGAGCAGAGTGCTAGCTGAGCAGAGTGCTAGCTGAACAGAGCGCTTGCTGAGCAGAGTGCTAGCTGAGCAGAGTGCTAGCTGAGCAGAGTGCTAGCTGAGCAGTGTGCTTGTTGAGCACAGTGCTAGCTGAGGAGAGTGCTTGCTGAGCAGAGCTCTAGCTGAGCAGTGTGCTGGCTGAGCAGAGTGCTGGCTGAGCAGGGCGCTGGTTGAGCAGAGTGCTAGCTGAGCAGAGCGCTAGATGAGCAGAGTGCTAGCTGAGCAGAGTGCTAACTGAGCAGAGTGTTTTCTGAGCAGAGTGCTAGCTGAGCAGAGTGCTTGCTGAGCAGAGTGCTAGCTGAGTAGAGTGCTTGCTGAGCAGAGTGCTTGCTGAGCAGAGCGCTAGCTGAGCAGTGTGCTGGCTGAGCAGAGTGCTAGCTGAGCAGAGTGCTAGCTGAGCAGTGTGCTGGCTGAGCAGTGTGCTAGCTGAGCAGAGGAGTGCTAGCTGAGCAGTGTGCTGGCTGAGAAGGGCGCTGGTTGAGCAGAGTGCTAGCTGAGCAGAGTGCTTGCTGAGCAGAGCGCTAGCTGAGCAGAGTGCTGCCTGAGAAGAGTGCTAGCTGAGAAGAGTGCTAGCTGAGCAGTGTGCTGGCTGAGCAGGGCGCTAGCTGAGCAGAGTGCTAGCTGAGCAGAGTGCTTGCTGAGCAGAGTGCTAGCTGAGCAGAGTACTTGCTGAGCAGAGTGCTAGCTGAGCAGAGTGCTAGCTGAGCAGTGTGCTGGCTGAGCAGGGCGATGGTTGAGCAGAGTGCTAGCTGAGCAATGTGCTTGCTGAGCAGAGTGCTAGCTGAGCAGAGTTCTGGCTGAGCAGAGTGCTAGCTGAGCAGAATGCTAGCTGAGCAGAGTGCTTGCTGAGCAGAGTGCTTGCTGAGCAGAGTGCTGGCTGAGCAGAGTGCTAGGTGAGCAGAGTGCTAGCTGAGCAGAGTGCTAGGTGAGCAGAGTGTTTTCTGAGCAAAGTGCTAGCTGAGCAGACCGCTAGCTGAGCAGAGTGCTGGCTGAGCAGAGTGCTAGGTGAGCAGAGTGCTAGCTGAGGAGAGTGCTTGCTGAGCAGAGTGCTGGCTGAGCAGAGCGCTAGCTGAGCAGAGTGCTAGCTGAACAGAGTGCTAGGTGAGCAGAGCGCTAGCTGAGGAGAGTGCTGGCTGAGCAGAGTGCTAGCTGAGCAGAGTGCTAGCTGAATAGAGCGCTTGCTGAACAGAGTCTTGCTGAGCAGAGTGCTAGCTGAGCAGAGCGCTAGCTGAGTAGAGTGCTGGCTGAGCAGAGTGATAGCTGAGCAGAGTGCTGGCTGAGCAGAGTGCTAGGTGAGCAGAGTGCTAGCTGAGCAGAGTGCTTGCTGAGCAGAGTGCTAGGTGAGCAGAGTGCTAGGTGAGCAGAGTGCTAGCTGAGGAGAGTGCTTGCTGAGCAGAGTGCTGTCTGAGCAGAGCGCTAGCTGAGCAGAGTGCTAGCTGAACAGGGTGCTAGGTGAGCAGAGTGCTAGCTGAGGAGAGTGCTGGCTGAGCAGAGTGCTAGCTGAGCAGTGTGCTGGCTGAGCAGAGTGCTAGCTGAGCAGAGTGCTAGCTGAGCAGTGTGCTTGCTGAGCAGAGTGCTAGCTGAGCAGAGTGCTAGCTGAGCAGTGTGCTTGCTGAGCAGAGTGCTGGCTGAGCAGAGTGCTGGCTGAGCAGAGTGCTAGGTGAGCAGAGTGCTAGCTGAGCAGAGCGCTAGCTGAGCAGAGAGTGCTAGCTGAGCAGAGTGCTGGCTGAGCAGAGTGCTGGCTGATCACAGCGCTAGCTGAGTAGAGTGCTTGCTGAGCAGAGTGCTAGCTGAGAAGAGTGCTAGCTGAGCAGTGTGCTGACTGAGTAGGGCGCTGGTTGAGCAGAGTGCTAGCTGAGCAGAGCGCTAGCTGAACAGAGTGCTAGCTGAGCAGAGTGCTTGCTGAGCAGAGTGCTAGCTGAGTAGAGTGCTAGCTGAACAGAGTGCTAGCTGAGCAGAGTACTTGCTGAGCAGAGTGCTAGCTGATCAGAGTGCTAGCTGAGCAGAGTGTTTTCTGAGCAGAGTGCTAGCTGAGCAGTGTCTGGCTAAGCAGAGTGCTGGCTGAGCAGAGCGCTAGCTGAGTAGAGTGATTGCTGAGCAGAGTGCTAGCTGAGCAGAGTGCTAGATGAGCAGAGTGCTGGCTGAGCAGAGCGCTAGCTGAGCAGTGTGCTGGCTGAGTAGTCTGCTGGGTGATTAGAGCGCTAGCTGAGCAGAGTCCTTGCGGAGCAGAGTGCTTGCTGAGCAGAGTGCTAGCTGAGCAGAGTGCTGGCTGAGCAGAGTGCTAGCTAGGCAGAGTGCTGGCTGCGCAGAGCGCTGGCTGAGCACAGCGCTAGCTTAGCAGTCTGCTGGCTGATCAGAGCACTAGCTGAGCAGTGTGCTGGCTGAGCAGAGTGCTAGCTAGGCAGAGTGCTGGCTGAGCAGAGTGCTTGCTGAGCAGAGTGCTTACTGAGCAGAGTGCTAGCTGAGCAGAGCGCTAGCTGAGCAGTGTGCTGGCTGAGGAGAGTGCTAGCTGAGCAGAGTGCTAGCTGAGCAGAGTGCTAGATGAGCAGAGTGCTAGCTGAGCAGAATGCTGGCTGAGCAGAGTGCTTGCTGAGCAGAGTGCTAGGTGAGCAGAGTGCTTACTGAGCAGAGTGCTAGCTGAGCAGAGTGCTTACTGAGCAGAGTGCTTGCTGAGCAGAGCGCTAGCTGAGCAGAGTGCTGGCTGAGCAGAGTTCTAGCTGAGCAGAGTGCTAGCTGAGCAGTGTGCTTGCTGAGCAGAGTGCTAGCTGAGCAGTGTGCTTGCTGAGCAGAGCGCTAGCTGATCAGAGTTCTGTCTGAGCAGAGTGCTGGCTGAGCAGTGTGCTAGCTGAGCAGTGTGCTTGCTGAGCAGAGTTCTTGCTGAGCAGAGTGCTAGCTGAGCAGAGTGCTGGCTGAGCAGAGTGCTAGCTGAGCAGAGTGCTAGTTGAGCAGTGTGCTGGCTGAGCAGAGTGCTAGCTGAGCAAAGTGCTAGCTGAGCAGAATGCTGGCTGAGCCGAGTGCTAGGTGAGCAGAGTGCTAGCTGAACAGAGTGCTAGCTGAGCAGAGCGCTAGATGAGCAGAGTGCTAGCTGAGCAGTGTGCTGGCTGAGCAGAGTGCTTGCTGAGCAGAGTGCTAGCTGAGCAGAGTGCTAGCTGAGCAGAGTGTTTTCTGAGCAGAGTGCTAGCTGAGCAGAGTGCTTGCTTAGCAGAGTGCTAGATGAGCAGAGTGCTATCTGAGCAGAGCTCTAGCTGAGCAGAGTGCTGGCTGAGCAGAGTGCTTGCTGAGCAGAGCGCTAGCTGAGCAGTGTGCTGGCTGAGCAGAGTGCTAGCTGAGCAGAGTGCTAGCTGAGCAGTGTGCTGGCTGAGCAGTGTGCTAGCTGAGCAGAGGAGTGCTAGCTGAGCAGTGTGCTGGCTGAGAAGGGCGCTGGTTGAGCAGAGTGCTAGCTGAGCAGAGTGCTTGCTGAGCAGAGCGCTAGCTGAGCAGAGTGCTGCCTGAGAAGAGTGCTAGCTGAGCAGAGTGCTAGCTGAGCAGTGTGCTGGCTGAGCAGGGCGCTGGTTGAGCAGAGTGCTAGCTGAGCAATGTGCTTGCTCAGCAGAGTGCTAGCTGAGCAGAGTTCTGGCTGAGCAGAGTGCTAGCTGAGCAGAATGCTAGCTGAGCAGAGTGCTTGCTGAGCAGAGTGCTTGCTGAGCAGAGTTCTAGGTGAGCAGAGCGCTAGCTGAGCAGAGTGCTAGGTGAGCAGAGTGTTTTCTGAGCAGAGTGCTAGCTGAGCAGAGCGCTAGCTGAAGCAGAGTGCTGGCTGAGCAGAGTGCTAGGTGAGCAGAGTGCTAGCTGAGGAGAGTGCTTGCTGAGCAGAGTGCTGGCTGAGCAGAGCGCTAGCTGAGCAGAGTGATAGCTGAACAGAGTGCTAGGTGAGCAGAGCGCTAGCTGAGGAGAGTGCTGGCTAAGCAGAGTGCTAGCTGAGCAGAGTGCTAGCTGAATAGAGCGCTTGCTGAACAGAGTCTTGCTGAGCAGAGTGCTAGCTGAGCAGAGCGCTAGCTGAGTAGAGTGCTGGCTGAGCAGAGTGATAGCTGAGCAGAGTGCTGGCTGAGCAGAGTGCTAGATGAGCAGAGTGCTAGCTGAGCAGAGTGCTTGCTGAGCAGAGTGCTAGGTGAGCAGAGTGCTAGCTGAGCAGAGTGCTAGCTGAGGAGAGTGCTTGGTGAGCAGAGTGCTGGCTGAGCAGAGCGCTAGCTGAGCAGAGTGCTAGCTGAACAGGGTGCTAGGTGAGCAGAGCGCTAGCTGAGGAGAGTGCTGGCTGAGCAGAGTGCTAGCTGAGCAGTGTGCTGGCTGAGCAGAGTGCTAGCTGAGCAGAGTGCTAGCTGAGCAGTGTGCTTGCTGAGCAGAGTGCTAGCTGAGCAGAGTGCTAGCTGAGCAGTGTGCTTGCTGAGCAGAGTGCTGGCTGAGCAGAGTGCTGGCTGAGCAGAGTGCTAGCTGAGCAGAGTGCTGGCTGAGCAGAGCGCTAGCTGAGCAGAGAGTGCTAGCCGAGCAGAGTGCTAGCTGAGCAGAGTGCTGGCTGATCACAGCGCTAGCTGAGTAGAGTGCTTGCTGAGCAGAGTGCTAGCTGAGAAGAGTGCTAGCTGAGCAGTGTGCTGACTGAGTAGGGCGCTGGTTGAGCAGAGTGCTAGCTGAGCAGAGCGCTAGCTGAGCAGTGTCTGGCTAAGCAGAGTGCTGGCTGAGCAGAGCGCTAGCTGAGTAGAGTGATTGCTGAGCAGAGTGCTAGCTGAGCAGAGTGCTAGATGAGCAGAGTGTTGTCTGAGCAGAGCCCTAGCTGAGCAGTGTGCTGGCTGAGTAGTCTGCTGGGTGATTAGAGCGCTAGCTGAGCAGAGTCCTTGCGGAGCAGAGTGCTTGCTGAGCAGAGTGCTAGCTGAGCAGAGTGCTGGCTGAGCAGAGTGCTAGCTAGGCAGAGTGCTGGCTGCGCAGAGCGCTGGCTGAGCACAGCGCTAGCTTAGCAGTCTGCTGGCTGATCAGAGCACTAGCTGAGCAGTGTGCTGGCTGAGCAGAGTGCTGGCTGAGCAGAGTGCTTGCTGAGCAGAGTGCTTACTGAGCAGAGTGCTAGCTGAGCAGAGCGCTAGCTGAGCAGTGTGCTGGCTGAGGAGAGTGCTAGCTGAGCAGAGTGCTAGCTGAGCAGAGTGCTAGATGAGCAGAGTGCTAGCTGAGCAGAATGCTGGCTGAGCAGAGTGCTTGCTGAGCAGAGTGCTAGGTGAGCAGAGTGCTAGCTGAGCAGAGTGCTAGCTGAGCAGAGTGCTTACTGAGCAGAGTGCTTGCTGAGCAGAGCGCTAGCTGAGAAGTGTGCTGGCTGAGCAGAGTTCTAGCTTAGCAGAGTGCTAGCTCAGCAGTGTGCTGGCTGAGGAGAGTGCTAGCTGAGCAGAGTGCTAGCTGAGCAGAGTGCTAGCTGAGCAGAATGCTGGCTGAGCAGAGTGCTTGCTGAGCAGAGTGCTAGGTGAGCAGAGTGCTAGCTGAGCAGAGTGCTAGCTGAGCAGAGTGCTTACTGAGCAGAGTGCTTGCTGAGCAGAGCGCTAGCTGAGAAGTGTGCTGGCTGAGCAGAGTTCTAGCTTAGCAGAGTGCTAGCTGAGCAGTGTGCTTGCTGAGCAGAGTGCTAGCTGAGCAGTGTGCTTGCTGAGCAGAGCGCTAGCTGATCAGAGTTCTGTCTGAGCAGAGTGCTGGCTGAGCCGAGTGCTAGCTGAGCAGAGTGCTGGCTGAGGAGAGTGCTTGCTGAGCAGAGCGCTAGATGAGCAGAGTGCTAGCTGAGCAGTGTGCTGGCTGAGCAGAGTGCTTGCTGAGCAGAGTGCTAGCTGAGCAGAGTGCTAGCTGAGCAGAGTGTTTTCTGAGCAGAGTGCTAGCTGAGCAGAGTGCTTGCTTAGCAGAGTGCTAGATGAGCAGAGTGCTATCTGAGCAGAGCTCTAGCTGAGCAGAGTGCTGGCTGAGCAGAGTGCTTGCTGAGCAGAGCGCTAGCTGAGCAGAGTGCTAGCTGAGGAGAGTGCTTGCTGAGCAGAGTCCTGGCTGAGCAGAGCGCTAGCTGAGCAGAGTGCTTGCTGAGCAGAGTGCTAGGTGAGCAGAGCGCTAGCTGAGCAGAGTGCTAGGTGAGCAGAGTGTTTTCTGAGCAGAGTGCTAGCTGAGCAGAGCGCTAGCTGAGCAGAGTGCTGGCTGAGCAGAGTGCTAGGTGAGCAGAGTGCTAGCTGAGGAGAGTGCTTGCTGAGCAGAGTGCTGGCTGAGCAGAGCGCTAGCTGAGCAGAGTGCTAGCTGAACAGAGTGCTAGGTGAGCAGAGCGCTAGCTGAGGAGAGTGCTGGCTGAGCAGAGTGCTAGCTGAGCAGAGTGCTAGCTGAATAGAGCGCTTGCTGAACAGAGTCTTGCTGAGCAGAGTGCTAGCTGAGCAGAGCGCTAGCTGAGTAGAGTGCTGGCTGAGCAGAGTGCTAGCTGAGCAGAGTGCTGGCTGAGCAGAGTGCTAGGTGAGCAGAGTGCTAGCTGAGCAGAGTGCTAGGTGAGCAGAGTGCTAGCTGAGCAGAGTGCTTGCTGAGCAGAGTGCTAGGTGAGCAGAGTGCTAGCTGAGCAGAGTGCTAGCTGAGGAGAGTGCTTGCTGAGCAGAGTGCTGGCTGAGGAGAGCACTAGCTGAGCAGTGTGCTAGCTGAGCAGTGTCTGGCTGAGCAGAGCGCTAGCTGAGGAGAGTGCTGGCTGAGCAGAGTGCTAGCTGAGCAGTGTGCTGGCTGAGCAGAGTGCTAGCTGAGCAGAGTGCTAGCTGAGCAGTGTGCTTGCTGAGCAGAGTGCTAGCTGAGCAGAGTGCTAGCTGAGCAGTGTGCTTGCTGAGCAGAGTGCTGGCTGAGGAGAGTGCTGGCTGAGCAGAGTGCTAGGTGAGCAGAGTCCTTGTTGAGCAGAGCGCTAGCTGAGCAGAGAGTGCTAGCTGAGCAGAGTGCTGGCTGAGCAGAGTGCTGGCTGATCACAGCACTAGCTGAGTAGAGTGCTTGCTGAGCAGAGTGCTAGCTGAGAAGAGTGCTAGCTGAGCAGTGTGCTGACTGAGTAGGGCGCTGGTTGAGCAGAGTGCTAGCTGAGCAGAGCGCTAGCTGAACAGAGTGCTAGCTGAGCAGAGTGCTTGCTGAGCAGAGTGCTAGCTGAGTAGAGTGCTAGCTGAACAGAGTGCTAGCTGAGCAGAGTACTTGCTGAGCAGAGTGCTAGCTGATCAGAGTGCTAGCTGAGCAGAGTGTTTTCTGAGCAGAGTGCTAGCTGAGCAGTGTCTGGCTAAGCAGAGTGCTGGCTGATCAGAGCGCTAGCTGAGTAGAGTGATTGCTGAGCAGAGTGCTAGCTGAGCAGAGTGCTAGATGAGCAGAGTGTTGTCTGAGCAGAGCGCTAGCTGAGCAGTGTGCTGGCTGAGTAGTCTGCTGGGTGATTAGAGCGCTAGCTGAGCAGAGTCCTTGCGGAGCAGAGTGCTTGCTGAGCAGAGTGCTAGCTGAGCAGAGTGCTGGCTGAGCAGAGTGCTAGCTAGGCAGAGTGCTGGCTGCGCAGAGCGCTGGCTGAGCACAGCGCTAGCTTAGCAGTCTGCTGGCTGATCAGAGCACTAGCTGAGCAGTGTGCTGACTGAGCAGAGTGCTAGCTAGGCAGAGTGCTGGCTGAGCAGAGTGCTTGCTGAGCAGAGTGCTTACTGAGCAGAGTGCTAGCTGAGCAGAGCGCTAGCTGAGCAGTGTGCTGGCTGAGGAGAGTGCTAGCTGAGCGGAGTGCTAGCTGAGCAGAGTGCTAGATGAGCAGAGTGCTAGCTGAGCAGAATGCTGGCTGAGCAGAGTGCTTGCTGAGCAGAGTGCTAGGTGAGCAGAGTGCTTACTGAGCAGAGTGCTAGCTGAGCAGAGTGCTTACTGAGCAGAGTGCTTGCTGAGCAGAGCGCTAGCTGAGCAGAGTGCTGCCTGAGAAGAGTTCTAGCTGAGCAGAGTGCTAGCTGAGCAGAGTGCTAAGTGAGTAGAGTGCTTACTTAGCAGAGTGCTTGCTGAGCAGAGCGCTAGCTGATCAGAGTTCTGTCTGAGCAGAGTGCTGGCTGAGCAGTGTGCTAGCTGAGCAGTGTGCTTGCTGAGCAGAGTTCTTGCTGAGCAGAGTGCTAGCTGAGCAGAGTGCTGGCTGAGCAGAGTGCTAGCTGAGCAGAGTGCTAGCTGAGCAGTGTGCTGGCTGAGCAGAGTGCTAGCTGAGCAAAGTGCTAGCTGAGCAGAATGCTAGATGAGCAGAGTGCTAGCTGAGCAGTGTGCTTGCTGAGCAGAGTGCTTGCTGAGCAGAGTGCTAGCTGAGCAGAGTGCTAGCTGAGCAGAGTGTTTTCTGAGCAGAGTGCTAGCTGAGCAGAGTGCTTGCTTAGCAGAGTGCTAGATGAGCAGAGTGCTATCTGAGCAGAGCTCTAGCTGAGCAGAGTGCTGGCTGAGCAGAGTTCTGGCTGAGCAGAGCGCTAGCTGAGCAGAGTGCTAGCTGAGGAGAGTGCTTGCTGAGCAGAGTCCTGGCTGAGCAGAGCGCTAGCTGAGCAGAGTGCTTGCTGAGCAGAGTGCTAGGTGAGCAGAGCGCTAGCTGAGGAGAGTGCTGGCTGAGCAGAGTGCTAGCTGAGCAGAGTGCTAGCTGAGCAGTGTGCTGGTTGAGCAGAGTGCTAGCTGAGCAGAGCGCTAGCTGAGTAGAGCGCTAGCTGAGCAGAGTGCTAGCTGAGCAGAGTGTTTTCTGAGCAGAGTGCTAGCTGAGCATAGTGCTTGCTGATCAGACCGCTGGCTGAGCAGAGTGCTGGCTGAGCAGAGTGCTAGGTGAGCAGAGTGCTAGCTGAGCAGAGTGCTAGCTGAGGATAGCGCTTGCTGAGCAGAGTGCTGGCTGAGCAGAGCGCTAGCTGAGCAGAGGGCTACCTGAACAGACTACTAGGTGAGCAGAGCGCTAGATGAGGAGAGTGCTGGCTGAGCAGAGTGCTAGCTGAGCAGAGTGCTAGCTGAACAGAGCGCTTGCTGAGCAGAGTGCTAGCTGAGCAGAGTGCTAGCTGAACAGAGCGCTTGCTGAGCAGAGTGCTAGCTGAGCAGTGTGCTGGCTGAGCAGAGTGCTAGCTGAGCAGAGTGCTAGCTGAGCAGTGTGCTTGCTGAGCAGAGTGCTAGCTGAGCAGAGTGCTAGCTGAGCAGAGTGCTAGCTGAGCAGTGTGCTTGCTGAGCACAGTGCTAGCTGAGGAGAGTGCTTGCTGAGCAGAGTGCTTGCTGAGCAGAGCGCTAGCTGAGCAGTGTGCTGGCTGAGCAGAGTGCTAGCTGAGCAGAGTTCTAGCTGAGCAGTGTGCTAGCTGAGCAGTGTGCTTGCTGAGCAGAGCGCTAGCTGAGCAGAGTGCTAGCTGAGCAGAGTGCTAGCTGAGCAGAATGCTAGCTGAGCAGAGTGCTAGCTGAGCAGAGTGCTAGCTGAGTAGAGTGCTTGCTGAGCAGAGTGCTTGCTGAGCAGATCGCTAGCTGAGCAGTGTGCTGGCTGAGCAGAGTGCTTGCTGAGCAGAGTGCTAGCTGAGCAGTGTGCTAGCTGAACAGAGCGCTTGCTGAGCAGAGTGCTAGCTGAGCAGTGTGCTGGCTGAGCAGAGCGCTAGCTGAGCAGTGTGCTGGCTGAGTAGTCTGCTGGGTGATTAGAGCGCTAGCTGAGCAGAGTCCTTGCGGAGCAGAGTGCTTGCTGAGCAGAGTGCTAGCTGAGCAGAGTGCTGGTTGAGCAGAGTGCTAGCTAGGCAGAGTGCAGGCTGCGCAGAGCGCTGGCTGAGCACAGCGCTAGCTTAACAGTCTGCTGGCTGATCAGAGCACTAGCTGAGCAGTGTGCTGGCTGAGCAGAGTGCTAGCTAGGCAGAGTGCTGGCTGAGCAGAGTGCTTGCTGAGCAGAGTGCTTACTGAGCAGAGTGCTAGCTGAGCAGAGCGCTAGCTGAGCAGTGTGCTGGCTGAGGAGAGTGCTAGCTGAGCAGAGTGCTACCTGAGCAGAGTGCTAGATGAGCAGAGTGCTAGCTGAGCAGAATGCTGGCTGAGCAGAGTGCTTGCTGAGCAGAGTGCTAGGTGAGCAGAGTGCTTACTGAGCAGAGTGCTAGCTGAGCAGAGTGCTTACTGAGCAGAGTGCTTGCTGAGCAGAGCGCTAGCTGAGAAGTGTGCTGGCTGAGCAGAGTTCTAGCTGAGCAGAGTGCTAGCTGAGCAGAGTGCTGGCTGAGCAGAGTGCTAGCTGAGCAGTGTGCTTGCTGAGCAGAGCGCTAGCTGATCAGAGTTCTGTCTGAGCAGAGTGCTGGCTGAGCAGTGTGCTAGCTGAGCAGTGTGCTTGCTGAGCAGAGTTCTTGCTGAGCAGAGTGCTAGCTGAGCAGAGTGCTGGCTGAGCAGAGTGCTAGCTGAGCAGAGTGCTAGCTGAGCAGTGTGCTGGCTGAGCAGAGTGCTAGCTGAGCAAAGTGCTAGCTGAGCAGAATGCTGGCTGAGCCGAGTGCTAGGTGAGCAGAGTGCTGGCTGAGGAGAGTGCTTGCTGAGCAGAGCGCTAGATGAGCAGAGTGCTAGCTGAGCAGTGTGCTGGCTGAGCAGAGTGCTTGCTGAGCAGAGTGCTAGCTGAGCAGAGTGCTAGCTGAGCAGAGTGTTTTCTGAGCAGAGTGCTAGCTGAGCAGAGTGCTTGCTTAGCACAGTGCTAGATGAGCAGAGTGCTATCTGAGCAGAGCTCTAGCTGAGCAGAGTGCTGGCTGAGCAGAGTGCTTGCTGAGCAGAGCGCTAGCTGAGCAGAGTGCTAGCTGAGGAGAGTGCTTGCTGAGCAGAGTCCTGGCTGAGCAGAGCGCTAGCTGAGCAGAGTGCTTGTTGAGCAGAGTGCTAGGTGAGCAGAGCGCTAGCTGAGCAGAGTGCTAGGTGAGCAGAGTGTTTTCTGAGCAGAGTGCTAGCTGAGCAGAGCGCTAGCTGAGCAGAGTGCTGGCTGAGCAGAGTGCTAGGTGAGCAGAGTGCTAGCTGAGGAGAGTGCTTGCTGAGCAGAGTGCTGGCTGAGCAGAGCGCTAGCTGAGCAGAGTGCTAGCTGAGCAGAGTGCTAGCTGAGCAGAGTGTTTTCTGAGCAGAGTGCTAGCTGAGCAGAGTGCTTGCTTAGCAGAGTGCTAGATGAGCAGAGTGCTATCTGAGCAGAGCTCTAGCTGAGCAGAGTGCTGGCTGAGCAGAGTTCTGGCTGAGCAGAGCGCTAGCTGAGCAGAGTGCTAGCTGAGGAGAGTGCTTGCTGAGCAGAGTCCTGGCTGAGCAGAGCGCTAGCTGAGCAGAGTGCTTGCTGAGCAGAGTGCTAGGTGAGCAGAGCGCTAGCTGAGGAGAGTGCTGGCTGAGCAGAGTGCTAGCTGAGCAGAGTGCTAGCTGAGCAGTGTGCTGGTTGAGCAGAGTGCTAGCTGAGCAGAGCGCTAGCTGAGCAGAGTGCTAGCTGAGCAGAGTGCTAGCTGAGCAGAGTGTTTTCTGAGCAGAGTGCTAGCTGAGCATAGTGCTTGCTGATCAGACCGCTGGCTGAGCAGAGTGCTGGCTGAGCAGAGTGCTAGGTGAGCAGAGTGCTAGCTGAGCAGAGTGCTAGCTGAGGATAGCGCTTGCTGAGCAGAGTGCTGGCTGAGCAGAGCGCTAGCTGAGCAGAGGGCTACCTGAACAGACTACTAGGTGAGCAGAGCGCTAGATGAGGAGAGTGCTGGCTGAGCAGAGTGCTAGCTGAGCAGAGTGCTAGCTGAACAGAGCGCTTGCTGAGCAGAGTGCTAGCTGAGCAGAGTGCTAGCTGAACAGAGCGCTTGCTGAGCAGAGTGCTAGCTGAGCAGTGTGCTGGCTGAGCAGAGTGCTAGCTGAGCAGAGTGCTAGCTGAGCAGTGTGCTTGCTGAGCAGAGTGCTAGCTGAGCAGAGTGCTAGCTGAGCAGAGTGCTAGCTGAGCAGTGTGCTTGCTGAGCACAGTGCTAGCTGAGGAGAGTGCTTGCTGAGCAGAGTGCTTGCTGAGCAGAGCGCTAGCTGAGCAGTGTGCTGGCTGAGCAGAGTGCTAGCTGAGCAGAGTTCTAGCTGAGCAGTGTGCTAGCTGAGCAGTGTGCTTGCTGAGCAGAGCGCTAGGTGAGCAGAGTGCTAGCTGAGCAGAGTGCTAGCTGAGCAGAATGCTAGCTGAGCAGAGTGCTAGCTGAGCAGAGTGCTAGCTGAGTAGAGTGCTTGCTGAGCAGAGTGCTTGCTGAGCAGATCGCTAGCTGAGCAGTGTGCTGGCTGAGCAGAGTGCTTGCTGAGCAGAGTGCTAGCTGAGCAGTGTGCTAGCTGAACAGAGCGCTTGCTGAGCAGAGTGCTAGCTGAGCAGTGTGCTGGCTGAGCAGAGCGCTAGCTGAGCAGTGTGCTGGCTGAGCAGTCTGCTGGGTGATTAGAGCGCTAGCTGAGCAGAGTCCTTGCGGAGCAGAGTGCTTGCTGAGCAGAGTGCTAGCTGAGCAGAGTGCTGGTTGAGCAGAGTGCTAGCTAGGCAGAGTGCAGGCTGCGCAGAGCGCTGGCTGAGCACAGCGCTAGCTTAGCAGTCTGCTGGCTGATCAGAGCACTAGCTGAGCAGTGTGCTGGCTGAGCAGAGTGCTAGCTAGGCAGAGTGCTGGCTGAGCAGAGTGCTTGCTGAGCAGAGTGCTTACTGAGCAGAGTGCTAGCTGAGCAGAGCGCTAGCTGAGCAGTGTGCTGGCTGAGGAGAGTGCTAGCTGAGCAGAGTGCTACCTGAGCAGAGTGCTAGATGAGCAGAGTGCTAGCTGAGCAGAATGCTGGCTGAGCAGAGTGCTTGCTGAGCAGAGTGCTAGGTGAGCAGAGTGCTTACTGAGCAGAGTGCTAGCTGAGCAGAGTGCTTACTGAGCAGAGTGCTTGCTGAGCAGAGCGCTAGCTGAGAAGTGTGCTGGCTGAGCAGAGTTCTAGCTGAGCAGAGTGCTAGCTGAGCAGAGTGCTGGCTGAGCAGAGTGCTAGCTGAGCAGTGTGCTTGCTGAGCAGAGCGCTAGCTGATCAGAGTTCTGTCTGAGCAGAGTGCTGGCTGAGCAGTGTGCTAGCTGAGCAGTGTGCTTGCTGAGCAGAGTTCTTGCTGAGCAGAGTGCTAGCTGAGCAGAGTGCTGGCTGAGCAGAGTGCTAGCTGAGCAGAGTGCTAGCTGAGCAGTGTGCTGGCTGAGCAGAGTGCTAGCTGAGCAAAGTGCTAGCTGAGCAGAATGCTGGCTGAGCCGAGTGCTAGGTGAGCAGAGTGCTGGCTGAGGAGAGTGCTTGCTGAGCAGAGCGCTAGATGAGCAGAGTGCTAGCTGAGCAGTGTGCTGGCTGAGCAGAGTGCTTGCTGAGCAGAGTGCTAGCTGAGCAGAGTGCTAGCTGAGCAGAGTGTTTTCTGAGCAGAGTGCTAGCTGAGCAGAGTGCTTGCTTAGCACAGTGCTAGATGAGCAGAGTGCTATCTGAGCAGAGCTCTAGCTGAGCAGAGTGCTGGCTGAGCAGAGTGCTTGCTGAGCAGAGCGCTAGCTGAGCAGAGTGCTAGCTGAGGAGAGTGCTTGCTGAGCAGAGTCCTGGCTGAGCAGAGCGCTAGCTGAGCAGAGTGCTTGCTGAGCAGAGTGCTAGGTGAGCAGAGCGCTAGCTGAGCAGAGTGCTAGGTGAGCAGAGTGTTTTCTGAGCAGAGTGCTAGCTGAGCAGAGCGCTAGCTGAGCAGAGTGCTGGCTGAGCAGAGTGCTAGGTGAGCAGAGTGCTAGCTGAGGAGAGTGCTTGCTGAGCAGAGTGCTGGCTGAGCAGAGCGCTAGCTGAGCAGAGTGCTAGCTGAACAGAGTGCTAGGTGAGCAGAGCGCTAGCTGAGGAGAGTGCTGGCTGAGCAGAGTGCTAGCTGAGCAGAGTGCTAGCTGAATAGAGCGCTTGCTGAACAGAGTCTTGCTGAGCAGAGTGCTAGCTGAGCAGAGCGCTAGCTGAGTAGAGTGCTAGGTGAGCAGAGTGCTAGCTTAGCAGAGTGCTAGGTGAGCAGAGTGCTAGCTGAGCAGAGTGCTAGGTGAGCAGAGTGCTAGCTGAGCAGAGTGCTTGCTGAGCAGAGTGCTAGGTGAGCAGAGTGCTAGCTGAGCAGAGTGCTAGCTGAGGAGAGTGCTTGCTGAGCAGAGTGCTGGCTGAGGAGAGCACTAGCTGAGCAGAGTGCTAGCTGAACAGGGTGCTAGGTGAGCAGAGCGCTAGCTGAGGAGAGTGCTGGCTGAGCAGAGTGCTAGCTGAGCAGTGTGCTGGCTGAGCAGAGTGCTAGCTGAGCAGAGTGCTAGCTGAGCAGTGTGCTTGCTGAGCAGAGTGCTAGCTGAGCAGAGTGCTAGCTGAGCAGTGTGCTTGCTGAGCAGAGTGCTGGCTGAGGAGAGTGCTGGCTGAGCAGAGTGCTAGGTGAGCAGAGTGCTTGCTGAGCAGAGCGCTAGCTGAGCAGAGAGTGCTAGCTGAGCAGAGTGCTGGCTGAGCAGAGTGCTGGCTGATCACAGCGCTAGCTGAGTAGAGTGCTTGCTGAGCAGAGTGCTAGCTGAGAAGAGTGCTAGCTGAGCAGTGTGCTGACTGAGTAGGGCGCTGGTTGAGCAGAGTGCTAGCTGAGCAGAGCGCTAGCTGAACAGAGTGCTAGCTGAGCAGAGTGCTTGCTGAGCAGAGTGCTAGCTGAGTAGAGTGCTAGCTGAACAGAGTGCTAGCTGAGCAGAGTACTTGCTGAGCAGAGTGCTAGCTGATCAGAGTGCTAGCTGAGCAGAGTGTTTTCTGAGCAGAGTGCTAGCTGAGCAGTGTCTGGCTAAGCAGAGTGCTGGCTGAGCAGAGCGCTAGCTGAGTAGAGTGATTGCTGAGCAGAGTGCTAGCTGAGCAGAGTGCTAGATGAGCAGAGTGTTGTCTGAGCAGAGCGCTAGCTGATCAGAGTTCTGTCTGAGCAGAGTGCTAGCTGAGCAGAGTGCTGGCTGAGCAGAGTGCTAGCTGAGCAAAGTGCTAGCTGAGCAGAATGCTGGCTGAGCCGAGTGCTAGGTGAGCAGAGTGCTGGCTGAGGAGAGTGCTTGCTGAGCAGAGTGTTTTCTGAGCAGAGTGCTAGCTGAGCAGAGTGCTTGCTTAGCAGAGTGCTAGATGAGCAGAGTGCTATCTGAGCAGAGCTCTAGCTGAGCAGAGTGCTGGCTGAGCAGAGTGCTTGCTGAGCAGAGCGCTAGCTGAGCAGAGTGCTAGCTGAGGAGAGTGCTTGCTGAGCAGAGTCCTGGCTGAGCAGAGCGCTAGCTGAGCAGAGTGCTTGCTGAGCAGAGTGCTAGGTGAGCAGAGCGCTAGCTGAGGAGAGTGCTGGCTGAGCAGAGTGCTAGCTGAGCAGAGTGCTAGCTGAGCAGAGCGCTAGCTGAGTAGAGCGCTAGCTGAGCAGAGTGCTAGCTGAGCAGAGTGTTTTCTAAGCAGAGTGCTAGCTGAGCATAGTGCTTGCTGATCAGACCGCTGGCTGAGCAGAGTGCTGGCTGAGCAGAGTGCTAGGTGAGCAGAGTGCTAGCTGAGCAGAGTGCTAGCTGAGGAGAGTGCTTGCTGAGCAGAGTGCTGGCTGAGCAGAGCGCTAGCTGAGCAGAGTGCTACCTGAACAGACTACTAGGTGAGCAGAGCGATAGATGAGGAGAGTGCTGGCTGAGCAGAGTGCTAGCTGAGCAGAGTGCTAGCTGAACAGAGCGCTTGCTGAGCAGAGTGCTAGCTGAGCAGAGTGCTAGCTGAACAGAGCGCTTGCTGAGCAGAGTGCTAGCTGAGCAGTGTGCTGGCTGAGCAGAGTGCTAGCTGAGCAGAGTGCTAGCTGAGCAGTGTGCTTGCTGAGCACAGTGCTAGCTGAGCAGAGTGCTAGCTGAGCAGTGTGCTTGCTGAGCACAGTGCTAGCTGAGGAGAGTGCTTGCTGAGCAGAGTGCTTGCTGAGCAGAGCGCTAGCTGAGCAGTGTGCTGGCTGAGCAGAGTGCTAGCTGAGCAGAGTGCTAGCTGAGCAGAGTGCTAGCTGAGCAGTGTGCTTGCTGAGCAGAGCGCTAGCTGAGCAGAGTGCTAGCTGAGCAGAGTGCTTGCTGAGCAGAATGCTAGCTGAGCAGAGTGCTTGCTGAGCAGAGTGCTAGCTGAGTAGAGTGCTTGCTGAGCAGAGTGCTTGCTGAGCAGAGCGCTAGCTGAGCAGTGTGCTGGCTGAGCAGAGTGCTTGCTGAGCAGAGTGCTAGCTGAGCAGTGTGCTAGCTGAACAGAGCGCTTGCTGAGCAGAGTGCTAGCTGAGCAGTGTGCTGGCTGAGCAGGGCGCTGGTTGAGCAGAGTGCTAGCTGAGCAGAGTGCTTGCTGAGCAGAGCGCTAGCTGAGCAGAGTGCTGCCTGAGCAGAGCGCTAGCTGAGAAGAGTGCTAGCTGAGCAGAGTGCTGGCTGAGCAGGGCGCTAGCTGAGCAGAATGCTAGCTGAGCAGAGTGCTAGCTGAGCAGTCTGCTGGCTGAGCAGAGCAGAGCTGAGCAGAGTGCTGGATGAGGAGAGCACTAGCTGAGCAGAGTGCTAGCTGAGCAGTCTGCTGGCTGAGCAGAGCGCTAGCTGAGCAGTGTGCTGGCTGAGCAGTGTGCTGGCTGAGCAGAGTGCTAGCTGAGCAGTGTGCTGGCTGAGCAGTGTGCTGGCTGAGCAGGGCGCTAGCTGAGCAGAGTGCTAGCTGAGCAGAGTACTTGCTGAGCAGAGTGCTAGCTGAGCAGAGTGCTAGCTGAGCAGTGTGCTGGCTGAGCAGGGCGCTCGTTGAGCAGAGTGCTAGCTGAGCAATGTGCTTGCTGAGCAGAGTGCTAGCTGAGCAGAGTTCTGGCTGAGCAGAGTGCTAGCTGAGCAGAATGCTAGCTGAGTAGAGTACTTGCTGAGCAGAGTTCTTGCTGAGCAGAGTGCTTGCTGAGCAGAGTGCTAGCTGAGCAGGGTGCTGGTTGAGCAGAGTGCTAGCTGAGCAGAGCGCTAGCTGAGTAGAGCGCTAGCTGAGCAGAGTGCTAGCTGAGCAGAGTGTTTTCTGAGCAGAGTGCTAGCTGAGCATAGTGCTTGCTGAGCAGACCGCTGGCTGAGCAGAGTGCTGGCTGAGCAGAGTGCTAGGTGAGCAGAGTGTTTTCTGAGCATAGTGCTAGCTGAGCAGTGTGCTTGCTGAGCAGAGTGCTAGCTGAGCAGAGTGCTGGCTGAGCAGAGTGCTAGCTGAGGAGAGTGCTTGCTGAGCAGAGTGCTGGCTGAGCAGAGCGCTAGCTGAGCAGAGTGCTAGCTGAACAGAGTGCTAGGTGAGCAGAGCGCTAGCTGAGGAGAGTGCTTGCTGAGCAGAGTGCTAGCTGAGCAGAGTGCTAGCTGAAGAGAGCGCTTACTGAACAGAGTCTTGCTGAGCAGAGTGCTAGCTGAGCAGAGCGCTAGCTGAGCAGAGTGCTGGCTGAGCAGAGTGCTAGCTGAGCAGAGTGCTGGCTGAGCAGAGTGCTAGCTGAGCAGAGTGCTAGCTGAGCAGTGTGCTAGCTGAGTAGAGTGCTTGCTGAGCAGAGTGCTGGCTGAGCAGAGCGCTAGCTGAGCAGAGTGCTAGCTGAACAGAGTGCTAGGTGAGCAGAGCGCTAGCTGAGGAGAGTGCTGGCTGAGCAGAGTGCTAGCTGAGCAGTGTGCTGGCTGAGGAGAGTGCTAGCTGAGCAGAGTACTTGCTGAGCAGAGTGCTAGCTGAGCAGAGTGCTAGCTGAGCAGTGTGCTGGCTGAGCAGGGCGCTGGTTGAGCAGAGTGCTTGCTGAGCAGAGCGCTAGCTGAGCAGAGTGCTGGCTGAGCAGAGTGCTAGCTGAGCAGAGCGCTAGCTGAGCAGTGTGCTAGATGAGCAGAGTGCTAGCTGAGCAGTGTGCTGGCTGAGTAGAGTGTTTGCTGAGCAGGGCGCTAGCTGAGCAGAGTGCTAGCTGAGCAGAGTGCTTGCTGAGCAGAGTGCTAGCTGAGCAGAGTACTTGCTGAGCAGAGTGCTAGCTGAGCAGAGTGCTAGCTGAGCAGTGTGCTGGCTGAGCAGAGCGCTAGCTGAGCAGTGTCTGGCTGAGCAGAGTGCTAGCTGAGTAGAGTGCTAGCTGAGCCGAGTGCTAGGTGAGGAGAGTGCTAGCTGAGCAGAGTGCTGGCTGAGCAGAGTGCTAGCTGAGCAGAGTGCTAGCTGAGCAGAATGCTGGCTGAGCAGAGTGCTAGGTGAGCAGAGTGCTGGCTGAGCAGAGTGCTAGCTGAGCAGAGTGATAGATGAGCAGAGTGCTTGCTGAGCAGAGCGCTAGCTGAGCAGAGTGCTAGCTGAGCAGAGTGCTGGCTGAGCAGAGTGCTGGCTGATCACAGCGCTAGCTGAGTAGAGTGCTAGATGAGCAGAGTGCTAGCTGAGCAGTGTGCTGGCTGAGCAGTGTGCTGGCTGAGTAGGGCGCTGGTTGAGCAGAATGCTAGCTGAGCAGAGTACTTGCTGAGCAGAGTGCTAGCTGAGCAGAGTGCTAGCTGAGCAGTCTGCTGGCTGAGCAGAGCGCTAGCTGAGCAGTGTCTGGCTGAGCAGAGTGCTAGGTGAGCAGAGTGCTGGCTGAGCAGAGCGCTAGCTGAGCAGAGTTCTAGATGAGCAGAGTGTTGTCTGAGCAGAGCGCTAGCTGAGCAGTGTGCTGGCTGAGTAGTCTGCTGGGTGATTAGAGCGCTAGCTGAGCAGAGTCCTTGCGGAGCAGAGTGCTTGCTGAGCAGAGTGCTAGCTGAGCAGAGTGCTGGCTGAGCAGAGTGCTAGCTAGGCAGAGTGCTGGCTGCGCAGAGCGCTGGCTGAGCACAGCGCTAGCTTAGCAGTCTGCTGGCTGATCAGAGCACTAGCTGAGCAGTGTGCTGGCTGAGCAGAGTGCTTGCTGAGCAGAGTGCTGGCTGAGCAGAGTGCTTGCTGAGCAGAGTGCTTACTGAGCAGAGTGCTTGCTGAGCAGAGCGCTAGCTGAGCAGTGTGCTGGCTGAGCAGAGCTCTAGCTGAGCAGAGTGCTAGCTGAGCAGTGTGCTTGCTGTGCAGAGTGCTAGGTGAGCAGTGTGCTTGCTGAGCAGAGTGCTGGCTGAGCAGAGTGCTGGCTGAGCAGAGTGCTAGGTGAGCAGAGTGCTGGCTGAGCAGAGTGCTAGCTGAGCAGAGCGCTAGCTGAGCAGAGCGCTAGCTGAGCAGAGTGCTAGCTGAGCAGAGTGCTTGCTGAGCAGAGTGCTAGCTGAGCAGAGTACTTGCTGAGCAGAGTGCTAGCTGAGCAGAGTGCTAGCTGAGCAGTCTGCTGGCTGAGCATAGGGCTAGCTGAGCAGTGTCTGGCTGAGCAGAGTGCTAGCTGAGCAGAGCGCTAGCTGAGCAGAGTGCTTGCTGAGCAGAGTGCTAGCTGAGCATTCTGCTGGCTGAGCAGAGTGCTAGCTGAGCAGAGTGCTTGCTGAGCAGAGTGCTGGCTGAGCAGAGTGCTGGCTGAGCAGAGTGCTAGCTGAGCAGAGTGTTTTATGAGCAGAGTGCTAGCTGAACAGAGCGCTAGCTGAGCAGAGTGCAGGCTGAGCAGAGCGCTAGCTGAGCAGAGTGCTGGCTGAGCAGAGTGCTAGCTGAGCAGAGTGCTAACTGAGTAGAGTGCTAGCTGAGCAGAGCGCTAGCTGAGCAGAGTGCTTGCTGAGCAGAGTGCTAGCTGAGCATTCTGCTGGCTGAGCAGAGTGCTAGCTGAGCAGAGTGCTTGCTGAGCAGAGTGCTGGCTGAGCAGAGTGCTAGCTGAGCAGAGTGCTAGCTGAGCAGAGTGTTTTATGAGCAGAGTGCTAGCTGAACAGAGCGCTAGCTGAGCAGAGTGCTAGCTGAGCAGAGTGCTAGCTGAGCAGAGTGCTTGCTGAGCAGAGCACTAGCTGAGCAGAGTGCTTGCTGAGCAGAGTGCTAGCTGAGCAGAGTGCTTGCTGAGCAGAGTGCTTGCTGAGCAGAGCGCTAGCTGAGCAGAGTGCTAGGTGAGCAGTGTGCTGGCTGAGCACAGTGCTAGCTGAGCAGAGTGCTAGCTGAGCAGTGTGCTGGCTGAACAGGGCGCTGTTTGAGTAGAGTGCTAGCTGAGCAGAGCGCTAGCTGAGCAGAGTGCTAGCTGAGCAGAGTGCTGGCTGAGCAGAGCGCTAGCTGAGAAGAGTGCTAGCTGAGCAGAGTGCTTGCTGAGCCGAGGGCTAGCTGAGCAGAGCGCTAGCTGAGCAGAGCCCTTGCGGAGCAGAGTGCTAGCTGACCAGTCTGCTGGGTGAGCAGAGCGCTAGCTGAGGAGAGTGCTGGCTGAGCAGAGTGCTAGCTGAGCAGAGTGCTTGCTGAGAAGAGCGCTAGCTGAGCAGTGTGCTGGCTGAGCAGAGTGCTAGCTGAGCAGAGTGCTAGCTGAGCAGAGTGCTGGCTGAGCAGAGTGCTGGCTGAGCAGAGTGCTTGCTGAGCAGAGTGCCGGCTGAGCAGAGCGCTAGCTGAACAGAGTGCTAGCTGAGCAGAGTGCTTGCTGAGCAGAGTGCTTCCTGAGCAGAGTTCTGGCTGAGCAGAGTGCTAGCTAGGCAGAGTGCTGGCTGAGCAGAGTGCTAGCTGAGCAGAGTGCTTGCTGAGCCGAGGGCTAGCTGAGCAGAGTGCTAGCTCAGCAGAGTGCTTGCTGAGCAGAGTGCTGGCTGAGCAGAGCGCTAGCTGATTAGAGTGGTAGCTGAGCCGAGTGCTAGGTGAGCAGAGCGCTAGCTGAGCAGAGTCCTTGCGGAGCAGAGTGCTAGCTGAGCAGAATGCTTACTGAGCAGAGTGCTTGCTGAGCAGAGCGCTAGATGAGCAGTGTGCTGGCTGAGCAGAGTGCTAGCTGAGCAGAGTGCTAGCTGAGCAGTGTGCTTGCTGAGCAGAGTGCTAGCTGAGCAGAGTGCTGGCTGAGCAGAGTGCTTGCTGAGGAGAGTGCTAGGTGAGCAGAGCGCTAGCTGAGCAGAGCTCTAGCTGAGCAGTGTGCTTGCTGAGGAGAGTGCTAGCTGAGCAGAGTACTAGCTGAGCAGTGTGCTGGCTGAGCAGAGTGCTAGCTGAGCAGAATGCTGGCTGAGCAGAGTGCTAGGTGAGCAGAGTGCTTGCTGAGCAGAGTGCTAGCTGAGCAGAGTGTTTTCTGAGCAGAGTGCTAGCTGAGCAGAGCGCTAGCTGAGCAGAGTGCTAGCTGAGCAGAGTGCTAGCTGAGCAGTGTGCTGGCTGAGCAGAGTGCTAGCTGAGGAGAATGCTGGCTGAGCAGAGTGCTAGGTGAGCAGAGTGCTAGCTGAGCAGAGTGTTTGCTGAGCAGAGCGCTAGCTGAGCAGAGTGCTAGCTGAGCAGTGTGCTGGCTGAGCAGGGCGCTGGTTGAGCAGAGTGCTAGCTGAGCAGAGCGCTAGCTGAGTAGAGTGCTAGCTGAGCAGAGTGCTAGCTGAGCAGAGTGCTAGGTGAGCAGAGTGCTGGCTGAGCAGAGTGCTAGCTGAGCAGTGTGCTGGCTGAGCAGAGTGCTAGCTGAGCAGTGTGCTTGCTGAGCAGAGTTCTGGCTGAGCAGAATGCTAGCTGAGCAGAGTGCTTGCTGAGCAGAGTGCTAGCTGAGCAGAGCGCTAGCTGAGCAGAGTGCTTGCTGAGCAGAGTGCTTGCTGAGCAGAGCGCTAGCTGAGCAGTGTGCTGGCTGAGCAGAGCTCTAGCTGAGCAGAGCGCTAGCTGAGCAGAGCGCTAGCTGAGGAGAGTGCTTGCTGAGCAGAGTGCTGGCTGAGCAGTGTGCTTGCTGAGCAGAGCGCTAGCTGAGCAGAGTGCTAGCTGAGCAGAGTGCTAGCTGAGCAGAGTGCTAGCTGAGCAGAGCGCTAGCTGAGGAGAATGCTGGCTGAGCATAGGGCTAGCTGAGCAGTGTCTGGCTGAGCAGAGAGCTAGCTGAGCAGAGCGCTAGCTGAGCAGAGTGCTAGCTGAGCAGTCTGCTGGCTGAGCAGTCTGCTGGCTGAGCAGAGTGCTAGCTGAGAAGAGTGCTTGCTGAGCAGAGTGCTGGCTGAGCAGAGTGCTGGCTGAGCAGAGCGCTAGCTGAGCAGAGTGCTAGCTGAGCAGAGTGCTAGCTTATTAGAGTGCTTGCTGAGCCGAGTGCTAGGTGAGCAGAGCGCTAGCTGAGCAGAGTGCTAGCTGAGCAGAGTGCTAGCTGAGCAGTCTGCTGGCTGAGCAGAGTGTTTTATGAGCAGAGTGCTAGCTGAACAGAGCGCTAGCTGAGCAGAGTGCTGGCTGAGCAGAGCGCTAGCTGAGCAGAGTGCTAGCTCAGCAGAGTGCTAGCTTATTAGAGTGCTTGCTGAGCCGAGTGCTAGGTGAGCAGAGCGCTAGCTGAGCAGAGTCCTTGCGGAGCAGAGTGCTTGCTGAGCAGTCTGCTGGCTGAGCAGAGCGCTAGCTGAGGAGAGCACTAGCTGAGCAGAGTGCTTGCTGAGCAGAGTGCTAGCTGAGCAGAGTGCTAGCTGAGCAGAGTGCTTGCTGAGCAGAGCACTAGCTGAGCAGAGTGCTTGCTGAGCAGAGTGCTAGCTGAGCAGAGTGCTTGCTGAGCAGAGTGCTTGCTGAGCAGAGCGCTAGCTGAGCAGAGTGCTAGGTGAGCAGTGTGCTGGCTGAGCACAGTGCTAGCTGAGCAGAGTGCTAGCTGAGCAGTGTGCTGGCTGAACAGGGCGCTGTTTGAGTAGAGTGCTAGCTGAGCAGAGTGCTAGCTGAGCAGAGTGCTAGCTGAGCAGAGTGCTGGCTGAGCAGAGCGCTAGCTGAGAAGAGTGCTAGCTGAGCAGAGTGCTTGCTGAGCCGAGGGCTAGCTGAGCAGAGCGCTAGCTGAGCAGAGCCCTTGCGGAGCAGAGTGCTAGCTGACCAGTCTGCTGGGTGAGCAGAGCGCTAGCTGAGGAGAGTGCTGGCTGAGCAGAGTGCTAGCTGAGCAGAGTGCTTGCTGAGAAGAGCGCTAGCTGAGCAGTGTGCTGGCTGAGCAGAGTGCTAGCTGAGCAGAGTGCTAGCTGAGCAGAGTGCTGGCTGAGCAGAGTGCTGGCTGAGCAGAGTGCTAGGTGAGCAGAGTGCCGGCTGAGCAGAGCGCTAGCTGAACAGAGTGCTAGCTGAGCAGAGTGCTTGCTGAGCAGAGTGCTTCCTGAGCAGAGTTCTGGCTGAGCAGAGTGCTAGCTAGGCAGAGTGCTGGCTGAGCAGAGTGCTAGCTGAGCAGAGTGCTTGCTGAGCCGAGGGCTAGCTGAGCAGAGTGCTAGCTCAGCAGAGTGCTTGCTGAGCAGAGTGCTGGCTGAGCAGAGCGCTAGCTGATTAGAGTGGTAGCTGAGCCGAGTGCTAGGTGAGCAGAGCGCTAGCTGAGCAGAGTCCTTGCGGAGCAGAGTGCTAGCTGAGCAGAATGCTTACTGAGCAGAGTGCTTGCTGAGCAGAGCGCTAGATGAGCAGTGTGCTGGCTGAGCAGAGTGCTAGCTGAGCAGAGTGCTAGCTGAGCAGTGTGCTTGCTGAGCAGAGTGCTAGCTGAGCAGAGTGCTGGCTGAGCAGAGTGCTTGCTGAGGAGAGTGCTAGGTGAGCAGAGCGCTAGCTGAGCAGAGCTCTAGCTGAGCAGTGTCCTTGCTGAGCAGAGTGCTAGCTGAGCAGAGTACTAGCTGAGCAGTGTGCTGGCTGAGCAGAGTGCTAGCTGAGCAGAATGCTGGCTGAGCAGAGTGCTAGGTGAGCAGAGTGCTTGCTGAGCAGAGTGCTAGCTGAGCAGAGTGTTTTCTGAGCAGAGTGCTAGCTGAGCAGAGCGCTAGCTGAGCAGAGTGCTAGCTGAGCAGAGTGCTAGCTGAGCAGTGTGCTGGCTGAGCAGAGTGCTAGCTGAGGAGAATGCTGGCTGAGAAGAGTGCTAGGTGAGCAGAGTGCTAGCTGAGCAGAGTGTTTGCTGAGCAGAGCGCTAGCTGAGCAGAGTGCTAGCTGAGCAGTGTGCTGGCTGAGCAGGGCGCTGGTTGAGCAGAGTGCTAGCTGAGCAGAGCGCTAGCTGAGTAGAGTGCTAGCTGAGCAGAGTGCTAGCTGAGCAGAGTGCTAGGTGAGCAGAGTGCTGGCTGAGCAGAGTGCTAGCTGAGCAGTGTGCTGGCTGAGCAGAGTGCTAGCTGAGCAGTGTGCTTGCTGAGCAGAGTTCTGGCTGAGCAGAATTCTAGCTGAGCAGAGTGCTTGCTGAGCAGAGTGCTAGCTGAGCAGAGCGCTAGCTGAGCAGAGTGCTTGCTGAGCAGAGTGCTTGCTGAGCAGAGTGCTAGCTGAGCAGTGTGCTGGCTGAGCAGAGCTCTAGCTGAGCAGAGCGCTAGCTGAGCAGAGTGCTAGCTGAGCAGAGTGCTTGCTGAGCAGAGCGCTAGCTGAGCAGTGTGCTGGCTGAGCGGAGCTCTAGCTGAGCAGAGTGCTAGCTGAGCAGAGTGCTTGCTGAGCAGAGTGCTAGCTGAGCAGTGTGCTAGCTGAATAGAGTGCTAGGTGAGCAGAGCGCTAGCTGAGGGAGTGCTGGCTGAGCAGAGTGCTAGCTGAGCAGAGTGCTAGCTGAACAGAGCGCTTTCTGAGCAGAGTGCTTGCTGAGCAGTGTGCTGGTTGAGCAGAGTGCTAGCTGAGCAGAGCGCTAGCTGAGTAGAGTGCTAGCTGAGCAGAGTGCTAGCTGAGCAGAGTGTTTTCTGAGCAGAGTGCTAGCTGAGCAGAGCGCTAGCTGAGCAGAGTGCTGGCTGACCAGAGCGCTAGCTGAGCAGAGTGCTAGCTGAGCAGAGTGCTAGCTGAGCAGTCTGCTTGCTGAGCAGAGCGCTAGCTGAGCAGTGTGCTGGCTGAGCAGAGCTCTAGCTGAGCAGAGCGCTAGCTGAGCAGAGTGCTAGCTGAGCAGAGTGCTTGCTGAGCAGAGCGCTAGCTGAGCAGTGTGCTGGCTGAGCGGAGCTCTAGCTGAGCAGAGTGCTAGCTGAGCAGAGTGCTTGCTGAGCAGAGTGCTAGCTGAGCAGAGTGCTAGCTGAATAGAGTGCTAGGGGAGCAGAGCGCTAGCTGAGCAGTGTGCTTGCTGAGCAGAGTGCTAGCTGAGCAGAGTGCTAGCTGATCAGTGTGCTTGCTGAGCAGAGTTCTGGCTGAGCAGAGGTCTAGCTGAGCAGAGTGCTAGCTGAGCAGAGCGCTAGCTGAGCAGAGTGCTTGCTGAGCAGAGTGCTGGCTGAGCAGAGTGCTAGCTGAGCAGAGCGCTATCTGAGCAGTGTCTGGCTGAGCAGAGTGCTGGCTGAGCAGAGCGCTAGCTGAGCAGAGTGGTGGCTGAGCAGAGTGCTAGCTGAGTAGAGTGATTGCTGAGCAGAGTGCTAGGTGAGCAGAGTGCTGGCTGAGCAAAGTACTTGCTTAGCAGAGAGCTATCTGAGCAGTCTGCTGGGTGATTAGAGCGCTAGCTGAGCAGAGTGCTGGCTGAGCAGAGTGCTAGCTAGGCAGAGTGCTGGCTGCGCAGAGCGCTGGCTGAGCAGAGTGCTTACTGAGCAGAGTGCTAGCTGAGGAGAGTGCTTGCTGAGCAGAGCGCTAGCTGAGCAGTGTGCTGGCTGAGCAGAGTGCTAGCTGAGTAGTGTGCTGGCTGAGCAGAGTGCTAGCTGAGCAGAGTGCTAGCTGAGCAGTGTGCTTGCTGAGCAGAGTGCTAGCTGAGCAGAGTGCTGGCTGAGCAGAGTGCTAGCTAGGCAGAGTGCTGGCTGAGCAGAGTTCTTGCTGAGCAGAGTGCTAGCTGAGCAGAGTGCTGCCTGAGAAGAGTGCTAGCTGAGCAGTGTGCTTGCTGAGCAGAGTGCTAGCTGAGCAGAGTGCTAGGTGAGCAGAGTGCTTACTGAGCAGAATGCTTACTGAGCAGAGTGCTTGCTGAGCAGAGCGCTAGATGAGCAGTGTGCTTGGCTGAGCAGAGTGCTAGCTGAGCAGAGTGCTAGCTGAGCAGTGTGCTTGCTGAGCAGAGTGCTAGCTGAGCAGAGTGCTGGCTGAGCAGAGTGCTTGCTGAGGAGAGTGCTAGTGAGCAGTGTGCTGGCTGAGCAGAGCTCTAGCTGAGCAGTGTGCTTGCTGAGGAGAGTGCTAGCTGAGCAGAGTACTAGCTGAGCAGTGTGCTGGCTGAGCAGAGTGCTAGCTGAGCAGAATGCTGGCTGAGCAGAGTGCTAGGTGAGCAGAGTGCTTGCTGAGCAGAGTGCTAGCTGAGCAGAGTGTTTTCTGAGCAGAGTGCTAGCTGAGCAGAGCGCTAGCTGAGCAGAGTGCTGGCTGAGCAGAGTGCTAGCTGAGCAGTGTGCTGGCTGAGCAGAGTGCTAGCTGAGGAGAATGCTGGCTGAGCAGAGTGCTAGGTGAGCAGAGTGCTAGCTGAGCAGAGTGTTTGCTCTGCAGAGCGCTAGCTGAGCAGAGTGCTAGCTGAGAAGTGTGCTGGCTGAGAAGGGCGCTGGTTGAGCAGAGTGCTAGGTGAGCAGAGTGCTGGCTGAGCAGAGTGCTAGCTGAGGCAGTGTGCTGGCTGAGCAGAGTGCTAGCTGAGCAGAGCGCTAGCTGAGTAGAGTGCTAGCTGAGCAGAGTGCTAGCTGAGCAGAGTGTTTTCTGAGCAGAGTGCTAGCTGAGCAGAGCGCTAGCTGAGCAGAGTGCTGGCTGACCAGAGCGCTAGCTGAGCAGAGTGCTAGCTGAGCAGAGTGCTAGCTGAGCAGTCTGCTTGCTGAGCAGAGCGCTAGCTGAGCAGTGTGCTGGCTGAGCAGAGTGCTTGCTGAGCAGAGCGCTAGCTGAGCAGTGTGCTGGCTGAGCGGAGCTCTAGCTGAGCAGAGTGCTAGCTGAGCAGAGTGCTTGCTGAGCAGAGTGCTAGCTGAGCAGAGTGCTAGCTGAATAGAGTGCTAGGGGAGCAGAGCGCTACCTGAGGGAGTGCTTGCTGAGCAGAGTGCTAGCTGAGCAGAGTGCTAGCTGATCAGTGTGCTTGCTGAGCAGAGTGCTAGCTGAGCAGAGTTCTGGCTGAGCAGTGTGCTTGCTGAGCAGATCGCTAGCTGAGCAGAGTGCTTGCTGAGCAGAGTGCTAGCTGAGCAGTGTGCTGGCTGAGCAGAGCTCTAGCTGAGCAGAGTGCTAGCTGAGCAGTGTGCTGGCTGAGCAGAGTGCTTGCTGAGCAGAGTGCTAGCTGAGCAGAGTGCTATCTGAGCAGTGTCTGGCTGAGCAGAGTGCTGGCTGAGCAGAGCGCTAGCTGAGCAGAGTGGTGGCTGAGCAGAGCGCTAGCTGAGTAGAGTGATTGCTGAGCAGAGTGCTAGGTGAGCAGAGTGCTGGCTGAGCAAAGTACTTGCTTAGCAGAGAGCTATCTGAGCAGTCTGCTGGGTGATTAGAGCGCTAGCTGAGCAGAGTGCTGGCTGAGCAGAGTGCTAGCTAGGCAGAGTGCTGGCTGCGCAGAGCGCTGGCTGAGCACAGCGCTAGCTTAGCAGTCTGCTGGCTGATCAGAGAACTAGCTGAGCAGTGTGCTGGCTGAGCAGAGTGCTAGCTGAGCAGAGTGCTGGCTGAGCAGAGTGCTTGCTGAGCAGAGTGCTTACTGAGCAGAGTGCTTGCTGAGCAGAGCGCTAGCTGAGCAGTGTGCTGGCTGAGCAGAGTGCTGGCTGAGCAGTGTGCTTGCTGAGCAGAGCGCTAGCTGAACAGAGTGCTTGCTGAGCAGAGCGCTAGCTGAGCAGTGTGCTGGCTGAGCAGAGTGCTAGCTGAGCAGTGTGCTGGCTGAGCAGAGTCCTAGCTGAGCAGAGTGCTAGCTGAGCAGTGTGCTTGCTGAGCAGAGTGCTAGCTGAGCAGAGTGCTGGCTGAGCAGAGTGCTAGCTAGGCAGAGTGCTGGCTGAGCAGAGTGCTTGCTGAGCAGAGTGCTTACTGAGCAGAGTGCTTGCTGAGCAGAGCGGTAGCTGAGCAGAGTGCTGCCTGAGAAGAGTGCTAGCTGAGCAGTGTGCTTGCTGAGCAGAGTGCTAGCTGAGCAGAGCGCTAGCTGAGCAGAGTGCTTACTGAGCAGAATGCTTACTGAGCAGAGTGCTTGCTGAGCAGAGCGCTAGATGAGCAGTGTGCTGGCTGAGCAGAGTGCTAGCTGAGCAGAGTGCTAGCTGAGCAGTGTGCTTGCTGAGCAGAGTGCTAGCTGAGCAGAGTGCTGGCTGAGCAGAGTGCTTGCTGAGGAGAGTGCTAGGTGAGCAGAGTGCTGGCTGAGCAGAGCTCTAGCTGAGCAGTGTGCTTGCTGAGCAGAGCGCTAGCTGAGCAGAGTACTAGCTGAGCAGTGTGCTGGCTGAGCAGAGTGCTAGCTGAGCAGAATGCTGGCTGAGCAGAGTGCTAGGTGAGCAGAGTGCTTGCTGAGCAGAGTGCTAGCTGAGCAGAGTGTTTTCTGAGCAGAGTGCTAGCTGAGCAGAGCGCTAGCTGAGCAGAGTGCTGGCTGAGCAGAGTGCTAGCTGAGCAGAGTGTTTGCTGAGCAGAGCGCTAGCTGAGCAGAGTGCTAGCTGAGAAGTGTGCTGGCTGAGAAGGGCGCTGGTTGAGCAGAGTGCTAGCTGAGCAGAGCGCTAGCTGAGTAGAGTGCTAGCTGAGCAGAGTGCTAGCTGAGCAGAGTGCTAGGTGAGCAGAGTGCTGGCTGAGCAGAGTGCTAGCTGAGCAGTGTGCTGGCTGAGCAGAGTGCTAGCTGAGCAGTGTGCTTGCTGAGCAGAGTTCTGGCTGAGCAGAATGCTAGCTGAGCAGAGTGCTTGCTGAGCAGAGTGCTAGCTGAGCAGAGCGCTATCTGAGCAGAGTGCTTGCTGAGCAGAGTGCTTGCTGAGCAGAGCGCTAGCTGAGCAGTGTGCTGGCTGAGCAGAGCTCTAGTTGAGAGCAGAGCGCTAGCTGAGGCAGAGTGCTAGCTGAGCAGAGTGCTTGCTGAGCAGAGCGCTAGCTGAGCAGAGTGTTTTCTGAGCAGGTGCTAGCTGAGCAGAGCGCTAGCTGAGCAGAGTGCTGGCTGACCAGAGCGCTAGCTGAGCAGAGTGCTAGCTGAGGAGAGTGCCTGCTGAGCAGAGTCCTGGCCGAGCAGAGCGCTAGCTGAGCAGAGTGCTAGCTGAGCAGAGTGCTTGCTGAGCAGAGTGCTAGCTGAGCAGAGTGCTAGCTGAGCAGTCTGCTTGCTGAGCAGAGCGCTAGCTGAGCAGTGTGCTGGCTTAGCAGAGCTCTAGCTGAGCAGAGCGCTAGCTGAGCAGAGTGCTAGCTGAGCAGAGTGCTTGCTGAGCAGAGCGCTAGCTGAGCAGTGTGCTGGCTGAGCGGAGCTCTAGCTGAGCAGAGTGCTAGCTGAGCAGAGTGCTTGCTGAGCAGTGTGCTAGCTGGGCAGAGTGCTAGCTGAATAGAGTGCTAGGGGAGCAGAGCGCTAGCTGAGGGAGTGCTGGCTGAGCAGAGTGCTAGCTGAGCAGAGTGCTAGCTGAACAGAGCGCTTGCTGAGCAGAGTGCTTGCTGAGCAGTGTGCTGGTTGAGCAGAGTGCTAGCTGAGCAGAGCGCTAGCTGAGTAGAGTGCTAGCTGAGCAGAGTGCTAGCTGAGCAGAGTGTTTTCTGAGCAGAGTGCTAGCTGAGCAGAGCGCTAGCTGAGCAGAGTGCTGGCTGACCAGAGCGCTAGCTGAGCAGAGTGCTAGCTGAGGAGAGTGCTTGCTGAGCAGAGTCCTAGCTGAGCAGAGCGCTAGCTGAGCAGAGTGCTAGCTGAGCAGAGTGCTAGCTGAGCAGAGTGCTTACTGAGCAGAGCGCTAGCTGAGCAGAGTGCTAGCTGAGCAGTGTGCTGGCTGAGCAGAGTGCTAGCTGAGCAGAGTGCTAGCTGAGCAGAGTGCTAGCTGAGGCAGTGTGCTTGTTGAGCAGAGTGCTAGCTGAGCAGAGTGCTGGCTGAGCAGAGCGCTAGCTGAGCAGAGTGCTGGCTGAGCAGAGTGCTAGGTGAGCAGAGTGCTTACTGAGCAGAGTGCTTGCTGAGCAGAGCGCTAGCTGAGCGAGAGTGCTGCCTGAGAAGAGTGCTAGCTGAGCAGTGTGCTTGCTGAGCAGAGTGCTAGCTGAGCAGAGTGCTAGGTGAGCAGAGTGCTTACTGAGCAGAATGCTTACTGAGCAGAGTGCTTGCTGAGCAGAGTGCTAGGTGAGCAGTGTGCTGGCTGAGCAGAGCTCTAGCTGAGCAGTGTGCTTGCTGAGGAGAGTGCTAGCTGAGCAGAGTACTAGCTGAGCAGTGTGCTGGCTGAGCAGAGTGCTAGCTGAGCAGAATGCTGGCTGAGCAGAGTGCTAGGTGAGCAGAGTGCTTGCTGAGCAGAGTGCTAGCTGAGCAGAGTGTTTCTGAGCAGAGTGCTAGCTGAGCAGAGCGCTAGCTGAGCAGAGTGCTGGCTGAGCAGAGTGCTAGCTGAGCAGTGTGCTGGCTGAGCAGAGTGCTAGCTGAGGAGAATGCTGGCTGAGCAGAGTGCTAGGTGAGCAGAGTGCTAGCTGAGCAGAGTGTTTGCTGAGCAGAGCGCTAGCTGAGCAGAGTGCTAGCTGAGCAGTGTGCTGGCTGAGCAGGGCGCTGGTTGAGCAGAGTGCTAGCTGAGCAGAGCGCTAGCTGAGTAGAGTGCTAGCTGAGCAGAGTGCTAGCTGAGCAGAGTGCTAGCTGAGCAGAGTGCTGGCTGAGGAGAGTGCTAGCTGAGAAGTGTGCTGGCTGAGCAGAGTGCTAGCTGAGCAGTGTGCTTGCTGAGCAGAGTTCTGGCTGAGCAGAATGCTAGCTGAGCAGAGTGCTTGCTGAGCAGAGTGCTAGCTGAGCAGAGCGCTAGCTGAGCAGAGTGCTTGCTGAGCAGAGTGCTTGCTGAGCAGAGCGCTAGCTGAGCAGTGTGCTGGCTGAGCAGAGCTCTAGCTGAGCAGAGCGCTAGCTGAGCAGAGTGCTAGCTGAGCAGAGTGCTTGCTGAGCAGAGCGCTAGCTGAGCAGTGTGCTAGCTGAATAGAGTGCTAGGTGAGCAGAGCGCTAGCTGAGGGAGTGCTGGCTGAGCAGAGTGCTAGCTGAGCAGAGTGCTAGCTGAACAGAGCGCTTTCAGAGCAGAGTGCTTGCTGAGCAGTGTGCTGGTTGAGCAGAGTGCTAGCTGAGCAGAGCGCTAGCTGAGTAGAGTGCTAGCTGAGCAGAGTTTGTCTAGCTGAGCAGAGTGTTTGCTGAACAGAGTGCTAGCTGAGCAGAGCGCTAGCTGAGCAGAGTGCTGGCTGACCAGAGCGCTAGCTGAGCAGAGTGCTAGCTGAGGAGAGTGCTTGCTGAGCAGAGTCCTGGCTGAGCAGAGCGCTAGCTGAGCAGAGTGCTAGCTGAGCAGAGTGCTTGCTGAGCAGAGTGCTAGCTGAGCAGAGTGCTAGCTGAGCAGAGTGCTTGCTGAGCAGAGCGCTAGCTGAGCAGTGTGCTGGCTGAGCAGAGCTCTAGCTGAGCAGAGCGCTAGCTGAGCAGAGTGCTAGCTGAGCAGAGTGCTTGCTGAGCAGGGCGCTAGCTGAGCAGTGTGCTGGGCTGAGCGGAGCTCTAGCTGAGCAGAGTGCTAGCTGAGCAGAGTGCTTGCTGAGCAGAGTGCTAGCTGAGCAGAGTGCTAGCTGAATAGAGTGCTAGGGGAGCAGAGCGCTAGCTGAGGGAGTGCTGGCTGAGCAGAGTGCTAGCTGAGCAGAGTGCTAGCTGAACAGAGCGCTTGCTGAGCAGAGTGCTTGCTGAGCAGTGTGCTGGTTGAGCAGAGTGCTAGCTGAGCAGAGCGCTAGCTGAGTAGAGTGCTAGCTGAGCAGAGTGCTAGCTGAGCAGAGTGTTTTCTGAGCAGAGTGCTAGCTGAGCAGAGCGCTAGCTGAGCAGAGTGCTGGCTGACCAGAGCGCTAGCTGAGCAGAGTGCTAGCTGAGGAGAGTGCTTGCTGAGCAGAGTCCTAGCTGAGCAGAGAGCTAGCTGAGCAGAGTGCTAGCTGAGCAGAGTGCTAGCTGAGCAGAGTGCTTACTGAGCAGAGCGCTAGCTGAGCAGAGCGCTAGCTGAGCAGTGTGCTGGCTGAGCAGAGTGCTAGCTGAGCAGAGTGCTAGCTGAGCAGAGTGCTAGCTGAGCAGTGTGCTTGCTGAGCAGAGTGCTAGCTGAGCAGAGTTCTGGCTGAGCCGAGTTCTAACTGAGCAGAGTGCTAGCTGAGCAGAGTGCTAGCTGAGCAGAATGCTAGCTGAGCAGAGTGCTTGCTGAGCAGAGTGCTAGCTGAGCAGAGCGCTAGCTGAGCAAAGAGTGCTAGCTGAGCAGAGTGTTGGCTGAGCAGAGTGCTAGGTGAGCAAAGTTCTTGCTTAGCAGAGAGCTATCTGAGCAGTCTGCTGGGTGATTAGAGCGCTAGCTGAGCAGTGTGCTGGCTGAGTAGAGTGCTTGCTGAGCAGAGTGCTAGCTGAGCAGAGTGCTGGCTGAGCAGAGTGCTAGCTAGGCAGAGTGCTGGCTGCGCAGAGCGCTGGCTGAGCACAGCGCTAGCTTAGTAGTCTGCTGGCTGATCAGAGCACTAGCTGAGCAGTGTGCTGGCTGAGCATAGTGCTAGCTGAGCAGAGTGCTAGCTGAGCAGTGTCCTTGCTGAGCAGAGTGCTAGCTGAGCAGAGTGCTTACTGAGCAGAGTGCTTGCGGAGCAGAGTGCTTACTGAGCAGAGTGCTAGCTGAGCAGAGTGCTGGCTGAGCAGAGTGCTTGCTGAGCAGAGTGCTAGATGAGCAGTGTGCTGGCTGAGCAGAGTGCTTGCTGAGCAGTCTGCTGGCTGAGCAGAGCGCTAGCTGAACAGAGTGCTAGGTGAGCAGAGCGCTAGCTGAGGAGAGTGCTGGCTGAGAAAAGTGTTAGCTGAGCAGAGTGCTAGCTGAGCAGAGCGCTTGCTGAGTAGAGCGCTAGCTGAGCAGTCTGCTAGCTGAGCAGAGTGCTTGCTTAGCAGAATGCTGGCTGAGCAGAGTGCTTGCTGAGCAGAGCGCTAGCTGAGCAGGGCGCTGGCTGAGCAGAGCGCTAGCTGAGCAGAGTGCTAGCTGGGCAGTGTGCTGGCTAGAGCAGGGCGCTGGCTGAGCAGAGTGCTAGCTGAGCAGAGCGCTAGCTGAGCAGAGTGCTAGATGAGCAGTCTGCTGGCTGAGCAGAGTGTTTTCTGAGCAGAGTGCTAGCTGAGCAGTGTGCTAGCTGAGCAGTCTGCTGGCTGAGCAGAGTGTTTTCTGAGCAGAGCGCTAGCTGAGCAGAGTGCTAGCTGAGCAGAGTGCTGGCTGAGCAGAGCGCTGGTTGAGCAGAGTGCTAGCTGAGCAGAGCGCTAGCTGAGCAGAGTGCTAGCTGAGCAGTGTGTTTTCTGAGCAGAGTGCTAGCTGAGCAGAGCGCTAGCTGAGCAGAGTGCTAGCTGAGCAGAGTGCTAGCTGAGGAGAGTGCTTGCTGAGCAGAGTGCTAGCTGAGCAGAGCGCTAGCTGAGCCGAGTGCTAGCTGAACAGCGCTATCAGAGCAGAGTCCTTGCGGAGCAGAGTGCTAGCTGAGCAGTCTGCTGGCTGAGCAGAGCGCTAGCTGAGGAGAGCACTAGCTGAGCAGAGTGCTTGCTGAGCAGAGTGCTGGCTGAGCAGAGTGCTGGCTGAGCAGAGTGCTAGCTGAGCAGTGTGCTTGCTGAGCAGAGCGCTAGCTGAGCAGTGTGCTGGCTGAGCAGAGTGCTAGCTGAGCAGAGTGCTAGCTGAGCAGTGTGCTGGCTGAGCAGAGTGCTAGCTGAGCAGAGTGCTAGCTGAGCAGAGTGCTGGCTGAGCAGAGTGCTAGGTGAGCAGAGTGCTTGCTGAGCAGAGCGCTAGCTGAGCAGAGTGCTAGCTGAGCAGAGTGCTGGCTGAGCAGAGTGCTGGCTGATCACAGCGCTAGCTGAGTAGAGTGCTAGATGAGCAGAGTGCTAGCTGAGCAGTGTGCTGGCTGAGTAGGGCGCTGGTTGAGCAGAGTGCTAGCTGAGCAGAGCGCTAGCTGAACAGAGTGCTAGCTGAGCAGAGTGCTAGCTGAGCAGAGTGCTTGCTGAGTAGAGTGCTATCTGAGCAGAGCGCTAGCTGAGCAAAGGAGTGCTAGCTGAGCAGAGTGTTGGCTGAGCAGAGTGCTAGCTGAGCAAAGTTCTTGCTTAGCAGAGAGTTATCTGAGCAGTCTGCTGGGTGATTAGAGCGCTAGCTGAGCAGTGTGCTGGCTGAGTAGAGTGCTTGCTGAGCAGAGTGCTAGCTGAGCAGAGTGCTGGCTGAGCAGAGTGCTAGCTGAGCAGAGTGATGGCTGCGCAGAGCGCTGGCTGAGCACAGCGCTAACTTAGTAGTCTGCTGGCTGATCAGAGCGCTAGCTGAGCAGTGTGCTGGCTGAGCATAGTGCTAGCTGAGCAGAGTGCTAGCTGAGCAGTGTCCTTGCTGAGCAGAGTGCTAGCTGAGCAGAGTGCTTACTGAGCAGAGTGCTTGCTGAGCAGAGTGCTTACTGAGCAGAGTGCTAGCTGAGCAGAGTGCTGGCTGAGCAGAGTGCTTGCTGAGCAGCGTGCTAGGTGAGCAGTGTGCTGGCTGAGCAGAGTGCTTGCTGAGCAGTCTGCTGGCTGAGCAGAGCGCTAGCTGAACAGAGTGCTAGGTGAGCAGAGCGCTAGCTGAGGAGAGTGCTGGCTGAGAAGAGTGTTAGCTGAGCAGAGTGCTAGCTGAACAGAGCGCTTGCTGAGTAGAGCGCTAGCTGAGCAGTCTGCTAGCTGAGCAGAGTGCTTGCTTAGCAGAATGCTGGCTGAGCAGAGTGCTTGCTGAGCAGAGCGCTAGCTGAGCAGGGCGCTGGCTGAGCAGAGCGCTAGCTGAGCAGAGTGCTAGCTGGGCAGTGTGGTGGCTGAGCAGGGCGCTGGCTGAGCAGAGTGCTAGCTGAGCAGAGCGCTAGCTGAGCAGAGTGCTAGATGAGCAGTCTGCTGGCTGAGCAGAGTGTTTTCTGAGCAGAGTGCTAGCTGAGCAGTGTGCTAGCTGAGCAGTCTGCTGGCTGAGCAGAGTGTTTTCTGAGCAGAGTGCTAGCTGAGCAGAGTGCTAGCTGAGCAGAGTGCTAGCTGAGCAGAGTGCTGGCTGAGCAGAGCGCTGGTTGAGCAGAGTGCTAGCTGAGCAGAGCGCTAGCTGAGCAGAGTGCTAGCTGAGCAGAGTGCTAACTGAGCAGAGTGTTTTCTGAGCAGAGCGCTAGCTGAGCAGAGAGTGCTAGCTGAGCAGAGTGCTAGCTGAGCAGAGTGCTAGCTGAGGAGAGTGCTTGCTGAGCAGAGTGCTAGCTGAGCAGAGCGCTAGCTGAGCCGAGTGCTAGCTGAACAGAGCGCTATCTGAGCAGAGTCCTTGCGGAGCAGAGTGCTAGCTGAGCAGTCTGCTGGCTGAGCAGAGCGCTAGCTGAGGAGAGCACTAGCTGAGCAGAGTGCTAGCTGAGCAGTGTGCTGGCTGAGCAGAGTGCTAGCTGAGCAGTGTGCTTGCTGAGCAGAGCGCTAGCTGAGCAGTGTGCTGGCTGAGCAGAGTGCTAGCTGAGCAGTGTGCTTGCTGAGCAGAGTGCTTGCTGAGCAGAGTGCTGGCTGAGCAGAGTGCTGGCTGAGCAGAGTGCTAGGTGAGCAGAGTGCTTGCTGAGCAGAGCGCTAGCTGAGCAGAGTGCTAGCTGAGCAGAGTGCTAGCTGAGAAGAGTGCTGGCTGAGAAGAGTGCTAGCTGAGCAGTGTGCTGGCTGAGTAGGGCGCTGGTTGAGCAGAGTGCTAGCTGAGCAGAGCGGTAGCTGAGCAGAGTGCTAGCTGAGCAGAGTGCTTGCTGAGTAGAGTGCTAGCTGAGCAGAGTGCTATCTGAACAGAGTGCTAGCTGAGTAGAGTAGTTGCTGAGCAGAGTGCTAGCTGAGCAGAGTGCTAGCTGAGCAGTGTGCTGGCTGAGCAGAGCGCTAGCTGAGCAGAGTGCTAGCTGAGCAGAGCGCTAGCTGAGTAGAGTGATTGCTGAGCAGAGTGCTAGCTGACCAGAGTGTTTTCTGAGCAGAGTCCTTGCGGAGCAGAGTGCTAGCTGAGCAGAGTGCTGGCTGAGCAGAGTGCTGGCTGAGCAGAGTGCTAGGTGAGCAGAGTGCT
>JAVHSO010000120.1:0-88033 GCA_031468815.1 Morus bassanus | reverse complement strand
GAGTATTTTATTATTTGTGCCTGAATGTTACTTTTTAGGTTGGACAGAACAGCTGCCAGACACTCCAGTTGAGGAGTCTACCCCAGCTTCTGAAAGTACTGAGAAAATAAAAAAGCGTTACAGAAAAAAGAAAACTAAACTTGAAGAAACCTTTCCTGCCTACTTGCAGGTAAAGCAATTGATATCCTTCTTGTGTAAATACATTTACAAACCTAATCTTTATGTATCTTGATTCATAGTTCATTTAAAGCATTAACATTTCTTTTCAGATTCCCATTTTATCATTCAAATGAAATGTAAAGAGCACTCAGAAAGCTGTATATTATGTTAAATCTCCAGTCCTTTGGTGTTATTCTCAATGTATGGATCTCTACTTGTTCTGAGAGGGGGAAGAGGCGGGGAAAGCAGCTTTTCTTTTCTCTCTGAACTGACACATGATGTTTTCAGCATTCAACTCTGTAGGATGTCTTAGCCTGATCGTGCCATTTCCTCAAGATACTGATTTTTCTTTTCAGAAGAATGTAGAATATGATTTGATAGGAGAAACTTGTTTTCCTACAGTTTTGTGGTTTTATATGCCCTGCATCTCTCTACCTTGATGGTTTCATTATATAATGAATAAATTATGTTTCATTATATAATGAATAAAAACTGGCTTGAAAATTTCATAGGTTGTTGTCAAATTATTCAGTACTCAGGTGAGTGATAGCTGTTATATAATATTTTAAAAGATACTAATGTAAGTTAAACAGCTTTAGGTGTTTTGTTACTGCAGTTCAACATGAGGATGATTTTGTGAGAAGTGAAACGCAGTGTATGGTCGATCTAGAATTGGGCCACAGTGCGCTTGCATGTTTTTCATAAACTTCTTGGGTGGCCTTGATCAAGTTGCTCAGCAGTATTCCCCTTCTTCAGCTGTCTTTTTTGTGTGAGGAGAAATACTTTAAATACTGGAAAACCTGTGATATATAATAACACGGTATTGGTACACTGCCTGTGCCATATATATATATATATTTAGGACTATATTTTTTCTATATAATTTAAAGTGTTAATCGTAAAATATTAATAATGTAGCTACCTCAGGTGAGTTGTATCCACTGTATCCACGCCTCATGGCTTGGAAGAGATACTGCCATACTGGAAGGCATGTGAGACTGAGACTATATTTTTATGTTTCTAGGAATCATTGGCTTTTAATTTTAACTTTGCCATTTACCCAACTTTTTCAATAGATACAGTATTCTTCCTACATTGAATCTTTTCTCTTCTGTGCAGGAAGCTTTCTTTGGGAAAGACCTACTAGATACCAGTAGACAAAACAAGATGAGCCTAGATAATTTACCTGAAGAATCGCTTCCACTCTCAAGTCAAACAAATCTGACCACCAATTTCCTGGATCCTTCATCTTAGCTCAACCTCCACGCCAGCTCAGGCAAAACTGGGACCTCAGGGTATACAAGGCTAAAGTTAGTGATAGTTCAGTAGTTTGATTTTGTTGTTGCAACTGGGGCTTTTCCACTCTCTTTTCCACTTTTCTCACAGTGTTTGTCTGATGTATTTTTCAACATTCTGTATATTAACTGTCCTTTTGAGGTTAAGTTACATTGATAATCAATGATATTCAGCTCCAGGGCTTCAGCTTTTTCAGAAAGAGCAGTGGATGGCACAACAATTGGCACTTGATGCAGATCTGAAACTCCTTACCTGTAATGTCCATGCCTATAAAATCCGTGAAAATTAATTTTGTGTAAGAATAAGCATACAGATCCATTATAGAAGATGACAAAAATAATCTAATTAAAAGATATTTCTAGTAGTCTAATGAATATTGGTTGGCTGAATATCATCCAACTTTTATTTTCTTTAATGTTTTAGATGATTTTAGGTTGCCAGTCTCCTCGGAATTTTTGGTTCACCATGTCCTTTCTGAACATGAGTGCCCTTTCCAGGTACAGTTTGTAGCCCCTAGGCAATCTTTTGCTTTTGCTATTGCAAAACCTTACTGAAATTACTGCTCAGAGTTTTGCAAATTAGCCAGAGGGTTGTCGAGTGCTGCTGAAAGGGCAGCTTCACACAAAGGAGCAATTAAAAGCGAAAACCTTACCGTCTCCTCCAAATTATTTTTTTTCTCTGTGTCTTGTAGTATGTGCTGTTAGCTAGAGGTGTCTTACCATTCTGTATTTTTACACTGTTACTATTTCTTGTGTATATTAGTTAATTTGTGGCTTGTGTTTCAGCTCGTCCTCACAGATTTTTCCATCTAAAAATGTTTAGTGTTAACACATTGATACCGTTTCCTGTGTCCAGAGTCATTTGAAGAGAGGTCGCTTATTTGTGATTGATGTTACTCAATGAAAAGCAAAAGGCTACATTATAATTAAACATTGATTGTTATGCAGTTGAAATTGTGAGTAATAGAGAACGCAAAAGTTAACTTCCCCTGAAGGGGAAACAGCTGCAAAGGGAGCGTTTCAAGGTTTGTATTTCATTGGTTCCAACACTACAAGAATATATGCTCACATAGACTTTTTTTCACCCCAGCATTCTTCTGAAGCCTCAAAAGTCTTTGCTGGCCTACCCAACTGCAAGATTAAACTCGTTAATGTTCATTTATTATGGTAGTATAAGGTTTTAGAAATTCATGAACTTGATGTTAATTTAATATTCTAATTTTTCAAAGTTTGAAAGGAATTTTTAAAAAACCTGTTCTTTATGAACAAGCAAAGTTGTAAAACTTTGTAATTTCCTCTTCTTTTTGTTCAGAAATAAATCATAACAAGGTGGCTATTAATAAATAAATCACTAGCAATGGGTTTAGTGGATAACCTACTGCCTTTCCCATTTTATATATGAGAAACACAAAGGACAGTGCTTTCTGGCCATAGGAATGTTCTCAGGAATTGTCTCTCAATTGTTCAGATTTCCGGCCAAAATTGTGTCCAGGCAGAGCTGTTTGTTGTAGTTGGAGCACCAGTGGGTGAAGTCATCTGCCAGTATTGATCAGTTCCAGTACAATTTTTCTTAACTCTTTCACTATGACTTGGTGGGAGACAGTTATTTCTGCAATAGCATCCACATGTGTGAGGGAGCCAGATTCATTTTGAGTGGTGGAGACCCTGGTAAACTGGCTAACTCCTTAGCTAGCAACAGTCACATCTTCCCTTCTGGCTGGTATTGCAGAGGAGCTGGACGCGAGAACAGTGTCCGAGAGCACTTGTGATATTTTCATCATTTCGACACAGACCTGGCTTTGGAGCAAGAACATGAACTGCTTTATTCACTGCTCTGGGAGGCTGTAGAACCATTGTTACCGACTGTGTTTTTCTGCGTGGCACTTTTCCTACAGTGCCATTTCTCACAAGGATTGCTGGCTCCTGTGAGAGCTCTTGCTTAACTGGGTAGGTCTTTTCCACAAGGAAGACATTCTTCTCTTGGAAACTCCACTTGTTGAATCTCAGGATTAAGGGTTAGATATATTTGTTCACCTTCCAGAGAGCTCTCAAGGATCGAAAGAGGAAGTTATTCTAGCTGCTTAGCTTTTCCACATGTGCCTAGGGCTGCTAGGGAGTTGAACAGTGATGTGTTCAATCTGCTCGTGAACTGACAGTGCATTTCAGTGACATGTTCTGTGACTGTTTGCTCTTAGAGCTTGGTTAAGGGTAGCTGAAGCTTTTGCTAGACAAGACTGCAGTAGTGATGGGGATTGGCAGAGCCAGCCAGAAAAGGGTTTTTGGAGTCCTTTGTTTACTATTACTTTCTAGTAACTGTGACTGAAGTGAGCTTTAGGCTCCCAGTCCTGATTTCTGTCTGGCAAAGAGGTTGCAGTTTTTGTTTTCAGTTACAAAACTTTAGTTTTGTACAAAGTTTTGTAGTTTCAGCTGCAAGACTTTCAGTTTCCTGTGGTTTTATAACATGGGTGGCACGCTACGCAGTGTATTCTGCGTGGGACCAACCCTTAAAATCATTTCCAAGACAGTGCTAGAGCAGAGTGTGAAGGGTTACTCACTGGGAACACAGCACCAGATCTCCAGGGTCTCCTTGGTGGTTCATGGGTGAAGCTGAAGGTCGTGATTGGGATCTGTTGTATCCTGAGTGGTCTGAGGACTGTCCACATCTCTCTTGAGTTTCTTGACCTGGGTGTCTCTGATGAGAAAGACCACTTGGCCAGGTGTGTTCTGTGAAGGCTCTGGCAATGGGGTCTTTCCTTTAGTTTGAAATAGCTTAAATCAGTGTATTTTTTCTAGGGATGCTGAAAAAGTCATTTCTTTAAGTAGGGTCTCCAGAGAATGCTAAAGAAATTCTTCCTAGACAAAAGGAGAGGAGTCGTCGGAATCTCTGTGCAACTGACTCAAATGCTGCTGGTACATTTTATAACTAGAGATGTTATTGCATGATGAAACATCTTAGGGTGGCTGCAGCCTTGGGAGAGACGTTTTTATTCTTTTAGAAATTCATAAATAAATGAAAGTAAATGCATTGGCTGAATCAGGATCACGAGATAGCGGTAGAACTGTGCTCTCTTAGACATCCAGCACTACAAGCAAATTATTTTCCTTTTTGCTTTGTCTTAGTTTTCATCTCCATTCTGAAAGAGTCAAATTAATGAGCAGTATTGAGCTATTTGTTTGGCAGCAGATGTCAACCAGCTATTGATTCTGATCTGAAGCAGCTGACTAAAGTGATTTAGTTGTTTCCAAGATAATATTTAGCACACACGGAATTAAAATGAGGAAAAAATAGAAGAAAAATATAAAAATACGCTTTAGTTTAGATGTCTTACATAAGACTTATGGATCATAGAGTCTAGCCCTCTGCTATCACTGACACTCAGCCTTTTTATAGACTTCACAAGCTCCATTTTGAAAGCAGGTAGCTTTTTTCCAACCTACTAATCTCATTGGAAGGCCATTAAAGAATCTGATTACCTTAGTAGTTAGGAGCCCTCTAATTTGAAGCCTGAATTTATTCACAGCCAGTTTGTAGCTATGGGTAGTAAACTGTTCAGTTATATCTTTCCACCTGAGCTCTTTCCAGCTACTTATTCAATATATTTATATTCAAATTAGGAGTTTAATTTTTAGGGACTGTTCCCAAGCACATTATTAAGGGCTGTGGAGAAAAACACCATAGCATAAAATACTGCAGAAGAATTAAAAGCTGCTGATACAGTCTTAGTGCTTCCTTCATAAGGGTTTTTTTCTCCCTGATAATTACCTGCCTTCAAGTAGGAATTCAGGAAAGTTAAAGAATAACTAAAGTCAGTCTTTTGCCTACCAGCCAGCTGAAGTCATTAATATCACCTTGCGGTGCCTGATGTTAGTTACTTACTTGAATAATTAGTATTAGACCAAATTGCCAGAAGGAATCCAAGTATCTCCAAAAAAAAAAAAACAAAAAACACCCAACCCAACAACAATAACAAAAACAAAAAACCAACCCAAAACTCAACAACTAGGTTCTGTTTACACCTTACATTTCATAGTAATTTTTATCAGGTACACAAAATAACTATGCTCACAAAGGGATGTATTTTTGAGGCACTTTTTAATACTTCTCCTGATATCAACAGGAGCCAAATTCTTTACATACTTGTGAATGGGCTGGTCTGCACTGGCACATTGATCCGCCTAGTTGAGTGGCAAACTTAAAACATGATGTAATTAGGATGGTATCACCTTGTCTGCATTACGAAGGATAAAAATAAAGAATAAAAATAGTAAAATGAAGAAGAATCATTTTCATTTTGACCTTCAGTAATGGTGGAAGGGAAAAGGGTTGTCTCTGAAAAGCAGCAGAAGGAACATTTAAATCACTGTAAATTCAGCAGCTTGGAAAGTAGCCTCATGATATAAGGAAATCCTTGGCACCTGGCCTCTGAATTAAGCTAGAAATACTTTCCTAGGGCAGTTGGGTTGTAACAGTGGGAAAGATAACCCATACATCTATCAAATATGTTTGCTCTTTGACTTTCTGGTCCCTCTTCAACCTGCCTATATTTGCTTTCCACGTTGTACATTGTATGATTCATATTAATCCCTTTTCTCTGATTGATTATATGTGTATTTGTATATTTTACCATCTCTTCATGACTCATTGGTCTTGCAGTGATTGCTCATGTAGTCATGATAGTGTGCAGTTTTTCTGAAAAATATTTTTCTCAACTTTTATTTATTTGTCAAACAATTTTCTTCAAATGTTGCACATCTGTAATAGTCCTGAAAAACTAGTTAATAAAACCAAATGGGCCATTTGGAGTCATTTCTGTCTAATGAACTGGATGTCAAGAAGATAATCATATACAGAATTTATTATTTAATATTAAAGAATGTATTGTTAGGACAAGGCCAGTTTTTCCTAGACAACAAACAAACATGACAAATCTACCTGTGGCTGTTCTCACTTCTTCAGGATTTCTTCTGGTCTTAAAAATAGCATCTCCAATTTCCATTTACTTCCTACTGCTTTCTTACCTTTTTTTTTTTTTTTTTTTTTTTAATATTCCCTGTTGATTTGCTGTGAGCTGTATCCTTTATAAAACCTATTGGTTGACTTTGAAATCCATAGGCCTTTGTGTCTTAGAGGTTGCAAGTTCTCACTAGGTCTTGGGATTTTTTCCCCTAAAACCATCCAGTCTTTCTTCCACGTGACTGATTACATTATCACTTTTACTGTATTGGAGAAAATACTAAACAACATAAGCACGTGAAGGTGATTACAGTACTGGCTGGGAGGGGATGCTCGTCAGCACAGTCTCTCACCCCAGAGTGACTTGCAGTACCTAACACTATAGAAGGCCGTTACAGCCTGGTAAATCTGTGTTTGTCGCTCAAGCTATAGTACCTCACCAGAGTCATATATAAATGCCACGACTGGTTGATTTTATTTATTGCATCTTATACAGGTAGCACGGATGATCCTTTAGCCGATCTTTCTGAGGTCTTAAATACTGATGGTGATATACTTGGAATACTTTCTGATGATTTGGTGAAGTCTGGAGATCATTCGGGTATGTATCTTATAAGGTCTCTCCGGTATTTGTTTTCTTTTTTTCTCCTTATTATAGACATATCTGTTGTATTTTATCTATAGGTTACGCTCTAGGTGATTTCAGATGCAATTTTCATACCTTAAGAATACCTTGGTTTGAGACGATTTTGTTGTCTTCTACCAAAAAAAAAAATCCCCAACCTTTTCAACATTTTGTTTTACTTGGCTCTTTGCTTTGCTGCTTAAGAGAAAATAAAATGTAGCTGCCGTTGTCTATCATACCTGCATAGCTTTTTTCAGCATGCAGCTTTTTCTTTACTTTTTTTGTTTTCGTGTTATAATCATCCATTTTATCTGGTTTGGGTCCTGTAGGTCTTGATTTATGCACTTTCCAGGTTGAGAACTCACCCTCGCCATTTGGTAAGAAACTAAACAATGGATGATCCGTGGTTAGAAGTAGTCATCTTTCCTAGTGGTTTTAGCTGAAAGAACTGCATGTGTAGAAACTAGTACTCGTTTACTGTGTCACTAATTTGTGCTTTCATTTCCCACTCTTTCTGTGGTGTTTGAGTCTAACACAACCTATAAACTCTGCACTCCGCATTTAAGAGTACTGCATAAAGTTTTGCTTACAGCTTTTAAAAGCCTTCCTGAGTTTTTGTGTTTCATGGTAGAAAACCATGCATTTTCTTGCTGTCACTGTCAATTTTAATATTACTTATAGTAGTAGCGTGTAGTTTTTATCATAGTGGTATCTTTTGTAAATTAAAAGCATTTTAATGATGTGTATATATTAAAGCATGAATAAAGCAGTCAGCATCAAATCTTTTTGTTTCCACTGGATGGTGATTCATCACTTCATGTAAAACACAGGCTGATAATGAGTAGAACGGCACATTTAATTATTTTAAATTTGTTGTTATTTGGTATCTAATACAGAAATATATTTTAAATACTGAAGTGTACAGTTCTTTTTTTCAAAGATCTTTCTTGTTTGAGAGATTTATTGACTTGTAAAGGATGTCAGGAAATTTATGTAGTAAGTTATGTTTTCTCAGTGCCAACAAATCACTTTGTCTGATGTAACCCAGAATATTCACTAGTTGTTTTTGAAACAGAAAGTGCTATAACGGGTTTGATATTGACTACACTTCAACAGCACTTCAGTAGATATCTAATGTAATATTATAAGAACATTTGGGGTGAACCTTAGGGTATACAAGGATGAACCATATTGACTACTGGTGTGATTGTTTTTAAAATGTGAAAAATAGTTATAGTGGAACCTATATACTGAAAATTATACACTCAAAAACATGCTGTACCTAAACTCAGTAATCTTATTTCAACAAAAATTCCCCATTCTTCCAGTTGCATTCTAGTCAATTAACATTCCTCAAACAATACAGTAATCGGGAGGTAAATAGTAGGCGGTTTTGTTTAGTTTTCTAATGAATGCCTTATTTGGCCTTACCTTTCAAATCTTAGAAAGTCTTGGTTTAGTTGATAGCTCAGCTCTGGGGGCGGGGGGGCGGGAATTATTCTCTTTATTCTGTACTAATAAATTTTACTATTTATGTCTAACTTTATTCTTTCTTCCTTCAGCTGGATTGGATATTGGTCCCATCTCTGATGATCCTTCTTCTCTGCCTCAGCCGAATGTCAACCAGAGTTCACGGCCATTGAGTGAAGAACAGTTGGATGGAATCCTGAGTCCAGAACTAGACAAAATGGTCACAGACGGTAATTTTTTTGTCCTTGATCTTTGTCTTCTAGAAAACTTAAGTAGAAATCTTCTCTTTTTTTCTCAAATGACTATGTATTGTAACATACCTATTTGGACTTAGTTGTAGAATAAATTTTATTGCGTCTTTTGATGATTACTCATTCTGTGTTGTCTTTACTTTGTCCAGGTGCTATTCTTGGCAAATTGTACGAAATCCCAGGTATGTGCTCTCATCTTTGTTGTCTTTTATGAAATATAGTTTATAAACAATGAGAGCCAACTCATGCATAGTGTTTTTGCAGAGCTAGGAGGAAAGGATGTTGAAGATCTATTCACAGCTGTATTAAGTCCAGCAACCACGCAGCCGGCTCCTTTGCCACAGCCTCCACCTCCACCACAACTTATGTCTTTGCACAGTCAAGGTATGTTCCTTTGTTACTTTTAAAAACAACAGCCTGGTCAGGGGAGTTCTTTTAAATACTGATGTGAAAGTAGGACGTGCCTTACTTTCTGCTATCATTAATTTGTGGAATCTGCCATTGTTAATTTATGAAATGTTATTCTAAAACTGTTCTGAAGGGGGTATGTGGTTAACATGCATGTAAATATTGCCAGTAAAAAGGGACAGTTATTTTATATTTTTCTGACATATTGGAGCTTTTATTTTAGGTGACACTTTCATTTTTTTTGAAATTTGTCTGTGATAAAGCATGTGTTCTCTTCTGACTTTACTCTTTAATTGCTTTTTAGTACCTCCTCAAGGGTAAGGAGTTTGTGTAAAAGTGCTTTACTGCATCTTAATTTCCTTTAAGAATTCAGTTTAACATGTTAACTAGTCCTATCCAAATAATAGAGAGAAGGCTAAGCAATTTTGAAATGTATCTGGGAGGTTATAATTTATTTTCTTTGTTACTACTAAAATTATCACGAGTTGATACAGCATATTCTTGCTCTTATATTGAAAGCAAGGGGCAGATTGATTTTATTTATTTTGCCAGTAGACCATATATGCATATATATATATATTTTTTTTTTAGCAGTATGTGTATGATCGTAATTAAATGCACTCTCTTCTCATCAGACATCACCTCTAGTGGATTTTCCCTGAGCTCATGTAAAGAGCGCTCGTTCTGTTATACTGGTGCTACAAAAAGTAGTATGCAAATTGATTTCACCAGTGAATTAATCATAAGAAGAAAAATGATTGGTTTCCTAGTTGGATGAATTTCCGTAAAAAGGAAAGACTTCAAAAAGTCTTAGAAAGGAGAGAGTTTAAAGCAAATAATGAGGTGATTTAAAGCAAAAGATAATATAGACATCATTGCCTGTTTGCCAGTTACTTGAGTACTTTGAGATAACTTCAGCATTTGATCTCTGTAAGATTGTTTAACTTCTCCCTGTGGGAACTGCCACAATTACAAAGTTTTAGATTTATAATTTGGTTCAGTTACGGTGTAATGATCCACATGTTTCTGTGAGATAAATGCTTCAGTAATGGGGAAGCTTGCCTCAAGTTTCAGGAATTTCAAATAAAATTAATGCTCTCTTCTCATAAAGCCATGATCCTCCAGTGCAAACCAGAGGCCTGACACTCCATCCTGCTTGTTTGCCAGGTCTTCCCAGTTCCTATATACTATCTATTTAGCAGCTCTGATAAAGCACGTTCTCTTAAATTTTGAGTTACTTTCACCCAAGCTATACTTCCTGCATACTGTATGTAACCTATAGATCAGAAGACAGTCTCCTAAAGCATGAGCGAATGATACAGTGTCATCCTACAGGTGCATTTAATTCCTGTGCTACTTCTACGCTTTTAAGAAAATACTGGGGCAACAGTTACAATTGCACTTAAGTGACAGGGATTCAAAGGCCAGTGTTAATTCTGTGCAGGAACATCTGCAAAGACCATCTGCTGGAACGAATCTGCCTGTGCCACATTTGCCTAATATTGTAATCAAATAAATAAAAATTTCTGTCTTCATACTGCTAGGCTGGACATTTAATTAGAAAATGCTGATGCTCATTTGACTAGATTTATCTCTTTCATTGGTTACAAATGAGGGAGTTAGTAGATAATGAGGCTTACTTTGGTACACTGCTCAGAAGTCTCAGAAGAGGAGATGTTTAATTTAGATTGGCTAATGATAATTCTGCAAGGACCAGAAGCAACCTTCTCCGTGCTTGCTGCTTGGATCTGGGTATAACAAATACGACGGACTGTTAGCCTTTAAGAATATACCTCAGTATAAAGTGCAGTACCGTAGCACGGGCTACTGCAAAGGTTTTGGAAATCCATTTTTAAAAACCTGATTTTTCAGACAAGAAAAATAATCTGTGCAGGGATGTGATACAGTAAAAAAGAACCCCTTAAGCTTGTTGGGAAGCACTGTAAACTGATTTAAAATCTTCCCCAAAAATGTAAGGTCAGTACTCTGAAGTTTTAAAGCAGTTAGTTTTTCATGAGATGAGATATCATTTTTTTAACTGAAAATTTCCACTTCTACCTTAAAAGTAGTCACGCTTTAAAACAGTAATTTAAACTTCTTCTTTCCAGGAGAGAACACGTTTCCAAGAGTGCCCCTTATGAATGGTCTGATTGGCCCTAACCCTCATCTCCCTCATACAGCTTTGACTGCTGGAGGTGGACTGGGCACTTTCTCTCCCATTACACAGCAACCATATACTGATACCAGGTAAGTCAAGATGGGAAATAAAAATTATCCATTGTTTAGTGTTTATCACTTGGAGGGGGGTGGTGTTATTAATACCGTGATATTAGTATTTAACTACTTAGTTTTTGACAGCCACTACAGAAACTTCTGTATTCTTGCAGCCTGTTCACTACTGAAATAGCAAACAGAATAAGTACTTCGCTAATTGGTTTTGGTTTGGGTTGGTTTTTTTTTTAATATTGAGAGCAATCTGTCTATAAAACAACCCCCCTTTTTGATTTGTCAGGGATAAGAATCCAGCATTCAATCCAATGGTAAGTGATCCGAACAGCTCATGGGCACCGTCTGCTCCACCTTTGGAAGGTGAAGGTGATACAAGGTCCAATGCCCAAAGCAGCACTCTGGAGTGGGAAAAAGAAGCAGCTTTGGGTGAAATGGCAACAGTAGCACCTGTTCTCTATACAAATATCAACTTCCCTAACCTAAAGGAAGAATTCCCAGGTGAGTGATTTACTGAATAAAGTTAAATATTTTGTAGCAACTTACGCATCTTGATTTGAAAGAATGTCAAACAGACTTACTAAAGCCTTGTGTATTAACACATTTTTTGGTTACAGACTGGGCTACAAGAGTGAAGCAGATTGCTAAACTGTGGAGGAAAGCAAGCTCACAGGAGAGGGCTCCATATGTGGTAAGAACAACTACCACCTGCATTCCCTACTTCCAGCAAACGTGCGTTTCTTCTATAAGATTTTTTTTTTTTTTTAAACAAATTAAGTTCTAGGTTTAGTGGAAGTTCACTTACTCCGAAAATGCCTTTGTAATTTAACTTCTAACTCTGAATATTTCTACCTCTTTTCTTTGCCTTTCAGCCTTGGAATAAACTATATGAGGATTGTGCAATCTAAAGACATCAGCTGAGACGAGAACATTTGTGGTTCCCGCTGCCTCTTTGCTACATTTGATTCATGCCTCAAGTCTTATTTGCTCTGTCTCTTTCTGCACAGGATCTCACCGGTTTCTTCAGAAGGATAATAACAAATGATTATGTGACCTTCCTCTTTCATCTTCCCCTCTCGCTAGTCTTTTCTTTTTTGCCCCATTAGAGTTGCTGAAGTCTTTCACCTCTTGAACTAACCATTCCAGAGGTGTCAATGCTCACATCCCTACTTTCCTCATTTTCTTCTACTCCAGTGTTCTTGCCTTACTGTTCGCCTTCACTACTTACTCTCTTCTGTTCCTTGGTGGTGGAAACTCTTTTGATACCTTCCATGTTGTGGGGAGTGTGGAGGACTCCATTTTTCTCTCCAAAAGCATTCACCTTCTTCACATCTGAGTCAAGTGAAGACATGTATTTGTAGTAGCTCTCTGGAGTTACGTGGTCAGCGATTTCATTCTGTAGAAGTTCCACCATTCAAAGGGTGACCCTTGTGCTTTGTTGAAACCTCTTAATGAAGCCAGTCCACATCCAGATCTCGGAACCTATATTATTCATTCTTTTTGACCTTCCCAGCCATTGTTTGCAAATGTACTTTTCTTTAATCTCCCGTCACATCTCCATTCTCTCCCAGTTCTCATCTTTTCTTTGTTTCTTCACAACAGCAATTGGATGATCATTCTCACTTTGTAGATTTGTGTGGATTTCGCAGAGTTATGTTTTCAGTCTCTTAGCCTCCCTCCACGTGCACTTTTTTAATATAATCCCATTAGTAAGCAAATTGTCCAAATTAAAAAATCCCCTTATCTCTCTGACAACTTTTAGAGGATAAATCATTACCCCAAACTCAATGTGGGAAGTGGAGTTCTTGATCTTTCTGAACCCCTTTCCACTTGAAAGAATAATTCTCAATTGTCTTCTTTGTATCACTGAGGCATCATCATTCTTCTGCTTTTTGGCGGGGCGGGGGGAAAGGCCTGTAACTTCAGCACCTTTGGACCTCTATGTCATCTTGTCCATGCTATAATTAATCTTGGTGATTCCTTCTGTGTAGTATTTATAAGCTATTATCCACTAACGTGGTGGTGGTGGTGGGGGATATCCAGGCATTTATCACTTCACAATTACTGATTTTGTTTTTTTCTTTTTCATTGCTCTTAACAAATGCAGTCCTATTTTCCTGATGGATATCCAAAAAGCAGCTGCAAAAATTACTTGTTCGGGAGGAGAGCACTTGCAAGTGCACACACGTGCACACATGAGTATTTACATAGCAAGAAGCAGTTATTTCCTCACAGAAGTTACAGTCCATGTACTCTTGCCATTCAGCTGCTGCTAGTGTTCCTGGCATTGTGCACGCAAGAAGACGTTGTGGTGCCTCACCTGAGGGACTTTACACTCTGTGGGGATGAGTAAAGGCTACCTTAGAAATGAAATTCAGAAGAGTGTTAGTAAATTTTCACTGCAGGCTTTTTACTTCCCTTAGTATGCACAATCCCATCGCTTATAGGCGAAAATGAGACTAATTTTTCTGCTGCTGTGACACTGGTGCTCTCATCCATGTCAGTGTTTCATTGTTGGAGGGGAAGAATGTAAGCCTTTTCTGCTAGGCAACCCCTACTTGACAACTGCAAATAAAATTGTGAAAAAGATGTGAGGGTTTGCTTCAGAAAAGGAATCACATCCTAGACTGGTGGTAAAACAGACTCTTTGAAACTTCCATTAGATGCTTTAAAGTGTCAGTATGGCTGTAAAATGCCTCACTGAAGAGGAATTGCTGTTCTTCCACCCAATTTTTCCTGATCCATAAGCCCATGTCCTATGTTTGTACTGCTAACTTAACACAGACTGAGATCTACAGAGGCTATTTAATGGAGTAGACTGTATTTTTCTTGTCATTGAAGTTCTCCGCATTAGTGGCCTTTACTGATTCAAACATCATCTGCTGTGCTCATGGCTTCAGACTGCAGACCACACCAGTATGTGATTTGAAAGGTAAACCGGTGGGATTCATGCTTTCTTGGCACAGCACAGTACCTGAACAGACACTCCTAATGTATAGAAAACCTCTACTGCTAATAACTCCTTAGTTCTTTCCATGTATGTTAAATGCAGAATTTCTATAGAGATGAAGTATTTTCAGTTTGGAATTCCTTTTAAAGTGCCTAATTTAGTTTTCACAAGCGTGCGTGTGATTAAAACAGGCTGTACAAATAATTTGGTGATAGATTTTGTAGAAATAACAGATGCAGTGTTCACGCTTTGCAGAAGAAAATGAGGCTAGCTACATTTTTTTATCTTTTCCCAGCAAAAAGCCAGAGATAATAGAGCTGCTTTGCGCATCAGTGAAATACAGATGTCAAATGACTCCATGAAAAGGCAGCAGCAACAGGATAGCATCGATCCTAGCTCACGCATCGACTCCGACCTCTTTAAAGATCCATTAAAACAGAGGGAATCGGAACATGAGCAGGAATGGAAATTCAGACAGGTGTGTTGCATTTAGTGTGTTTTGTTATTTTTCTTCGAGCTTTTTACTGCATCGTTGGAATCTGTTGCAATAAAATCAATTTTAACCTTTGTAGAAGAGTATAGTCAACCATTCCATGTAGGAGGAAAATAGATGCTATCAGAAGAGAAGCTGCTTGTAAATGTTAGAAAACTTTGTTTTAATAATTTGACTCTTAAATCCTACCTATTATGCAAATAGGTTATTCTTTCTCTGTATAGCTGGCTAGTGCAGTAGTTTGTTTTTATATACCCTGTATTGCAGTGACCTTGTGCAGACTGCTGCTTCAAATGGGGCAGGTTGTCTCTTGGAGCCATTTGCCCCACATCAGTGCTGCATCTGTCAGTAACCTTTCGTCTTCAGAGTATAAGGTTGGAAAGCAGTGCTGCTCTTTAGGCAACCTGGGAAATGCGTCTTCCCAGGCAATCAAGGTGCATGTCAAAGTAATTGAACCTCACAAATAGCTAGACCCTCTGCTCCCATTGCATTTTAAATTTGCAATTTTCAATTACTTGTAATTTATCTTTGATATGTCCTAAAATTTTAATTATAGATTCAGTCATCAGAAAGATTTTGTATAGCCTGGACATACAAGCATAACCTTTTTCCTCATCATTTTAAAACAGCAAATGCGGCAAGAAAGTAAGCAGCAAGCCAAAACAGAAGCCACGCAGAAGCTTGAACAAGTGAAAAATGAGCAGCAGCAACAGCAGCAGCAACAGCAGCAGCAGCAGTTTGGTTCACAACAGCTTCTGAACCAGACTGGCTCAGACACACCTAGCAGTGGGATCCAGAGCCCCTTAACACCACAGACGGGCAATGGAAGTATGTCTCCTGCACAACAGACATTCCATAAGGATCTATTTGCAAAGCAGCAGCTACCTGCTACGCCTACATCAGCATCCTCAGATGATGTGTTCCTAAAACCACAAGCCCCACCCCCTACTCCAACCCGAATCCCAGTACATGATTCACTGTCTCAGTCTCAGACTCCTCAGACATCATCCCAACAGATGTTTTCTCCAGGTTCCACAAACCCAAGACCTCCTTCTCCAATGGATCCATATGCTAAAATGGTGGGAACACCTAGACCAGCACCCGTTAACCAAAACTTTGTTAGAAGAAGTTCCATTGCACCATTAGATACTTGTGCACCACAGTCATCCATATCTAGGCCCATTCAGGCAACTGAACCATCAGGAAGCAGGCCTTCACCAGTCAGGGATTCATGTTCTTCATCTCCAGGTAGCAGTGATCCCTATGCAAAGCCACCAGACACACCCAGGCCTGTCATGGCATCAGAGCAGTTCTCCAAACCATTGGGGGTTCCAAGATCGCCCATAGTTATGGAACAGTCAGGGAAGGTTCCTTTAACAGCTGGAAGCAGTGATCCGTTTACTAAGCCGGCTCCTAGAACTGATACATTTCAGAGGCAGAGAGCAGCTTCTGCTGATGCGTATGCACGGCCACCGTTGACTCCTACTCCTACTCCTGTTGATGGTAGCCCTGGACCTTTTAAAACTCCAGTGCGCCCACCTCAGTCCCCGCAAGATCCTTATGCATCAATGCCAACTACACCAAGGCGCGTTGCTGTTGATCCCTATGAAAGGCCCGCTTTGACACCGAGGCCAGTGGATAACTTTTCCCATAATCAGCCTAACGATCCATACAGCCAGCCTCCCCTTACTCCTCATCCTGCAGTAAAGGAGACTTTTGCCCATCCACCCCAGATAGTGCGACAACAGAGCGATTCCTTCCCTCAATCTGGTCCCATTTCAAGGCCAGCTTCTCAGGACCCTTACTCCCAGCCTCCAGGTACTCCTCGGCCGGTTGCTGATCCTTATGCCCAACCTCCAGGAACTCCTCGGCCCACTGCAGTTGATCCATATTTGCAGCAACCACCAACACCAAGACCTGCTCTGCCAGCGGATTTATTTGCTCAGTCCCCAGCAAATCAGAGACATTCTGATCCATACGCCCAACCTCCTGGAACACCAAGGCCAGTTCTCAATGATCCTTATTCTCAGCAACCAGCAACTCCAAGGCCAGGGATTCCAGAGAGTTTTAACAGACCTGCAATGACAAGACCAGGACTAATACCAAATAGAGATCCTTTCCTGCAGACACCACAGAACAGGTTGCAGGGCAGTTTTGTCAGGCCATCAGATCCCTGTTCTCAAACTCCCAGACCTGCAGGACCTGCAATAACGGATTCATTTACCCATGGTCCAGCTGCTCCAGCACGTGACCCATATGATCAACCACCGATGACTCCAAGACCTCAGCCAGAATCTTTTGGAACTGGTCAACTGGCCCATGATGCTCCTGAACAGCCACGGCCTGGATCTGAGGGCAACTTCAGTGCATCTGGAAATTCTCCGATGAGTTCTCAGGGACAACAATTTCCCAAAGTTTCACAAGTTCCTGGCCCGGCACCCACTACAGGAGTAACAGATACACCGAATACCATGAATATGTCTCAAGCAGATGCTGAGAAGTTAAGACAGGTGAGAATAATGTTTAGTACTGATAGTATTAAAATTTCATAAGTAGAAGAATTTCCCCAGTTCTTTTTAATATTTGAAGTTTCTTGCAATTAAACATAGCTCTATAACACAGAATTATCTTCGTTCACTTAGTTTGTTGATTTGGTCCTCCTGGATAGAACCACAATATATAGAATATAGAAACATCAGTAATTTTTAAGGATTTTGGACAAGATCCAAAAAGGAAGCAAAAGCCATCTTTGAAGCCACTGAAGATGCAGATGATAGGTCTGTAACAGCTCTTTTATCTACAGTGTGAGGAAAAAAAACACCTTGAAAGGACAATTCTATCCTATAGTAGGTGAGATGTAGAACTGATTGTCAGTGACTTGTTCACTGGCTGAAAAAGGGAGTATAGGCAAAGATCTCAGACTAGACATCTAACTTTTCAGTTGGCTGACATGTTGAGGTGAATCCTACCGTTGGTCACTGCTTTTCTTGAGGCACATTCACTCCCGGTTTTTGTCAATGAATGTTTGGCAAACAACTCTTGCTGAGACATAGAATTTCATTCAACTTGTGGAAAGCTGCTCAGTGTTTTGTTTGGAAGGAGCGATGGGAAGTGGATTTAGCAGAAGAATTAGTAGTATTTATCATACAGCGTCAGAGTAAATTCTGCAGCCTCGGTGTAAACCTCTTGCAGTGGACCTCTAGTCACCTTTCTCCCTCAGAACACACTTTTTCATGGGGTAAAAGGGCCTGCATTATTGGAATAGAAAAAGGAAAAGAGAGTTGCTTATATGTTAATTGGTAAAATTAGTTCACACTGTACACTTTAAGAAGAGGTCTGGAGACTAAGTTGCGTTACCAGCATCTTGCACCATTTGATCCCTCTTCTAATTTCTGAGGTGATTATAGTAGTTTGTAATATTTTTCTGTAGTGACTGAAGAATTTCTTTCCTCCAAAAGGCTTAACCTAGCAGAGTGTAACACTTCAAAATACGACAATTGTAGTGTCAAGCACAGTGCATTTTTTTTTTTTTTAAACAGCGCCAGAAATTACGTGAAATTATTCTACAGCAACAGCAGCAGCAGAAGAATGCGGTTCGTCAGGAAAAAGCTTTGCAGGATGCAGCAGCTCCTACCCATGCAACTCCTCTTCAGCATTGGCAACAAGACAACTTAAATCAAATTTTTAACCGCCCTCCTCCTCCGTATCCTGGGAATATTAGGTCCTCTGTTGTCCCTCCGGGTGGGCCAAGGTTCACTGTATACCCAAAAGACCAACGTGGACCATTTCCTGCTGATGGGCAGTTCAATAGATGGCAGTTCCCAGGCGATATGAATGCCATGGGGATGAGACCTCATGGTCTTAGGTAAGCTCTTTGATCTCTTAAAGCCAGGATATTACAGGGGTAGTTCTACCTTTACAGAAATTGTTAGATAAAGGAGGTTTTCTTGATGAAAAATCGTCTGTTGTCTACAGTAGCTGGTAATCTTCCTGGAGTCAGTATGTACAATGAGTTTTCCTCTAAATGTCTGAAACATCAGATTGTGTATTTTATACTAACACTGTTTTTACACTGTCTTTTATTGGGAATTAATTAGAAAGAAATATGGAGAAACTGCAATACTTGTGAAAGTTGTGTGACCTGAAAGATCTTGTCACCCATGGTTTTGGGGCATTTCTTTTTTAAAAAAAAGTGAAAGGTCTGACTTCAGCTTTGATGTCTTAATAATGAATAAATGTCATATTCTTGTTTTCATTTATAGTGAATATGTAATCAAACATCAACTTCTGTCTGTGCCATTTTTACAGTGAATGCTATGATGTAACATGAATACCAGTATTGACAATGCAGTGTTGACATACACTGTTGTCTCAGGAATTATTATTTTCAATATTTTGGATTTATTTCAGTAATTTCTAAATCCACACAGTATTATTTTTCACGCTGAGTTGCATTAACATGTAGTTGATTTACTAAGATAGTTCTTACTGTCAGAGTTTTCTATCCATTATGATTACTGGAATTGAAAACAGGTTGTTTATTAAACATAATTAAAGCAATTATTTTTATTGTAGTTATAAAGCTCATTTAAATGTAAGCATAATTAGTCAAAATATTTATTTAAATATCTTAATGAATGCATCATGTAAAGCATTTTGGTTAACAGTTATTTAGTTAAATATGCCAGACTCGGCAGGCAGTCCTGAGAAAAAAGATTATTTAGTCTTTCATACTTTATTTTAGATATGGGTTCCCGGGAGGTGGCCATGGTCCACCATCAGGTCAAGAACGTTTCCTCAGTCCTCAGCAGCCAATGCAACGCCCTGGAGTTCCACCACAGCTGAGAAGATCTCTCTCTATTGATATGCCTCGGCCAGTGAACAATCCACAACTAAATAATACATCTGGGATCTCTCAACATTTTCCTCCCCAGGGAATTCCAGTTCAGCAGCACAATATATTGGGTCAAGCGTTTATCGAGTTACGTCACAGAGCTCCTGATGGGAGGCCAAGGCTGCCTTTTAATCCTTCGGCTGCAAATGTTATGGATGCAGCAGCACAACATCAACGACATGCAGGGTTTATACCCAGGCAGGAGTTTCCAGGCCCAAGACAAGCAGAACCACTGAGACATAATTCTCAAGGCATACCTAACCAGTTGCAGATGTCTACAAGTTTGGAGCATATGTCACAATCCCAGCAGGATCAAATCAATCCTGACAACCCACCTGCCCTTGTAATACGTTCTCTAAGTCATCCACCAGTTGCTGATGCATTCCCAGGACCATCTTTGTCTACATCTGCACCAAGCGATGAATCTGCAAATTTGCAGATTCCCAACCAGCCAAGTGATGGTCTAGAAGAAAAACTTGATCCTGATGATCCTGCTGTAAAAGATTTGGATGTGAAAGGCCTTGACGGGGTTGAAGTCAAGGATTTAGATGATGAGGATCTGGAAAATTTGAATCTAGACCCAGAGGATGGGAAAGGAGATGAACTGGACGCTTTAGATAATTTGGAAACCAATGATCCTCACCTTGATGATCTCCTGAGGTCCGGGGAATTTGATATAATTGCATACACGGACCCAGACCTTGATGTGGGAGATAAGAAAGGAATGTTTAATGAAGAACTAGATCTTAGGGTCCCTATTGATGACAAACTAGATATCCAGGGCAAGACAGAAGAACCAAACCAGAAAGAACAAGGTGATGGAACTGTTTCCCCTCCTGAGACCCAGTCTCCACAGAAGAAGTCTGCTACAGAAAATGAAATTAAAACAGAAGTACTTTCCCCAAACACTCAGGAGGAAAAGAAGAATGAAAATGAAAAAAGTGATGGAAATGCTGAATCCACAAGTACTCAACAGGCTGCTGAAGTGGAGTTAAAGGATGGAGAAAAGGCTCCCGCGCAGCCTGCTAACCCAGAATTCCCTGACAAAGCTACTGCTGTTCCTAGTCAAGAAGCAATTGTGCCTAGTCCAGATGCTCAGGGATCTGCTCCACTACCTGTTCAAGGAGCAGGAAGTTCCTGCAGTATTTCTGGGTCCACACCAGTCCTCCCAAGTTTGCTAGCTAATGAGAGCTCAGAGAATGCCGAAGCAAGGACTCTAGGATCTCCATCTCAATCTTTGCCAACAACACAAATGAACCATGCATCAGGTATTCCACAAACACTAATGACACCTGGTGGACAGATCTTGGAAAACACTTTAAATTCCAATTTGACCATGGTTCCACGAATGAACCATAATTTTTCTCAAGGGTCACCAAATCCAGGATTTATTCAGGGTCAATCATCTAATCATAACTTTGGTACAGGACAGACATCTAATCAAACTGTGGCTGTAACAAACCGTCCTGGTCCTAGTGGCATATCTGGTCCCCAACAGATAATGCTCCCTCAACCATTAGCTCAGCAACAAAATCGAGAGAGACCACTTCTGCTAGAGGAACAGCCACTTCTTCTGCAGGACCTTTTGGATCAGGAAAGACAGGAGCAGCAGCAGCAGCGACAGATGCAAGCCATGATTCGCCAACGTTCAGAGCCATTTTTCCCCAATATTGGTACGTGGGTGATTTCTTTGTCTGCATTCTGGTTAGTTTTTTAAAAATACAACAACAAATAATTAAATAATCCGTAGCACTGAAAGAAGCAGGTAGATCTATGGAGCTTAAAGGTGGCATAACAAAAACAACCTGCCTAGTAGCTAGGTACAATGGGAGTATGGAAATTGAGCATGTAGGTGAAAGCCTGAACTCCGTGGCAAGGCTCCTCTTGACGTTACCAGGATCAGGGTAACTCTGCATTACAGCTAATTTTTCTGACATCAGCTCTGTCACATATTCTCTTTATACTTCAAGTTCTCATACGTGATATGGAGTAAATGCACCCTTTGTAAACAAAATTATCTGATGAAGCGCAGTAGCTGACCTTTTGATATTTGATCTATCAGTTTTCTGTTTATGGTGGTTTTATTACATTTTTTTGCAGTGTTTAGTGTGTTCCAAGGAAAGGGATCATCGAAAGCTGTATTACTAACTCACTATCTAGGCAAGGCCCAGAAATATCACAAATAATTCTGCATGTACTAAAAGCGTTTAAGATAAACTCTTATTTTCTGTTCAGTGTAACCTAGCAGTTTGAGCATTCGGATCAAGACCATCACTATCATTTAATTGTTATTAATGAAATAAGACATTTTGAGAAATGTGTTAGTTGTAACTACACCGGCCATCAAGGCTGTTTGTTCAAAAGACAAATTTAACCTACCCCCTAAGTCACAGTTCCATATTTGTAGTGTGGCTAGAACGTGCTGTAGCCACGCCAGGTGGCTAAGATGACCTCCAGAGGTCCCTTCCAACCTCAGCCGTTCTGTACTCCCATTTATGTTGCTCTGTGTCAGGCACCTAACGGGAGAGACAGAAAAAAGGCAGAGTTCACCATGCTTATGGTCTTTTCAGAGGCTGTGTGGGGCCTGTGCCTTTCTGACTCGAGTGCTGCTGGTAATTACATAGCAACTAAACCGTTTTCTTAGTATGTTAGTGGTGGTGTGTCAGTTTTGCCAACTGAACTCACAGAAACGGCTCTCCCTCCTGATTCTTAAACCTATAAATAGAATTCATTAATCTGTTGGGTCATGGGCCAAATTTGGTCTACAGCCCTTCTCAGACTGACCTGCTTTTCTTTGTATGTTGTGGCTGAAAACAAGGACAGTTGCTGCTGGAGTGACTTTCCTTAGACGAGATATGAAACTACATATTAACAGTGAATTTCAAAGTGGAGAGGACAAGTAATGTGAAATAGTAATGCAATTATATTGTTTTATTCATGATTTATGCATGAACTAGATCTAAATGAGTCAGTTCCAGTTAGTAACTTGTAACGTTCAGCTATGTAATTCACTTCTACTGTTTTTTCTTTTATAGACTTTGATGCAATTACTGATCCCATAATGAAAGCAAAAATGGTAGCTCTGAAGGGGATCAATAAAGTTATGGCGCAGAATAACATGGGGATGCCACCAATGGTTATGAACAGGTAGGCAACACCTGATAACATTCTTTAGGGCTACAGAATGTAAAAGGAAATGATAGAGCTAGGGGAAACTGTCATAGGAAATGAAAAAAATCAAAAGTGGAAAAAGATCTTTTTGTCATGTAGTTCATAGTCCCTGCTAATACGAGATTATCTCCTACGAATAAAACTGGTGGGGCGGTAGAAACTATAAAAAGTATTAAAAAGCATCAGACTTGTCTTCCAGTTGTAATGTCATTGGTCATCATGGCTTCACTGTTGATGCTTTTCTTGCTTTCACACTTACTTACTTACGTCATGTAATGACGCATCTCCCATGCATTGTGTTTGAAAACTGTTGATGGCTGTGTAACAGTTAAACTTCATACTGCAGCATATCATTTAATGCTAAGTATAATTAAGGTTTAGCCCAAGTGATGGAAGTCTCATCCTCTCTAAGTCTGTTCTGAGGACAAAAGGAGCTATGAACTGTGCAGACTTTACCATGACTGCCTTTACCATAGGTGGGGAGTCTATGGGCCAGAAAAGATCTGCACCTTTTCTTTTTATGTGGCCCTTAAAACAGTGTGTTTTCTCCTTCCTAACACATACTTCAGTGTTACATGATAACACCTGGCTTACCAGAGCCGTACATTTACGCAACTCTAGTTGACTGTGCTGGTGACCATGATATCCAAATCCATTAAATCTTTTTTTTTCTTATCATAATATGTTAAAATAAAGATACAGATTTTTTTTTTGTGCGTCTTTACTGTTTTAGCACAGTGCATCATGTTTGCTTCATCTCTCTGAAAAGCATAAAATGCAATAGTTTCAACCAAGGGCAAAGTGTTGTAGCATCAAATGAGAATTAATATTCTCCAGACTTCGAATAAGTTTGGTAAAGAAGTTCAAATCTCTATAAAATATTTGGATGCTTTGTGTAGGTTCAGCATAATACAAAAGGTTGTCTCTCCCCTAAAATAGTCACCAGTTTTAAAAGTTATAATTTCACTTTCTATATGTATCAATAGGTTTCCCTTTATGGGTCAGCCAGTGCCAGGGGCTCAGACCGGTGAAGGCCAAAATCATATGCAGCAGGCAATTACACAGGTAATGCAACTTGATGTGGGGTTAATAATGATAACTTGGTTTTTTGGTTTGTTTTTTTTTAATTGAATCATGATTTAATATCCTTGTCTGTATGTTTTACTGAAATTTCTAGGACGGAAGTTTGACACCTCAGATTTCTAGACCTAATCCTCCCAATTTTGGTCCTGGTTTTGTCAGTAAGTACAGATATAATAATTTATTCTATGTTAATGTTTCATTCTACAGTTCTGTTTTCTTTAAAATAAAATATCCATAAATGGATCCTGTTTCTCAAAAATTCATCCTTTTAAAATTGAGTCATTTCATCATTACAATTCCAGTTAATAAAGGGATGCATAGTAAATGCTAATAACATTTTTTTCTAGAAGCTATCCTCAGAGAAACACCATAAGGAAAGAGGGAAACAGAACAAATAGAAAATTAGCATTATTTGGATTTGTGTGAGAATAGTAATCTATTAACTGACAGACTGCTACGTCAAAAACCTGGTCTTCGGTTGTGTTGTAATATTCTGAGTTCACGGAGAACAACGGTCTCTATTGATGGAGTTTTTTTTATTTCAGAAGCAAAATGTTTTGTGCAGCATCATTGTCATTTTAACAAATGCCAATAAAAGCCTTCCAGGTGTTACTTTCAGCAAGACTGGCTGGGAACCGCAATTGCTGGGAGCAGAAATATATAGCACTAGTATCTTGCATTCCTTGTTTCTGGTTGCCCTAGATCAATTTTAAATCCCAGTCTCTAAGATGAGAAAGATTTATTAGCAGAAATTAAAACTGAGTATATGTTGGGAGAGGAAGACCACATGTAAAAAAGTGTTTCTATCACTGCAGAAACTTTGTTTGATATTTATGAATAAGAAACAGAAGTAAACACCTTCACCCTTTCCAGAAACTGGAGTCACAACACGGAGTATGCAATAAGGAGCTTTTGCAATATTATTTGTATTAATTTGTAGTGAGATTTCACATGGCGCTCCGCGGCGGCCTTGCTCTGGTTGGGGTGGTGGTGGTTCTGAGCACTTGAGAAAATCTGTTTCTCATTTCCAGAGTAGTTATTCTTACCTGGAACTTGTTAATATTTCAGTGCTTTCATTTGCACTTTCACATTGCTCCCATCTGCAGTGACTCTCCACCGTTTCCACTCAATTGTCCCTTCAGGTTATCTGATTAGTTTCGCAGAATTTATCATTGAAAGAATGGGCACCCCTCGAGACTGTAGCTAGCTCTGTGAACTGATTTAGTTGAGCCATTAGAGTCAATGGCTGTCACTGCCACAGTGACTGTTAACGTAGAAGGTGGTAGGGACTGGAGCACAAGGAGGACATGGTTATATTGGTTATATTACCTACTGTCGTGTAGGTATCTTTATTAAACAAGCTTTCTTTACAAGGAAGATCCATGCCGTGTTCCTGCTTACCCAGCTCATTGCCATAATGTGATCAGGAGACAGAAATGATACCATCACCAAACCTTCTCTCTTGCCTTCTGGGCTTAGTGCAGATCAAGTGTTATCAGACATGATTGTTTTGCCTTGAGAAAAACATCTGAGAGCCCTGGACTGCTCATAGCAGATGAGCATTTCTCATTTGTAAAAAGAGTAATGTCTCAGTTACGGTCTAAATGAGAGTGCATCTGTTTGTGGGGAGGAAAAGGCACTGGTGCTGAAGGCCCTGTGCGGAGGACTGGCGGAAAGTTATTTTTACAAAGACAACATCTTTCTTTCATTTCATGAATATTTGATGGATGTTTATAATTTTAATTTTTTTCTTAAAAGTAGTAATAAAAATAGATTTGATATGTACAAAACTCTTCTGCAAGCAGCAGAATTAATGAGATCGTGTTTCCTGTAAATCCGTGTCCTTACTCCCTAATCTCTTTCCCTCTGCCTGAGTACTGCTAGAGGTCTTCCATGTCCCCTCTTCTGTGGCAGAGCAGTGTACCACCAGGTTCTGTAGCTGCTTTCAAAGCTATGTTTGCTCATGGCTAGCGAGTGCACATTTACATTTACTGGCTAGACAACAGGCTGGTGTCTCTTGAAATTAAGGGACTATGTTAAAACTGCTTTCTCTCAATAAGTGCAGTAATTTGGATCTCTGTCTCCTTTACTCAGATCACTCCAAGAGCTTAATATCTCTTGAGATACCAAATCCTCTGTCAAATTTGGCTGAACTTGACCAATGGCTTCTTAAAATAAAGGGGGAACCTGACTGTTAAACTTCATCTCTAAAATGTAGGCTGAGAGCTCACCCCTGAGATGAAATCGTGTCACACTTAATTTCCCTTCTCTCTAGATGATTCACAAAGAGAGCAATATGAGGAACGGCTGCAAGAAACACAACAACTTCTTCAAATGCAACAGAAGTACCTTGAGGAGCAAATTGGGGCACACAGAAAATCAAAACAGGCACTCTCAGCAAAACAGCGTACAGCCAAGAAAGCTGGCCGTGAGTTCCCAGAAGAAGATGCAGAACAGCTTAAACACGTTACTGAGCAGCAAAGTATGGTCCAAAACCAGCTAGAACAGGTAATCATCTGGAATCCAAACTGGTCGCCTTAATACTAAGCTGTCATACTGGTATGAGTCTCCTTTAAACCTTCTGAAAGGCGAATTGAAATGCTTAAATACAGTGGAGCTTATTTAAAGGGAACCACTCCCTATCATATTCTGTGTGTGTAACAGCATTACTCTGGATTGCCAGTGACACTGGAGTTGTAGGAGAATATGCTGTGGCAAACATGATGGCAAAAAGCTGGTTTAGTACTTTGGTAAGAGGAGAGATTGCTTGGCAAAATGACTTGCAACAGAGTTCCTGGCACCATGGAAAGCATAAATGATGGATTCAGAGAAAAGTCTTAGCATACAGGGCTTTGTTTCAGGCCTGAATGAACCTCATAACTCCCTCCTTTTCAGGTGTCCTTACGTAATCAGAACCTCTCGGTTACATGCCAGCTAAAAGTTACTGTTTAAAATCTCTTTTCATTACATCTTTAGTGTCAGTTTAGTTTTATGATCTGTCTAGTTCCTAGACGCTGATCATCGGTGTGTGTTATCTGTTATTGTATCATGGAATAATGTAGGTGAAAGGGATATCTGGAGATTATGTAGTCTACTGATCAGAGCAGAATTAGCTTCACAGTTAAATCGGGTTGCTCAGCGCCTTGTCAGTCGAGTTTTGTAAGTCTCTAAGGGTAGAGATTTCCCAGCCTCTCTGGGCCCCTGTTCCAACGTGTAACCAGCTTCACTGGGTTTTGTTTTTCTTTCATTATATTCAGTTGGCATTTCACTTGCTACATCTTGTAACTGTGATTACAGTAAGTGAGATTAAAGTGAAACCTGTGATAGCTTTGATAAATCTATGCTTTGGCCAACAGTGTGGAATGCTGTGTTCCTTAAGACATTGTTTGTAAATTATCTGGCATGATAGTCAGGATCAGCCAGACCTGCTGATCATGAAAATGCTTTAGAATTATCCTTTATTAACATCAGGGCAAAAATTCGCAGCAGGCTGCTTGGAATGAAGTCCTAAGTGATATCTGACCCTCGAGTCCTTGCTCCTGTGTTGCTTCAAGACAAAGTACACACTGGATGGAATATTAGTTGGCTCATCTTTTCACTATGTGGAGGAGGGATCGAGCAGATCAATTATGTCTACATAATGTCTTACTTTCTGTTTTTTCCCCTTCTACAATGAATCACAAGTAGAATAAATGCAAAAAAACCTAACCAATCTTTATCATACATACGTCAGTCTAGTCTTACAGTGGAGTTACGTTGCAGTAAGAGCTGCTAATCGTGACATTGCTGACAGATTTATTTAGTGCCCAATCATTAAGGTTCTTTTATTTTTCCTTTTCAAACTTAATTTTCATATACTGCTGGTAAATGCCCTCCACTCCCCTTCAACCACTGATTTAGCCAGTCATCCACGTCCTAAACAGCATTTTGTTACATACCTAGTAGGAGCTTAAATAAGGTCTTATTAAAGTATATTTTCAAGGACCTTCTACTTGAAGCAGTTCACCACTCCTTCAAATCAGATCAAGTAATTTTTCTGTAATCAACCTTCTGTTAGTGTTTGAAAGGGGAAAAGTCTATATATGTATATGTGGAGAAAAGAGCTTTCAAATCCCTCTGAACTGCTGGTCCTGGGCACAGGGGCAGAGAAACTGGTGCAACGTGAGCTTATGTCTGACAGGGTTATTAGCTCAGGCACAGAGCCATGCAGACACTACCATATTGTCTCTGTGGCCAGGGCAGTTTAACTGCTTTGGTGTGGCACTGTGCCTGTGCTAATAAGCTCTGCCTTGTTCTCCCCTACACTGTTAAAATCCCCAGGTCGATCTGCGCAGCTCGGCTCGGGTCCAGCTGGGGGTAGTCAGTGCTGGTCCTTTGAGATCTCAGCTAATTCCACGTACAGTCACGTGGCTGATCCACCACCGCAGATCCCAGGAGGGCATAGTGGTTTGGATGCCTCATTCTGTAGGCATACAGAGCCAACACAGGTTTAGTGCTGTATACCCACGGAGAAGTCCTAGGGCACTGGACTGTGCAATGCAGATCGATCCGGTTGGTGGCTTTATGCAGTGGCACTGTTTTATCTGGCAGTGTCGGTGCCAAGCCAGAGCTCATAAATCGTCTTGGACCTGAGATTACTGTGCAAGTAGCCTTTTGGGTGCATCTGTCCTGCATTCTGGAGTGTGTCCTGTAATACCTCTCTCATCCTGAGCTTTCTGGCTTGTCCTTTGCCCCAGATAAAGGAGAATGCTATCAAACATTTTAAACAGCAAATGGAAGTTGTGGAAGTCATAATCTAATGAATCAAAGTGAGAGGGAAATTTCCAATAATGCATGTATTATTAACCAGTAGATTACAAGACCTTTTATTTTTTTAGAGAGCAGTGTAGTTAGGTATCTGTTGTGTTTCTGAAATGCTCTTTCTTGTCTGGTTGACACTGTCATATCCTTCCATTGGCTTCTCCTGCTTGCCTTAAAAATGAACTACGAGGCTTCACTTTTAGTGTCCAAGCTGAGTTTATTTTCATCCTAAAATTTAAAATTTTCAAGCAGCGGTTGCTGTTTTCATCTGCTGTGTGATGTTTGAGGAGCTGCCTGTGAATAAATGGGAATCTACCTTGCTGTTTTCCTGCAAACTTTTCCTTTTCAATTACATCTTCTAAAAATTTTTGCTGATGTGTGAAGATCATTCATCTCACTGTTTCCGTTTCCCTGTTCCCAACTATTGTTATCCTGTGCATGGATGATAAGATCTGTAAGACAAGGATCACTTTTGGTTTAGGTTTGTATATTCTCTAGCACAGTGTGGTCTTGGTATGTAATTAGAACTTAGAGGTACTGTTATTTTTCCTGAAATTTTGGGACGGATAGTATTTCTAATGAAATAATGGCTCTTTACCCTTAAAAAGGGAGAGAAAATAAGACTCTGCAGAAATGCTGTTTTTGCCTGAGGTTTATTGTCTACTGAAATTATAATGGTGAGTTACATGGTTTATGCTACTTACATAGTCAGAACAAGTCAGAGATGAATGACTTTTTTAATTTTTAGATTCGAAAGCAGCAGAAAGAGCATGCAGAACTAATTGAGGAATATCGAATCAAGCAGCAGCAGCAGCAGCAGCAGCAGCAGTGTGGAATGGCACCCCATGCTATAATGCCAGGCGTCCAGGCTCAACCACCAATGGTTCCAGGAGGAACACCACCAGCAATGAATCAGCAAAACTTCCCCATGGTGGCACAACAGCTCCAGCATCAGCAACATACAGTGGTAATCCCTGGGCAATCCAACCCAACCAGAATGCCAAATTTATCTGGATGGCAATCTGCAAATGCCCCTGCAAGTCATATTTCCATGAATCCAGCAAGGATGCAGCCTCCAATGACACTGTTGCCAATTACTCCTGGTACCCCAGCTCCTGTGCCTGGTCCAAATGCAACGGCACAGTCAGGGCCACCACCAAGGGTGGAATTTGAGGACAATAACCCTTTTAGTGAGAGTTTTCAAGAACGGGAAAGAAAGGAGCGTTTACGAGAGCAACAGGAGCGGCAACGCATTCAGCTTATGCAGGAGGTAGATCGACAGAGGGCTTTACAGCAGAGAATGGAACTAGAACAGCACAGTATGATAGGTTCTGAATTAAATAACAAAACATCTGTATCTCAGATACCTTTCTTTAATTCTGATCTACCCTGTGATTTCATACAAACTCCACGACCTCTTCAGCAGTCTCCACAGCATCAATAGCAACAAATGGGGCAAATCCTGCAACAAGGTCCTGTGACCTCGCCTCCTGCCACAAATTTTATGCAAAGCAGTGAGCGAAGGCCAGTGGGACCAACAACTTTTGGACCTGATGCACCTGCTGTTCCAGGTGGAGCCCCTAATTTCCATAATATAAAATAAACTCATGGGAATCTCCCTGGGGCCACCTTTACGCAGAATCAAGTCAGGCTTCCATTTGCTTCTGCTGTACCTTCGTCTACAGTACTCGGTAGTGGTGCCCCATGTGGTTCAGACACCAGCACGCCCCAGGCAACAAACTTCTCCGAATCAAGCCAGTCTCTCATACAGCTGTATTCTGACATAATCCCAGAAGAGAAAGGAAAAAAGAAAAGGACACGAAAAAAGAAAAAGGACGATGATGCCGAGTCAATAAAAGCCCCATCAACTCCACATTCAGATATAACTGCACCATCAACTCCAACCATTTCTGATTCTACCTCCACCCCCACAGGTAACACCCCCAATGAACTTTCACGTCATCAAGATGAACAAGAGTCAGTGGAGTTAACGGGCCCATCAGCATCAAACGCAGGAGAGAACCAGACCTCTCCAGAGCTGGAATGTAAGCTCCCCAACAGCAGTCTGCCAGAGAAACAGCCGAGTGTAAATACAGAGACTGAAAAGGCTAAAACAGATACACCTAGCAGCATTCAAGAAGTTAAACTAGAAAAGGCAGAAACTGATCAATGCTCGGGTCAAGCTGAGCCTAAATCGGAAAATCCAAGCAGTATTAAGGTGGAAGAAGATAAGGTCACATCACAGCCTGCCTCTTCAGCTCAGAGTCCAGCACAACCAGCTAGCGTTCCAGCAGCGAAAGGGGAGTCGGGGAACGAATTGCTGAAACACCTGCTTAAAAATAAGAAGTCCTCATCTCTTCTAAATCAGAAATCGGAGAACAGCAGCCGACCAGAAGAGGAGGCTTCTGGGGATAAGAAGTTAACAGAGAAGCAGAATCCAGCTGAAGGGATGGTGAGCCTGTTACTGGTTTTGTTATACAGTGGTCATCAACAATCAAAGGCTAGTTTGTGCATTTACTGCAGGCATTTATGAAAAGACAGGGAGGTAACCTACCTGCACAAGGGTGGAATGAACAGCTTTAAGGAATTTTTACCTCCCTTCCTGCCTTTTGTCCATGACTAAATCATCTGTGTCACAAAAAGAACAAGTTTTAATATGACTTTGTAGATCAGTGTATTCAGAAGTTACTAAAGTGCAAAAAATATTTTTTCTATTATCTTAAAAAATACCACTTCCTAATATTTACCAAGATAAAGACAGGATTTTACAGTATGACTCTTAATTACCTAGTAGCATGTTTCTGTACAGTATACGGTATGTCTGTATGCTGCTTTCTTCTGTGACTCCATCTTAGTCACGTACAGGATGACCAATGCGCCTTTGCAGAGGTATTGGGCTGGGCTTCACAGCCCTTCAGCTGCTCCATTCAGGGAGTTCTGTGAATGAACCAGGGCCATGCTCATTTCTCGCCTGTGAAAATCATATATTGTCTCTAATTTTAGTAGAGACTATGCTCTAGGATTTTTATCAAAAGTGTGAAATTGTTAAATCCCCTAAAATTTCTGGATTTCTATGTTACAGAATATTGCCCTAATTAATTCTACTTTAATGAAAGGGAGCATTAATTCTTTAGATTAATGGCATGATATGATGTAATAATTTATAAGGTTCTTAAAAACAGACCTGAAGAAAATTGCTTTCTGTGGAGGTAGGATTCACTTTACAGTTAGATTTGTTGATTGTTTTATTGTAATCTTTAATCTCTACTCAGTCCTGGTTTGTGGCTGCCTAAACTCTAGATACCTCCTTGAAACAAAATCTAAACACGGTCAAATGAATGAAGACTGATAAAAATAAAGGTAATTGTGAATGGCGGGTAGCAGGTTGTGTTTTAAAGATCCACGGTTAAAACATATCTGACAGGAAGGGGTCGTGTAGAGCTGTTTAAAAAAAATAATTGATAAAAAGAAACTGGACTTTCTTTTGGCTTGCCACTCTCTGTTGCGTTACCAAGTCCCGTTCTGATTGCTTCTACACAGCTATCCTTTCATGTGAAGAGTGGCTTGGCAAATTCATGCTGAAAGTATTTAAGCAAATGGTACAATCCAGAAGTGTTTCACAATACTGTTTTTGTTTCTAACCTCAAAATACATTTGTATTATATTAACTCGCATGGCTTTTTTCTGTAACCGAGTCTGCCTTTCATTATGCCCTTGTGAAAATCCCTAAGGTTGCATGCACGTGTAGCTTTATTTTAGGGGGTATTCAGAAGAAAATGTTTCTGGTCTGTGAATTTTTCATGATGTTTTCAGGTGTCAGTGGTGTTAACTGTAAGTCATAATTCTGTGTGTAGGGACAGTACAGCAGTTCCAGTTGCCAGTGAGACAGCAAAGTAAACAAACTGTAAAATAGAGTTTGTTATCGATGAGATTTATTATACTGTGCGTGTTCTTGTAGACCATCATGCGGTAAATTTGAATGAACTGTATATTAAAATGTCAAAAATTCTGCTTCACTTTCTTTTTTTATACCAGCAAACTGCAGGAAACCAGATGCAAGGTGCATTTGGGTGTAGTAACAGCCAGCTTCAGAGAACAGATGTAGGACCTGAAACGAAGAAGCAGAGAAATAAGCGAACTCAAAGGACAGGAGAGAAGGCAGCTCCTCGGTCCGAGAAAAGAAAAAAAGAAGAAGAAGAAAAGCAAGCTATTTACCCTAATGCTGATGCATCCATCCAGTTAAAACAGGTAGGTGTACAGCTGCTGGGTAGTGCATCGAGAGGACACTTGAAAGAGTGGACTTCTCATGATGGACATGAAGTTGATCATTAAGGTGAAGTTTGAGTACAGGGTGGAGAAAATGAAAATTTCCACAAGTCTAGGAAATTTGAAGTTTTGGTTTTATTTCAGTTTGGAAGATCTGTTTTTGGCAGGCATTTGGTAGTCTCAAAGCCACGGAGTTCTTGTCAGCTCTGGCAGCCTCTCTGGCTGAACTGGCAGGGAGCCGGAGCTGAGGCTCAGCTGGACTGGCGACCACCTTCTTTAACAAACAGAGAGGCCTGTGTTTGACACAGTTTTCTGATAGTGGGTAAATTCTGATTATTTTTTTAAATTAGAAACCACTCTACTGATGTTTGGGGATTTGCAATGCTTCTATGTTGTAGTTAAATTAATTTCCAACTTTTTTTCTTTTCATATAGCAGCTTTCTCTTCTGCCATTGATGGAACCAATAATTGGAGTGAGCTTTGCCCACTTTCTTCCCTATGGCAGTGGCCAGCTAAATGGTGGAAATAGACTTGCAGGAAGTTTTGGTAGTGCTACTCTTGATGGGGCTTCAGATTACTACTGCCAGCTCATTTACAAGGTACGGTTTTAATCTGGATTTCCATCGTGTGCTCTCTGTGGGAAAAGGAGTTTGTGACATTATTACTACTAGCCGGTTAGAGTTCCTGCCTTTTTTGCAACCAGAAAAAAATAATTTTCTGTTGCTAGACGAGATAGACGGTGCTGTGGTGAAACAGTCACCATTGTTTTACTCTCCAAAAGTGGAAATCAATTCTGGAAACTGTATTGTAAACGAATTAAAAACTACAAGTATTCCTTTTACAAATGGATGCTAAATAGTGAAAATTGTAATTACAGTTTTATGGAGCAGAAAAGGCTGAATTCTCAGTACTTTGCAAAGTCATTGAAAGCGTTAAAGCATTTCTTAATGTGAATTAAATGGGAAATAGACTTTTCTTATTTGTCCACTAAGCCCTAACTAAGAACCTGAGAACTCTAAACAAAATGGATTGTTCGTTGACAAGCTAATAACCTACAGAATTTACAACTCCGTCTCTGAGATCAGAGTGGCAATATTGGGAGAGCAGCAAGATAGTGAACAGACAGAATCAAATTTGCTGCTTGGCTACCCTAATATAAAAACATTAGTAACTTATTAAAAAACAGTGGTGTTTACTCCAGCCTTACGTGGCATGTAAGCTGAAAATATGGCCTAGCAGAAGTAGTTGCTGTGGTCAAAAGTGAATCATTAGTATTAGCTTTGTGGGCATGACTGCAACAAGAACAGATACTGAAGTTGTCATTTAATTTTCGTTTAAAATATGGGCAGTTAAGTAAGCTAGCGAGAAGTAGCCTGGCGTGTGAACTTGCAGAGTATCTGCTTCTCCATGTTAACTGCTTCAGTGAAAGCTCATGCTGTGCTAAATGTGAGGTAGCTTCCCTCTTAGTGAAAATCGGGTAAGTTGACTTGTTTATGGTGATGGAGAGTCACGCTCAATCTTAAGTTCAGATCTTTGCTTAAACTGTAGCAACTTGTTGGGGCTCCCAGACCATTCCTAGAAATGTTCTCTGTGCTTTTCTGTAAATAATTTAGCTAGATCTTCTCTCAGTAATATATACTCCTCATGTAAACTATTTCTCTGATAATATCATTGATGTAAGAAAAGCAAAGCATTGTGTCTTTTATAGTAGATACTTTTATGTATTTGGACACATACCTGAGAATTAACTATCGCTGCTTATCAGCACTGCATCTGGGTGTAAAAACATGTAAGTGGGTTCCATTATCTAGTACTAGAACAAGGCAAGTTTTCACCCTGTGTTCCATGGCTGATTTACGGTTCTTTAATCTCATGCAGCAGAACAATCTGAGCAATCCTCCGACACCCCCAGCCTCTCTTCCTCCCACACCACCTCCGGTGGCGTGCCAGAAGTTGGTAAATGGCTTGGCAACCACTGAGGAACTTGCTGGCAAGGCTGGTATGTTAGGAGGTCATGATGGTAAGGCTAATACATATTGTTTCCATAATAAATGAGTCGAGTTTGTAGCAAATTCCAAAACAGATAACTGGGATGCTTTTCAGTTGCTATAGTCTTCTTTTATAAAAACAGTATGCCTAGACTGTTTGAAGTTGCAATCATTATTATCCAGCTTTATTTTACGCCAGTATGATGTCAAATGATAGCCTTTTCCCTGTTCCCTTTTGAAAACGTGTTGAGAGCTAGAAGCACTCTTAAGAAATTAAAAAAAAAAACCTTAAAATCAATTTTTTATGTGCAGGACAAATGACTGGCCGGTTAGTTGAGTGAGCTCAAAAGCAGTCTACCCAAAATATATCCTCAGCAGGCTTTGTATGTAGTCAGTATGTATTTTCTGATGCTTGTATTTTGGTCAGTTAAAATTGACCTTTTCTATTAAATAAAACCTAATACTGCCTCTTTGTAAGGACTGTTCAGTGATTAAAATCCTTTTTTCCCACCCCTTTTCCTTTGTTGTTACAAAGTTGTTGATTTTTTTTTTTTTCCAAGTAAAACAAAAATCCTCCTGTACTGGCAGAAGGCATGCTCAAAAGCCTTTTGAGCCCTTTTTTTCCTCAAAATTTGCAGGTTTTTATAAATATGAACGGTCAAAAGTTTTTGAACTACAGCTGGATGAAGGTGGTGTTACCATCTGCTGTAATGTCTTGGTTGTATCAGGGAGCCACCAATACCCTGATATACGGAATGTATATCAATGGAAGAGCTGTACAGATGTCTCATTGTGCTGTGCGTTTCTGTTTTTAGTTACCAAAGCTCTGGGAGCAAAGCAGTTCCAGTTGCCTTTCAGACCACAAGATGATTTATTAGCAAGAGCAATGGCTCAGGGCCCTAAAACTGTGGATGTTCCTGCTTCACTTCCAACACCACCTCACAACAATCAGGAGGAGTTAAGGTAGGTCTTCCTTGACATCTTCAAAAACATATTTGGAGCAGTTTCTGTGATCTTTTAATAGGAGATAAGACTGTGAAGGTGTGAAGAAACGAAATCTATTGCGCACAGCCACACAGTGCAAAGAACGTAATGGGATAATTTGTCCTGGTTAACTCTTAGCATTCCATGTGTAGAGAGCAGCATAGTGAAATAGGTGACTTCTGCCATTGCTAGACTCTAGGTTCTGTAAAATTATTAAGAGTTCATTACCTTGCCCTCTTAAAAGTGGAAGAAAACTGTACGAATTGGTGTTTTTCCTGGAGCAGCATGGTACTCTCGCACCATGACAGTACATGACTGCTGTACCAGGCAGCAGCACTGTGCAAGAGTCAGCCTGAAAATGCCCCAGCTCTACTCAGTTTCTGTTACTGTCTGAGAAATGCTTGCTAGAACAAAGATCTTCCCATTTGCCTCCCTTTCAGTTTAACCAAAAGTTGGGTGTCTTTGAAGCACTGAACCCTCTGTGTGGATGAGGGGGGATGGACCAGTGAATACACTTAAACCAGAAAGTTTAAATATTAAATACTGATTTTTTTACACAGGTAGATGGAGCCGTGGGGAACAGACAGTTCTATGATGGAGCATGGACTTTGTTAGTGCCTCCGTTTTTCTTTATGTATCTTTCCCAAGAAACCACCATGTGCAGTGGGGTATGAGATACCCAGAAGTAATGGCCTACGACATAATTGTGTTCCACGGCCGGTAGCAAGAAGCAAGTTCATTATAGCTCCCTGTCGTGATTTATAACTTTGGCTTACCAAAGTTTTTTAGACCATTTCCAAAACAGCTTTTCTGGGTTTTGTTCCAGGGTTCAAGATCACTGTGAGGACAGGGACACTCCTGACAGCTTTGTTCCTTCTTCCTCTCCTGAAAGCGTGGTGGGAATGGAAATTAGTAGGTATCCAGACTTGTCGGTTGTAAAGGAGGAGAACCCAGAACCTGTACCATCGCCCATCGTTCCCATCCTGCCTAGCAGTACTGGAAAAGGTGAGACCACAGCAGAGCAAAGTTACAAGTAGGCTTTTTTTTTTTTTACATACACGTGTGTGTAGGATTAACCTGGTGTATTTCTTTTTATTTTCAGGTTCAGAAGCCAAAAGGAATTACATAAAATCGGAGCCCGGTTCAGGAGCGTTACCTGGTTCTGGCTTCTTTGCCTCTCAGCTTGGACCATCCCAGAATGGTCCTAAATCTGGCCTTATATCTGTAGCAATTACTTTACATCCCACAGCTGCTGAGGTAAAAGAAATAAGCTTGTATTACATATATAAAGTACAACAGCAGTTAATATATCTTTTATATATATATATGTATTAAAAAAATCTGAAGGGGTTATAGCACAGTTCAATAAAGCAGCCGTTGCAATCTTCTAATAATTTATATTAGTGCTATCTTAACCGCCTGTCTGATGAAAGCAAAGGTATGTTTTTATTATTGTTTTTAGAACATTAGTAGCGTTGTAGCAGCATTCTCCAACCTGCTCCACGTCAGAATTCCCAACAGTTATGAGGTTAGTAACGCTCCAGACGTCCCATCCTCCATGGCAACCGCCAACAGTCACAGAGTGAACCCATCTATGGAGTACAGGAAACACTTAGTACTTCAGGGTCCTCAGGCAGGATCCATGGGACCTGCCAGGATTGTAGGGCCTTACGGACTGAAGCAACCTAATGTGCCATTTCCTGCAAACAGCAATGGTGAGTGGGCATTAGTTCTTTTAAGTTTTCAGTACCAAAATTTTAACTGAGTCAGAATTAACGCATTTCAGCCTCATAAATTTGTGCTCTAGAATTAAATAGTTGATTCTTGTTCTAAATAATACTTTTCTCTTCTGACGTGATCAGTACGTGTGGACCTGCTCCTGGTGTTAACCATAACTTAATAGGTCTGATCCATCCCTGATTGCCATTACGTTCTCTATGTCACTGTCAGTGAGGTATTTCTTCCAGTAGTTCCCAACATTATTAGGCTTTTTTTGTTCAGTCTGATTTTAAATCTGTCATTCAGAAAGATTGTTCCTATGCTGGAAAACTTGACATAGTCGTTTAAGCACGTATTCCTATTGTTGGTTTAGTTATTCATTTCTTACACAAGAATGTATTTTTGCCTTGTTGTTCACACAGTTGGTTTTATAGAATCATAGAATCGTTTAGGTTGGAAAGGACCTTTAAGATCATCAAGTCCAACCGTTAACCTAGCACTGCCAAGCCCACCACTAAACCATGTCCTGAAGCGCCACATCTGCAGGTCTTTTAAATACCCCCAGGGATGGTGACTCAATCACTTGCCTGGGCAGCCTGTTCCGATGCTTGATAACCCTTGCGGTGAAGGTATTTTTCCTAATATCCAATCTAAACCTCCCCTGGCGCAGCTTGAGGCCATTTCCTCTCATTCTATCACAAGTTACTTGGGAGAAGAGACCCAACAGCCACCTCACCACAACCTCCTTTCAGGTAGTTGTAGACAGCGATAAGGTCTCCCCTCAGCCTCCTCTTCTCCAGGCTAAACACCCCCAGCTCCCTCAGCTGCTCCTCGTAAGACTTGTGCTCTCAACCCCTTGGTCTAGTTTAAACAATTTCCCCATCAGGACGTAGTTTAAAGCTTGCCTTCCCTGCCCTATCCAGGAGGATGCTACTCCTCTACCCCACTGAAGAATACTGTGACTTTTCATAAATTTGGTTTAATCTGATACAGCTTCTAACAGACGTATCTATTTTCCAGGTATAGCTGGCTATAAGGATCACAGTCAGAATATTGCAGAAGGCTCAGCATTGAGACCTCGATGGTGCTCTCATTGCAAAGTTGTGGTTCTTGGTAGTGGTGTGCGGAAGTCCTTCAAAGACCTGCCTTTCCTTAAACAGGTACTGCAGTGGAAGGATGCTTTCTTGCATGTAATGGTGAATCAGCAAACGGAGGCAACGGAGACTACTGCTTGTCGTGCCGACTCGTACCACTTCCAGGTTTCTTTGTAGTCCCCCTTCTCTGTGTGTCCTAATTCAGGATGCGACATTCAAGCACATTTGTAGTACAAATAAGAAATGCCGAAGTTGTTACTTACATAAAATGAATTTCAGAAAATTTCATAAAATAGGTCCCATATATGGCAGCTTCCTAAATTCTGCTACTAACCTCCTTCCATGACCACTTCAGGGACCTTAATTCAAAAAGAGCTTATTTGTGAGGCAGTGCCTTATTGCCGTGTCAGGAAGTATTGGAAGAGCAAGAATACTTTTACAGATTTCAGTCTCAGCCTCTTGTATTTACATTGGGACCTGTCATTCATTCAAAAAGTACCATTGCTCTTTCAATGAGGTTGAGATAATTATGCCCAAAAGGTATATAGTCAAAATTTATACACAAAAGTAATGGCTTCATGTAGTCAGAAAAGTCAGAAAAGCACTGACTTCCCAGTAATGTTTTGCAGAGGGATCAGTAGATAAAACAGTGTCTTTGATTAGGCTGAAACGAGATGTTCTTTTGCCATCTAAAGATAAAAGAAAATGGATTTTACTTTGCAAGTGTGCCTATAGAGCAGATGGGTGCATGGTATAGAATGCTTTATTTTGATTGTTAAAACTTCGGTTCTGCTGAAGAACAAGGATGTAGGTGGTGGTAACGTTAGATCTGTCAAATAATCAAGTATTTATATCACAGTATTGCTCATTATTTCACAAATGTTCTACAAATAAAGCATTTCTAGCCAGATTGGAAGACTTGTATCATTGCACTTATTATGTGAAGAATGCTGTTAAAATGCACTTCTGATAATCTTCCATGTTTGATTCCCAGGATTCTCAAGAAGGCTCTGATAAAATGAAGGACATTGTATTCTGTAGCAACAACTGCTTTGTTCTTTATTCAGCAGCTGTGCAAGCAAAAAACTCGGAGAACAAAGTAAGTATCAAATGCTGGTAGACCCTAGCGAGTGGAAATTATTGCACCTATTTTTTGAAGAACAGAGAGGGGGCAAGGGGGAAGTTTGCACTTCATTTTAGAGATTTATAATTTAATTACTCTATATTCAGACCCTGAGATTCCGAACCAGCAGCATGCAGTCAAACTGATATTTGCCGAACTTTTTGTCTGACAGAGATGCATGGCAGAAGAGTAACCAGGTTTGGCTGTCCACACAGGCTTTGAAGGTGCAGTCTCAAAAAAAGTAGTCCTTTAAGTTCTCTGGGCATTGTCCAAAACCATAGATATGTCTTTAAGGGCTATATTCTGCCTTTTGATTTGGCCTCTACAGTAAAAAGAATTTACAGCTGTGCAAATAATAACTGAAGAGCAAGTTTGCAAAAAGACTTTTATTTGTTCAATGTAACTGGAAAAATATAATCCCATTCCGTTACTTTATTTGGGCAAAGCTGCCATTTTAAAGCATTAATTACCAAAACACTAGTACAGAGCCTGCTGACTGAGAGTGACGAGGAAAAAGAGGTTCTAATTACTGGAGAAAGACCTTTTAAGAAATTTATTCAACTGAAAGTGGAATCAGGCCAGGGGTTTTTGTCAGGCGGTCCCGAATAGTGTGCACTTAGTGCTCTACCTGCAGACACTGCCAGGGGCATATGACGCCTTGGAGAAACTCGGCACTTCCACGTATGCCACAAGGCATTATTTCTTGCGATGTCGAGGTTCGTTCCGTTTCAAAGGAAGATAACTTAAATTTATCTCTGTTTGTTTAATCATTAAAAGTGGAATAGTCTTCATTCAAGACTAAATGATCCTGCTAAGTTTATTTTCTCATGGATAAAAAGTTTTTGAGTACTTCTTTTAACTAGCTTGGTTTCTATTTTTTTCTAGTTCAAATGTACGTTTTTTTTCCCCCTAAGCCAGTGGACAGAACAGGCCATGTGCTTCAAGCGTTACCTAATTAATGCTTTCTCATAGGCCTGTATTCACTGTAGAATTTGCAGCCTTCCTTCAGATGCATCCCACTTACTTTTTCAGAAGAAATTAAAAGAAACAAACCCTGGAGGAGAAGATAAACGTGTACATCCACATCCTTTTGGTGTCCCACGTAGCTCGTTTTCACTAGTATTTAAATAGGGTAACATTTCTGCACAAGTGCATCAGCTCGTACATAATTAAGTTTATTAAATGTCATGCTCAGCCTCTTGATCCTTCCATTTACTCTTTCAAGATTAATCATACAAACCACATTAAGCACTTCTTTATCTAAACTTCCTTTTTTGCTCGTTTTCTCTCAATTTTTTTTTTTTTAACAAATCTCTGCAGGTGTAATTCTTGTTTACTGGGACTGAATAGTTCAGTCCTCAAGGTGCATCTAATCTAGAGCCCTGCAGGAATTTCCTCCTCGCTTGTTTCCAGGAAAAATACGTGGCATTAATTCCAAAGCTTCCCCTTCTACCAAATAACAAGATTCTTACTCTTTAAATTAATTCTGTGACCCGTATTTTAAGGTTATTTTGCGTTGTAACAAAACCTTCTAAACATACCTAAGAACTAAATCCGTCAGTTAGCTCATCTAGGGTGACTGAGTAGTTTTTCATTCAAAACCTGGACAAAGGATTATTTGTCCTTCCTTTTCTGTGTTAAAGAGCACCACGTTCTGGGTTGACGGGGAGAACTTTTGTGCTCCGTATCCCGGCACAAGCTGTGATAACACGGGTCGGGGTAATTTCCATCTCTCTCTGTGGCTGCATCATGATTTCAGGCATTCTGAGCAGCCTCTTCCGTGCTGACCTGACAGTGTTTTCAAGATACATTTAATTGTTAGTGGTATGGGATTTTTTTTCTTGAGAGTTTTCCATTGATTTAGCAGGAATCAGTTCCATCTCTGCCACAGTCGCCGATGAAAGAGAGGCCGCCTAAAGCATTCCATCAGTACAGCAACATCATCTCCACTTTGGACGTCCACTGCCTACCCCAGTTGCAGGAAAAAGTTTCTCCACCGTCGTCACCTCCCATCATGTTCCCCCCTGCGTTTGAAGCAGCCAAGGTAGAGGCAAAACCGGATGAGCTTAAGGTAACAGCGAAACTAAAACCTAGGTTAAAAGCAATACACAGTAGTCTTGATGACTGTCGGCCTTCAAGTAAGAAATGGAAAGGAATGAAATGGAAAAAGTGGAGCATTCAGATTGTGATTCCTAAAGGATCATTCAAAGCTCCTTGTGAAGAAGAAATAGATGAATTTCTTAAAAAATTGGGCACAGCCCTTAAGCCAGATCCTGTGCCTAAAGACTACAGAAAATGTTGCTTCTGTCACGAGGAAGGTGATGGATTAACTGATGGACCAGCAAGGCTTCTTAACCTGGATTTAGACCTGTGGGTCCATTTGAACTGTGCTCTTTGGTCTACAGAAGTCTACGAGACACAAGCTGGTGCCTTAATAAACGTGGAACTAGCACTGCGAAGAGGCTTGCAAATGAAATGCATGTTTTGTCACAAAATGGGTGCCACCAGCGGTTGTCACAGGTTAAGGTGCACCAATATTTATCACTTTACCTGTGCCATTAAAGCACAATGCATGTTTTTTAAAGACAAGACCATGCTTTGCCCCATGCGCAAACCAAAGGGAACTCATGAGCAAGAGCTTAGTTACTTTGCAGTCTTCAGGAGGGTCTACGTTCAGCGCGATGAAGTGCGGCAGATCGCTAGCATCGTTCAGCGAGGAGAACGCGACCACACTTTCCGCGTGGGAAGCCTGATTTTCCGTGCCGTCGGTCAGCTGCTGCCACAGCAGATGCAGGCCTTCCACTCCTCAAAAGCACTCTTCCCCGTGGGCTACGAGGCCAGCCGGTTGTACTGGAGCATGAGATATGCAAACAGACGCTGTCGCTCTCTCTGTTCAATTGAGGAGAAGGATGGGCTTCCGTTGTTTGTCATCAAGGTTGTGGAGCAAGGCCACGAAGATCTGGTCCTTACTGACACAACACCAAAAGGTAAACTTCGTGAACGAAGGTCATGACTTTTGTGGGTTTGCTGTTTGTTTTGTTGCTAGTGATACTTATCAGATGTGTCATAGGTGTTTCAAATAACGTGTTGCAGAGACTGGTCTAATGTAAGGCTTACAGTGAGCTTCCAGGGCCCATCTTTAATATCATGCTGTGAAGACTGAGGACACAATTTTGAAGAAATTGGATAAGCTGCAAATAAGAAGAGTTGTTACATGTTCACAGAGGAGACCCACGATTGAGTATTGAAAATGAAGTAAAAAACAGTAGGAATGTCAGTGTAGGCTTCCCTTCATGAAAAGAGACTTTGCTTAAATAAGTTATCAGTACTGAATTCTCTTCAGATCAGCTGTGCTGAAGTTAGTGGGCATAAAAAGGCAGTTGAGTTGTCCGCGTCCTTCTCTGGGCAGGCAGCATTGCCTCTGGTGGGGTGAGGAACGACGCGTTAGGCTGTAAACACCGGGGCAGGTCTGAGGAACACGGCAGGCAGCGTGCAGGTGCATAATATTATGTATATAAATATAAATTACAGCTATATATATATTATATAGCTATCTACATAAAGACCTTACATAAATTTTATCCTTCCCCTGCGTTTCGTCTTTTATAATTCCTGGATTGACATTGTCTGATTTTTGCCAATTTTTATTAATGCTTGAAGTATTATTTTGTTTGGAAAGGTATATAAGGTGGCAGTTTCACTTTTTTTTTAAACCACGTCACTTCCCATTATAATCCTATATGAAAACTATTTGTATTCCCTTGAGGTGCCTGTGGTAGTTCATTTACCTGATGACCTGAAAAGTGTCATTGCCAGTTTTGGGTTTATCTGGGTTCCTTTGTTCTCTTGATCTTCACCGAGATTATTTTTTCAGACACACGGATCAAAGATCCACTATCAAGATGGAAACTGTGTGTGAAAAGAAAAGTTATTCTGTGGAAAAATTAATCTGGTGTTAGCTAAATTGCCTTTTTTTTTTTTTTTTAAGAACTAGCACTTCATTGTCACCTGTTCGCTTCTTACATTTCCTTTAGCCTGCAAATACTAGTCATTTGTTAATTAATCCCATCGTAATTTGCAGGTTTTTATGTATTTCTGCAAGAAGTTACTTCGTCTTTTAATGTTGATAAAGAAGAAAATGCATTTTCTTTCTGTCTTTCTGTCTTTTTCTTTCCTCCCTCCTCTCCCCGCTGTGGGTAGTGGTGGTTTTGAGGACTCTCTGAGAGGGAAGGGGAGGCTGGAGCCTTGGACAAAGGTGCCATTGTGTTTACGCCAAGTGCTCTGTAAATACCTGGCAAAACCAGAGGCAGTCTCCCTCTTCAAAATGCAAGAGAGCAGCTGCATTTAGACCCGGAGCCCAAGCACAGACTGAGGTAGAATTCCTCAGCAAGGTAAGGCTTGGTGACAACAACCCATCCCAACCCAACTGCCCTTGAGTTGTTTTCCATGGTGCAGCCAAGAAAAGTACCAGGAGGAGGTTGAAGGAAAGCAATGAGACAGGTCTTTGGAAGAATTTCCTTGCAGATGTAAAGCGCAGCTTTCAAGAAGGTTCAAAGTTACCTGTTTGTCAGTTGGGTCAGCTGCTTTATGGGATGTTTGTAGCCGAAGTCAACTTCCTGTTGCAGAAGGCTTATCTTCAGTAATTCTTTAGATCCAGGCCTAACTTAAGCAGCTGCTATTGATGATTCTCATTCTGCGCAACCTCCTGAGCTATGCTGTAATATTTGTGCACAGGTGATCTGCGCTAAATTAACTTTCTTTTTGAAAAATGCTTATTTATAACCTGTTTTTTTTTTTCTTGGTTTCATCTGGTTCGTTATGTACCTGAACAAGTACTTGTATGAGCAGAACTCAGAGCAGAGCCTGGGGATAGGAAGAAGTGGTGAGGAATAGGTGGACGCTGCTGAAACCGTCACTGCTGCAGAAGGAAAGGCTCAATAAACTACAGCCCGTTAAGTGTCTGCAGCAAAGTTTTGAAAAGCTTTAAAAGTGAAGGTGAGCAGTACGATGCAGAAAGGTGATTTAGTTAGTGGAAGAAGCTTGAGAAAGCACTGACTTTACAAAAAAATGAAGTATCTTTGTAATAGTTTCCCGAGTGCATCTGATGGAATAAGATTGCCGTTAACAGGAAGTGCAGAAAGTGAGATGCAGGATGATAATACCAAGAAGAAGAGGGGAGGAAGCTGAGCTTGGGGTATATGGATGAATCAGGATGTCATGAGAGTATAGATTCTGGAAGATTTAGGTGTAGCTTGGATCGGCCATCATAAAAGGAAATCCAAAAAGAATACCTGTATACCAGGACAGAGAGGTATTAATTTCATTTTTGACTGTGGATGTGATTATCCAGACACAAGGTACAGAAGCCACATGACTTCCTTCTGTACCCCTCCAGTTTCTTGGTAACTGCTCTGAAATCTGAATATCAGGACCGAATGCAGTGCGGCAGTTCAGTTGCTTTCCATACGACCTGGAAAACCTTTAAGTCGTTACTTTTCACGCTCTTCCCGCTCTCTTCAGAAGGAGCCAGTTTTTTCTTTCCTGCTTTATACCCTTTTGCATTTTTGTGACATTGCAACAGTTTTCTTGAGTGACCTCAGTTTACCAAATAACCCAGATTTTGCAGCTGAACTGTTTTCATTGTTGTCTGTTTATCCTTGTGGTGTTTGCAGTTTTTATCACTTTACCTGTGTTTTCCTTTCCTTTCCTTTTTTTTTTTTAATTCTTTCTTCTGTAGCAAATAAAAGGTGCTTGGGAAAATATTTTATTTCAGGTACTGGATCGCCGGCCTGAAAACTTTTCTTCTACCTGAGAAGTCATCCCAACATCTAAACTGATTGTCTTGAGGCAGGTAGATAACTTGATTATGGCAGGAAGACATTTGTGCTGGAAAAGGCTCACAGCAGGTAGTTAAAGCCTTTGATTGGATCAGTGCTCCTTAGTCATGGTACAAGGAAGGTGAAGCAGCAAAGCATCCTTTCAAGGGGTTCTTTACATTGGTCACCTGAATGCTGATGTCAGCCTTTGCCAGTTGTTCCACATTAAACTTTGATGTGCAGATATTCTTAAATGACACTTCTGGTTTTTGTAGCAGTGAAGATATTTTTATTGATTTTTTTTTTTTTTTCTGGGGGGGTGGGGGGGTGTTGGGGGAGTTGGAGGGGTATGAGGGGCCAAAGGTGGGATTAATGTAGAGGATGCATTGGAACAAGTGAAAATTTCATTACTTTTTTACTTTACCTGCAAGGCTAAGCATGCTTTTTGCATAGATTAAGGGCTGAAATGAGAATGAAGCCAGAATTTGAGTGGAGATATACGTATACAGTAACGGGTAATTTCAGTACTTTACATCATTGTTGTTTATTGCTGCGTTCATAGTATTAGTAGAAATGTGAGGAAAAGAATGAATACATCATCAGAGATACTAATTTTTGTCCTCATACGTGCTTTTGAAGGAACTTTACATTGAATTATTCTTGTAAGTTGGCACAGAAAATCATCAGGTAGAACATATTCCATTAATATTTGATATTAAACACCCTCATCCCTGCCCCCCAAATTTGAGATGCTCTGGGTATAATTCTGTGAAAGATTTCATGCGGGACGTGCTTGTGTGATATCCTCAGAGACTGAAGGAACTTAAAACCATTGCAGAAATTTAAAAAAGTTAGTAGAATTTAAATGTCGGCTTAAATGGGGCTGAAAATGCCACTGTAGTCAAAATTTGCCTTTTAAAAAAATAATTGGGCTTTTAGAACCATGATATGAGTTAGCAAGCTTAAGAGAGATAATTTTCCATTTACAAGGTAATATAAATATCGTCAAGCTCTTCCATGGTGCAATTGTGGTATTAAAAACTATTCTCAAGTACTTTTAAAGTCGGCAAAGTGTGCTCATGATTTACAAAAAATAAGCAAACCACCAAAAAACTAGACAGACAATTTGTGGGATATTTTTGTAAACTTCTCTGTAAAAAGAACTATGTACTGGGTTGAAAAGAACTCCTGATTTGCCTAAATGCGAATTTCCCATCTCTACGGTAAACTTCTTTAGGTGGCATGAAGTCTTAAGTGGTTAAGAAGTCTTATCTGGGACCTGCAGAGGCAAAGCTGGAATGAAAGGGCAGTTGCTCTTACAGACAGGGAGGGATTTCTTGGTTCCCTTCCCGGCAACTCAGAACTGTGGGATCGGCAAGGAAAAATCCTGGGCCTATTATTAGTAGATAAACAAAATGATTGTATTGGGTGTATTCAAATTTTTAAATTTTGAATACAATCTGTAAAGGAAGTCTTCCCCCCTTCCCCCCCTTCTGGCTATAATAGATCCCTCTCAGCATTTAGAGTAATAACACCTTTGGTACCGTTGGAGCAATCTGGCCAACGGTATGAAGTTGCAGGCCTCACCGTTGAAGACATAGTGTTGTTGTAAAAAGCGAATAGCAGTTTGTGTTGGCTGGTAGGTTTTCTGAGCGGTCTTTAGCAGAAAAGTGATATATCCAGTTTCTAAGTGGAGCCAGGTATTCAAACGCGCGAGTCCATCAGATAAGTTCCAGTTCAGTGGCATCTGAAATTTCCTCACATCTCTTCCTCCACCAGTTTAGTTTTGAGTCGGGTTAGCTATAGTTGGTTAATTTGCGTACACCAGAAAGTATAACATAAGAAATTGGAAGTTGCAATGTGCGATTTCACCTGGGGAGAGTTTTGTCCCCATATTTTGCTGCTGTAATTCAGGCAGCATTTGCAGTTCACGAGCAGTTGTCCCTGGTGCGTGCAATGGGAGCAGCTCAGGACGTGCAGCCGTTTGCGCTACCTTGAGGGTGAGAGCGATGTTTGGGTTGCAGCCGGGAAGCAGAAGCAGGAGATGAAGAAAAGACCTTTGGCTTCCCTTTTCAGGAAACCCACATCAGAGACATCTAAGAAACTCACACGCGTTTCTGCTCGATGAGGAGCAACCCATGGGTGAGAGTCTGTTTGAGGGGGTTGTGAGCACTGTCAGGGCACCCAGTGCAGTAGCCATGTGCTCCTCTAGCACGCAAGAGCAAGAAATCAGGATTAGCCCCCGGTAAACCTCTTCCCACTAGCATCTGCAAAACAGCATGACGCTTGTTTTGAGCCTCTCTTGCACAGATGCAGAAAATTGGGACGTTCAAGTTCAAGTAGCCCAGCATCAGCGTGCGTAAAGAAATGTTGGTGGGTCATATGGCGGGAGAGCTGGGATGGATGAAACGTGGAAAGAGAAGGCAAGGCAAGGGAGCTCGTGCACCGTGATGTTGCTCTGGCAGCACTGCCGTGTGCAGACAGGCTGCGCTGAACTGGTTCTTGCTGAGATGCCGGTGTGCAGTAAATTTGAACTAGCAGCTAGAATAGAAAAAAGTTTCAGTTAGAGCTCTACTTAGATTTCTAAGCAGCACATCAAGGTAGTTCTGCTTCAAGAAAAAGAAATGGCTTCAAATGTGTTTTGGGGTTTTTTTTGATTGGGATTAAGTTTTGGGCTATAGCAATTTTGTTAACTTCTAGGTTTTTTGGTTGTGTTAAATTTTGCTACTTTACTGTGGTTATGAAGCTGATGGTTTTGGAAAATGTAGATGAGAAATCTGTCAGTGATGTCACAACTTGTTTTTTCTAAGAGAAATGGACAAAAATCACATGTATTAAAAAAAAAAAAAAAGGTGATATTACCATTTCCTGCCTAAACCATCAAAAAAAATTAAAAGTATGTATTTTCATGAGGCAGCTTTTCTAAGTAATGTTAAAATTATTGTATTCCTCTTAATTTGCTCTTTTTCTGTGTATAATTATTATCATTCCATTGCCAGCATTATTTCATTTCTGTAATTATCAGTATTAAAATGAAAAGCCTTGGTTTTCTGTCAGGCATTTTAACCAGTTTCTCCTCGGACAGCTTGCTGTCTTCATTTGGTCTGTTTATTGAACAGATCGGCAGTTCTGTAGAATGTGGAGTTTATAGATGCATAGTGATTTTCATACATTAAGGAAAAATGAGTCATCACTCGTTCAGTTCTGATTATTCCGGTATTATTGCAGAGTTTCAGAAATGGAAATTTGGGGATTGAATTTAGTTTCAATTCTGCGACTTCTTGACCTCTGAAATTGGTGTAGAAATATTTTTAAAAAGGTAAAACAAATTAAAAAAAAAAATGCAGTGACTTGGGTCTTCTAAAGATCACAATGAAAAGTAAAAGAACAGCTGATATGAATTGTTTTGGTCTTTACGCAGGTCAGGCAGCACCAGCAATGTGAAGGTCTTTTGTACGGAGTTGCACCTTTTGAGGTCAGAGAGAAGCAGGGAAGAGCCGGCGTTTAGGTTGTTATCCCCTTGCTGCACCATCCTCTCTGGGCATATTGGGCAGAATTTCCATGGTTTATGTTACTGTTTGGTACGTGGGTGTCGCATGCTGGGTTTAGGTGCTCTGGAGCGCAGCCTGGCACTGCAGAAGAGCGTGCTCCAGAAACAGATACTCTTTTCAAACATAGACGTGTTTCCATGGATTTGTCATTTCTGCGGCGTAGAAACATAATTTTGAGACGTGTTTTATTAAACAGGGAGGTATGGAAAATGGGGTGAGGATTTGGAGAAACCACATGTACCTTTTTGCTTGGTAAGAGATGCCAAGTTTACCATCCTTATTCCAGAAAGTGAAAGAATTTAAATAGGCTGAGTTGGTAGAAGAATCTTGCTTTGCGGGAAAGTTAGAGGTTGCATTTGTTCCTCATGTGGAGCTCAGTTTTCAGATCCGACCTTACAGCCTAACTGAATCTACTGGCCTATGAAAAATCTGCCCGAAGGGACGTCTTCCCCACTCGCAGCATTTTTGGGTGTATGGCTTTTTCTGCCTCAGCCTTTGGAGTTAAGTTTGATTGATTGATAGGTCTCTGTCTCCTTCCCCCAGGTGTTCTGCTTTAGGAATTCATGGAACGATTCCTGTTAAAAACCTGTCTCCTTCTTACTCTCTGAAACAACGATGCAAACCAACCACAATCAACACGAGGCAGAGAGCTAATGCCATGCTAGGTGGCCAAACTCAAATTTATAAGGACCTGAAGTTAAAGGCCAGCAGTGAGATATTTGATTCCACCTTTGCTTTGGAGGTATTATACATGAGAAGGATGCTTGACCGCTTAGTTTGAAGTTATTGCTCATCTTTTGTCTCAAATATGTTTCCCAAGAAGTTCTGTTAAACTTATTTAATTCCAGAATGGCTTAAAATGGCTGCTTTAAAATGAGATTGACACTGTTGTAAAACATCCTATGAATGTCTTCAACCTCTATAAAGGTTGAAAATAGCCTAAAACACTAGTCTGGACTGTAGAGTAATGTTTGGAAATAGCAGAAATAAATCATGAACACAATTCTTTTACTTGAAAATCTCAAAGTTTCATTTAGTAGAGAGATTCTTAGGTAGATAGCTAAAGAATAATAGAGAAGTCTTAGCCTATCTGAAAATGGTTATAGCAGCATTCTGTTTCACTATACATGTTTCTCTCTCTCCACCTATTTCTCTACAGTGTATAGCGTGGATAAAGCTTTTTAGTTTCACTTTGTTTTGATTAGTAGTGTTCTTACAACTACGGAAGAGTGGTTCTATATTCCATATGGAACACAATGGCGTTAGGCACGTTTGTGTCAAAAGGTAAGTACGTAATAGATAGAGATCAGTGTGCTTTTGGTTTTAAGTACTGGATAGTTTAAAAGGGCACAAGAATGCTGCAAGTGAATCTGTGTAACGTAAGCACACGCTGCCGGCAGACGCAGTTAAATTTGAAAGAAGATCCTCTCTTTTCTGGGATTTTATTGCTGACGTTTTAGGCAGTAGAGCTCTGTCTTAAACACTTCTTACTCTGTTTTGCTGTGGGGTAATGGATGATCTGCAAGTCCCCAGGTGCAAGCAATTAGAGGGGGAAAAGACCTGTCGAGTTTGTACAGATGATTTTCTCGACAACGCAGTATTTTTTCCCCTTAAACAACATTTTCAAGTAGGTGTGCCTGTCCTAATCGCAAATGCTCTTTCCAAGAGTCCTTTCCACAGTCTCTAAATACATTTCACCATTGGAAAGACATCATCTATCTCCAGTCCTGTGGTTTCCTTGTCTGTCTTCTCATTCATGTTAAAGAATTGTCATTTGAAAGAAAATAATTGGAAGTTTGTTCTGTTTTTGTCCTCATCAGTTGCTTTTCTAAAAGGCCAATCATTCTTGATCGGTGACCTTTAAAACTAGTGGAGTGACATTTAAGTGCAATCCATCATTTACCTTCCTAATAAAACTAAAGCTGGGAAGCTCCACGATACTCATATTTAAACATTAGTTTTTGTCTGTCTCTGTAAAAACAATTTATTCTAAACATTATAGCTATGGAAAATACTGCCATTAAAACTGAAATCTAATTTTAATGAGCCATTTTTCATGCAGAAGAGAAACTTGACAAACTGACGCAACGTAGTTATCTTCTAAATTTCCTTTGTGGTCTTTCACTTTGGCTCTCTGCCTATGAGCTTTTTAAATTCCTTTGCTTAATTGTTTAATTTTTAATAATTTGCATTTAAGAGTGCTGGATAATGTGATTTGATAGACTGATCTTTTGCTGATCTTTTGAATGGAAATGTTAATTAAAATGCAGAAAATTGGCATTTAAATAGTTCTCATTTTAATCAAATGTTTATGCAGGACGAATACATTATTTTTCTTACCTTTTAAATCAGTGTAACAAATATTATTGGTAGTTACGAATGATTTTTTTTGTGCGTGTGTGCATGTTCATTATATCCTTGAAGTTTTAGAAATGGTAGATTTCTGGTAGATTTCAGGTTATGATACTGATTGATTTTTTTTTTCTCCTCTTTTTTTCTGTAAATGGTCAAATGACTAGAAGAAACCAAGCTTTCCGGCATTTTCAAATACCAGTTAGCTTCTGAACTTTGAATGAAAAAGATGTGGAATTAGATCAAACGGATAGACTGAACCAAAACCAGTTTTCTCACTGCACCTCCTGAAAAGGTTGGCCTCACCAGCAGAATTTTCTTGAGCTGCTTAGGCAGTGAATTCCTCCACTTTTACAACTTGGCTTTGATTAGGGTGCATGTAGTGCATGTGTTCTATTTAGATACTAATTTGTTTACATTCCTTCACGCCTCTTTGAAGACTTTTTGTTCATTGATAGTTTTCTTTAAATACTTCACCAGTTTGATAATGCTGGTTTGTGTAGTGTGTGTATATTACCTATGAAGTAGAAACAAACTCAGCTGGGATTTAGAGGGTATGCATAGCACTAAAAAATGGAGCTGGAACTTCAGTTCTGACCGTGAGTACCCCTGCGGAGAGGGTAGGGCAGGCTTGCACTCTACCGACCTCTCTGTTTGTTTTGCGTGCGGGTAATACGTATACTGAGGATCGGCTTAAAATTTAATAGTGTATGTGTGGCAAAAACCCTGATAAAATATGATTTTGAAAACTATTCCTGGCTAAAATAAGGAAATATAGAAAAATCTTTTTCAGTAAATAATTCTTCTGAAGCTACCTTTTTTCCTCCCACTCTTTCATTTCACTAGTCTGACAGGTTTCTGTCCCTTTATCAAACTGTTGAATGAATTTTTAGAATGAAGTATTCTCTTACTTCCCCTAGCTAAGTTGTACAAGATAGTCCTTATAAATTGTCTAAAAGCAAAATTTTAGTTTCCAAAGATCTGCGATTTAAAAAAAAAAAGGTTTTTGCCTTCAGCTTGATTATAAATTGATGAGCTTGCAAATTTAAATTAGTTTTGCTTATTAGTTTTCATCTTAGTGAGCTAGAAGTGCACCGTATTGATCAGAAGTTCTAAAACCTGTGCGATCAAAACCCCTAAGTACTATGTGACAACACAATCTGGTGTTGATCTCTGACGTGATTTTGGTTTCAAAATACAATACAAGCGTGTTAATTTGCTCAGATGAATGAGACCTATGGAGATTTAATAACTTACGTTATAGAATAAGGATCAAGGGCACTGACACATCGTGTCTTACTAATTTTAATTTTTGAGGCTCAATTTAATAAACTATTGATAGCCTGCTAACAAATGCTCCCTTTTATAGTATTTGGAATTGTCTCTCAGGAACGTGAAGTCAGGTTTCACTCCACAACTGGGTTATGCAAAAATGAAGAAGATGGAGCAAACGTAGTTGCAGCTGGCACTTGCCTATAGGCAGGTTTTAATTTTTGTATGTGTGTCTGAGTAAAAAAAGGCGTAACCAGTCATATTTCAGTCGCTTGTGGAGAATTTTTGTCCCTACTGTAGCTGCCCTCATGACCATAAGCCGCTTCTCCTATGCAGAATATAGAAAAAAAGACTCTTTCCTCCCAAAATGTGATAAGTGTAAAATCCATACATTGGAAAGCTTGATCACAAATACTGATCCTGTACTTTGGGGGAGGGGTATGCATCCGTGGAAGAGTATTTTCTGCTCTTACCTGCAAATGCGCCGTATAAACTGCCTGCTGACAAGAAACCATCCGTTTGGTTTCTTCCATTGGAGCTCACTGTAGCAGGTTCTGGGGAAAAGCTTTTCCAAACCTGCCCTTCTTGAAACAAGAGCGTGGCAGAATAAAAGATGTAGAAACTCATTGGAAAGGGAGTAATTCAGAGCATCCACAACGTGTATATACGTGGGTTCTGAAGCACATAAATGTCCTCGTTAGGTTAAAGTACACGTTCCTGTGTTGCAGACACAGCGGGAAGCTGGAGAACAGCAAGATTTAAAGGCATTTTTGGGGTAAGGTTGGAAAAGTTTTTATTTGGTCCTGCCTCGCCTCCCCACTCCTTTGAGTGGATGCTTATTTCTGTTTTGTTTTATTTTTAAGTGACCTCTCACTCTAGAGTAATCAACTGATTGCTTGATGAAAATGAGATGTTTTACATAGTCAGATGAGCTTTTTGGCCTTTCTTGCTTTAATGTTTGCTTTTTGTGGAGACGTCAGTGTTGCTGCTGATGGTCCAGGTGTTTTTGGTTTATGGAAGTTATAGCTAGTAGGATTGTGTTTAATTTTGACATGCGTTCATGCCTTCCTGTAACTGATTCTTTCTGAGACATTGATGTGATTAAAGAGAACATAAGTTGTGTTTTCTATACTAAGGCCTTTCACGTTCTCACTTTTCCTATTTTTTTCTTTTTTTTTTTCCTTTTCTTTACATCACAGTTATCGATAGACTTCTTAGTGTGAATAATTTACAGCTCAAAGCCTTTGGACTCTAATACCTTGGGATATGTTTGGATTTCCTGGTTCTGTGATGATTTTTTTTTTTCTTGAACATCCGCGATTAAAGCAGCAGATGGACACCTTGGAGCATCCTCTTCTCAAGTTCCCTGATTTGTTCTCTGTTCTTTATAGAGCTTCCGTACTTCCTTCAATCAGTAATTTTCCTTTTCTTTTTTCTATGGCTTTGTGATCCTTCTAGCTAGACAGATAGACATGTTGCAAACTCTCCTTTTCTCCTTTCTACCATGACTTCTTTGTTTGATCTTTCTCTTGAAGTTTACATGAATTTCTGTCATGTTTAACACATCCCACTTAAATGCGGTAAAACTATTTCATAATGATGAGGTAGCCTAAAGCACAGGTTGTGATATCTGTAGTCACTTCTCTATCCCTGCCAGTACTTAAGTTAATGACCAGTGAGTATTATTTATGCAACTGTAAACACATTTGTCTGTGTGCTTTTAATCAAACAGTTAATGGTTTCTGCGGTCATTCAGTTCTAAGGATGCTCTTTGTCTTGGTTTTGACTGAAGACTCCACTTCCCGCATTAACCGATTGTTTCTTCGGATGTTGCTGGGACATTAGATGCTTTGGTATCTTTGCATTTAAGTGTCATTGTCTGTTAATGAACGTAATAAACACCCCACCCACCACTACCCTTTAGTGTCTTAAAACCAGGAATTTCTCAGGCTGGCTATTATGAATTTTGAGGTAGCTTCCATCCCGTTGTTCGTATATTCTTAATTGTAATTATTTTTTCAGATGAGGGTTTTTTAATCATTTCTTGGTGAGGTTTTGTTCTAAGTAGCACACCTGTAACAGGCGAGTCGGGGAGTGCTCCTGCTGTAAGGACAAAAAGGCTGGGGGGGTATAGAGGAAAGGAGGCTGTGGTCTGTTGCTTAGGTCATTTGCCTGAGAATAAGGACTCTGGCTGAGGAAAGCATGAAAGGCAGCTTTCTCCGAGTCTGTATGAAGACTTGTACCCGTGAGCTGGGTCATGAGACGCCCTGACTGCTGCTTATGTCTCTAAATTCAGAGTGAGCGTTACTCCTGTTTGCATGGGAAGGACTGCTGTAGGAGGGGGCTGCCCGTTCTGAATCGCCATGTGCAGCGCTGTCATCTGGAGCTAAGTCCGAAAGCCTTGAAGAGGAAGCGTGCTTAAGAGAAACTCCTTTCTGTTTCCGGACAGGTATTTCAGATGGCATTTGCTCTGAGCGTGGCTAATTTGAGGCTCTTTGAGGCTCTGCTTCTCGCAGAGGCAGTTTAAATACTGGACTCCACTGGTAGGTTCCTTCAGAAAAGTTCAGTATTGCAACAAAGAATTACACGAGACTTTACTCACTAATAAGAAGTTTCTGACGTGCTCACGTGAATCTGGTGGCTTCAGCAGAAGAACAGGCAAGTCATGTAAAAACAAACACACACAAAATTGCATGTGAGGTCTCTACAGTCCTCTGCTTCTGATCTCCAGTTTGATTTACGAACTTAGCATGAATTTTCTTGTGAAATAGAAGGTAAAATTATTGTTGGAATGTGCCTCCATCCCTAAATTAGGGGAATCCTCTAGTAGGAAAAGGGAATGATATTTTGCACTGTCGGATAGGAATTTTCTCCTGGTGAGAAATAAACCCCCTTTTTGTTCTTTGTCAAGAAAACTAATATAAATATATTTTGTAATGGGGAAGAATGCAGCCAGGTGTATCTTAAGTAAACAGTCTCACTTAAATGAGCTTATTTTGGAATATCATGCATGTTGTCAGCTCTGATGTTAAAAATAGCCTAAAAATGGCCTATTTTGTGACTAAGATTATACTAAAGATTTTTCTGGTCACAGTACAATTGGAATCTGTTCTGCGGTGTTTGAGCCTTTCTTGGTGAAGAGAGCGAGTCTCTCCGTGCACGAGGGAGTTAAAAGTTGACTGAGTGTGTCTTGGGTGCTGTCCTTTCCAAAAGTAAAGGGGTTTTTTGCAACTCTCCTTGCAGACTGAGCGTGTAGTTTCACACGTGCATGAGCTAGCAGAACGGCCTCCTGCCCCCACATGGAGACGGGCAAATTCCCTCTCCTTCTCCCCAGTGCATTGTCCTGCCTCCTTCCTTGTGCCAGCGTTTATGCTTGCTAGTTCTCTCTGCCAGCCAGTGTAACTCTCTCACGTGGTGGAAAGCTCTCTGCCTTTCTGGGTTAGTTTCCTGCCTGCTTAGGGAGTTAGCGTGGCTCATCAAGCGCTGTAAAACGCGTGCAGGCCGGCGCAAGGGAAGCCACAGGAATGCAGGAGTGGAACAAAGGAGCAGAGGGAGAGATGGGGGGCGGCAGCAAGGCCTCTCTTTTGGTGGCACTGAAGTCAACCTGTTTTGTGAAATCGTGTCTTCAGCTGCGACTGACCGTATTTTTAGCTTTTTCTTCAGTAAGCCCGCAGCACCGTTGGCCTTTGAAAGTGACTTTCATGGACTGCCGTCAGTGAAAACTGACATCCCAGAACTCTGACTTGGCTGCGTGTGATTCTGCTCAAACAGGCAATTTCTCGGGTTTTTAATTTTCTGTAGCTTTTTAATCCAAAACTCAGTCTCTGACTCGTGGCACGTTCCTTTCTTTGGAAATAGTTCATGAGGTTTGGCAGTCCTAAGTACCTTGGGTGAAGAAGCGTGGTAATTTTGGCAGCTTGTGCCCAGACCGCTTTGGTGTCGGATACAGCCGGGAGGTTGGATTCTGGTTTGCTCCTGAACATGGAGTGTGCCTGTGGCGTTTTACACGGATCTGATTTGTAAGAGAGAGAAGTAGGAATGTGGTCGCAGTCACTGTTTTCAAAGAGAGCAGAAATGCAGTTAGTGTTGGACGTATCTCTCAAAGGAGAGGCTTCATGCCTTTAACCTACCTCTATCGAACTATTTTCCCACTGTTTGGATTTCCCAGTAACCCTTGGTTTAACTTAGCAGGATGATGCAAGTGCAACACCCTAATAACCAGATCAGTATAGGTATTGTTCATAATTTCTTCCAGATTTTATCTCCCTGCTTCCATATTGCCAAGGCAGATGCCTAGGAAAAAAAAATGTTTAAAATGCCCGCTTTTTAATATCTTCCTTTTGAGACTGCATGAAGAAAGCAGTGCTGTTTGAACAAGGTAATTAAATCTGTCTTGTCTTGCGGAGGCTTTTTCAGTAACCATTTCAGGACTTGTAAAACACAGTTACTTGAAGGCGTTTGTATTTCCACGTGTAGGGACTCTCTCTTCTCAAGGCGCCTATTTAATCTTGTAAATCACTTCAGCTTTCAAGTTTTTCCACCAGAAAATTTCTCTTGATGTACTGAAATGTGAAGTCTTTGTGGAGCACCTCCAGAAGCGTGGGAAGTATCTGAAAGGCCTGGAATTGTTTGTGAAATACTGCAGAGGTGTGGTAAGGACAGGCAATTGGAAGGAAAGGGCTGGAATAAGGAATACGAGGCTTTAAGTGTAGAAAACAATCATTGTTTTTAAGTGTGGTGTTCTGTTTACCTCATAAGTGTATGGAAAACTACGCTGGAATTGATGAGCTGTGAAAGTCTGTATTGCTTGTAAGGTGAAAATATCGAGAGTGCATTTTGTGGAAGAGCTTGAGAATGAAGGTAGTGAAGAACTTGGTATTCCTTCGTGTTCAGAATAAACGTGCAAAAAGTGAACAAGACATACATGATGCGTGAAATCTAGCAGAAGACAAGGAACAATAAGGAATAAAGTCTAAAACTGAGGGAAAGGACAAAAGGAAACTTCTACCTGTTACTGAGAAGCTTTTTAAAAGATGGTTTTTCTCAGATCGCATCTTCCTAACCTACGTGAGTAGACTTGGACTCAGGGTCTTGGGTTTTTTTTCCTCTTCTTTACCTTGTCAGCACCTCTGGTCACTTTTTGTTGGTGGTCTCATAGGCATCAGGAAAGCAAAGGATTCCCTTTTGCTCCGCTGTGAGATCCAAAACTGTCCTGGGTGCCATTTTTTAAGGAAAAGAGCTACAGGAGATGGATAGGAGAGTATTCACTGCAAACTGATGAAACTTCTGTCAGTCTCAAAAATATGTATGGCTGACAGGAGTCTCTGTTTGCATTTTTTCTTTATTTACAGTGAAGAATGCAAGAGCTAACAGCTCAGGTAACGAGCAGTCTGCTGCAGTTTCCAGCGGTGCCTATTCAGGCATTTGGGGAAGATGAGACAAGCCCCGATTCTGTGCTGCGTGGGAAGTTTTCCAGAGGTGAGCGTTTTCCTTTGAATTGGGTCTTGCTATAAAGTTGTTATTGCCTGGAGGTTACCTGAAGCATAGGGTCACAGTATCGGCTGTGTCTGTTTGGTGCTGTTGAGATGCATCAGGTTTTGAGAGAACAAAAAGGAAGTTTTAACTACAAAAATGCTAATATTGAAACATTAGTATAGTTAAACTTTGAAATTACAACAGCCTGCACCAACCTTGTGCTATTAAAATAATTAACTTCCTTACGCATGCCGAGTCAGTGAGCCCTCCGCAATTTCTAATTCAATGAAAGGCAGTTTTCAAAAAAGTCATAGTGTTGTTTTGGGCCGTATTTATTTGTACCATCGTAACACCACATGCAGAAATAGCTCTTCTACAGTGTTACAGAGGCAACCCGCCCTGCTTCTTCTTTTCTAGCCTGAATAAAAGCAGAAGGAAGAGGCTAGATAGCCCTGTTAAGCACTGCAGCCAGATTTCCAGAGTATTTAACAGGATGCAGGTGAGTATCCAGTGAGAGCTGCTGAAAGTGGCTAAGCAGAGTAGGTAGTTGACTTTGTAGGTGACCTGAATGTAGAGCTGGGTGCCTGTCTGGATGTCCAGGCTTCTGTTGAGACCACGTAGAATCTCTGTACCTGACTGTCAGTGCAGTACTTGAGTTAATACTTCCTTTGGGTTGGAAGTAGTTCAGTGAACCAAAATGTGTTAAATTCTCTCTGTAATCAGCATGTGTAAAAGTTGAAATTCACTCACGCAGTGCCCACTTGAAGGTAATTCCTTGCTGGAGTCCAAATCCCTGCCCAAAGTAGGCATGTGCCAAGCAAAATTAATAAACTGGAAATGAATTGGCTTAGATTCATTATATTTGAAGTATGATTTAGGGCTTGTATTCCCATCTGTGTTTAGATGATTTCTAGCAAAACCAAGCTGAATACGGTACACAGACTAGAGATCAATATATTGTAATCTTTGTCCCAAACAATTAGGATTCTTCAGTGCAGGAACGACAAGTACAAATGCCAAATAACAAGGTGGTTAATTTTAAGATGTATTGCTTGAGGATTTCAGTGGGTGATTTTAAACAAGTGATGAGAATTAGGTAAGTCTGTCTTCCTCTGTTAGGTGCTTTTCTTGAAGAAAAGGGGCAGCGCCTGTGATTTTCCAGTTGTTTTCGATCTTTGGCTGGGAGTTGGCTTTAGTCAGCTTTCTCTCCTCTTCCAGGGAGAAATGGCCTGGCGTGGTTGGCGTGTGGTCCTCAGCTTGAGGTGGTGAACGCTGTGACAGGAGAGCGGCTCTCTGCATACCGTTTCAGCGGAGTAAATGAGCCGCCTCCCACCATTCGCGTGGTAAAGGAGTTTTCCTGGCAGAAGAGAACTGGACTGCTGGTTGGCTTGGAGGAAGGAAAGGGAAGTGTTCTCTGCCTGGACGACCTTGGAACATCAAGAGTGGTTAAAGCAGTTGTTCTTCCGGGAAGGGTAGGCCCTTTTTCATGGGAGAAGCGAAGCTTTTCTGTTGTTAGGTGCTGCATAATGCTGTTTCAGGAAAAGCTTTGGAGCATCTCTTTGCTAGGAGGTATTTTTTCTATATTGCATCGCCATACTGTCAGTGCAGAGTATCCAGTCGGGCACGCCTGGATGTAAAATCGTGGGCTTAGCGGTGCCATTATCTTTTGAGTTTCCTGGTAGTAAAACAAGTTCTCTGGTTTTATGGTAAAGCGCGTAGTTACCTAATTCTTCACTTCCACAAAAAGGCCTTGAAAACTGTCTTTTCCTGGCCAGAGTGAAAAAGAATCCCTCCCTGCCCCCCCTTTCAAGTGTCTCTAACATCCATGTCCTAAATGGTTCATTTCTGTCAGGAATACTGTCTTTAAAGTATCTCAGACTTCCACAGTTGTGCTGTAAATGACTCTAGACACGTGCCCATGCGTCTCGGACTAGCAAGCAGGTGACTTCAGAGCAGAACACATTTTTCTGTTGACTTAGGATAGGAGAAAAGAGCCTTCAGTGCGTTATCTGACAGGTGGTGAAAAGATGGACTTTCAGTCTGAAGTCCTTGAATCTCTGCCTATTGAATATTGTGTTTGTGTAGATGGGATACACTGGTGTAACGTTACTAATTTTTCCTGTCTTCTCTAAGCCATAAACCCAAATGATGTCACGTCCCCTCGGCTCATTATCTGAACGTAGACAAGGATCAGCGTAAGTTAAAGGAACATCAAGATTCGCTCTATTTTTATCACCTGAGAATCTGCAACAAAGAAATACTTACTTATTACTCAGCTTTCCATAACGTGATTTGGTTGGACTTGCTAGAATACAGGTGGAGTTTTGTCTGTCTGTAGTGTTACAGTGTGATTACTAGTAGTAAGCGTTTGTGTGGTGGCGATTTCTAAAGAGGTGAGTTGGGCTGGTGCTCCACTGTGTTAGTTTGCCTGTCACCTTGATAAATCTCAGAGTTTTGAAGAAGCCTTGTTGGGGGGGTGGGGGGGAAGTGGGGGGGAGTTGGCTGTTGTGTGATAAAGGTTATGAATGTTGGAATAAAGCCAAAGCTTCTCTGAACTTTTGCTCTTATGCCCTGATGAATGCTCTTGGTTACAAGCATGCTTGGTCTGTTGCTTTCATTTTGCTTCCTGTCTTTTTGCTATTAGATGAGTTAGATCAGCATAGAGAGGGCACGGGTATTGCTGGTTGGACTGTTAACTTCCCAGTTGTGAGCGGCAGTAAGGGTAAGCAAAAACAAGTAGATACATCTGGCACTTGGCCACTGCCCATATGTTTTGAATGTATTCTGTAACTCCTCCTTCCAAATCTATACATTACATAATATGGGGTTTTAATCTGCCTGAACGCTTCTCTGATTTTCACACTGATTCTTTTGAAAAGTAAACTGCAGCTCTAGTCTTAACATCACTCTGCAGTTTGTGTCTCTGCTGTCTTGAGGCTTTAATGAGCACCTTAATTTCTGGACTATTTTCCGTGTGGGTCTATCTTCTGTGGGCAACTGAGTTGTACAGGTTAACACGGACTTAGAGTAACTCTGGTGCAAGGTGTCAAGCCATCGGTGGATTAATACAGGGTATTTATAGTGACTGTCTGACTGCCTTTTAGTGTAAGAGTAGATGTGTAGTCATTCAGAGAGTAAAGGAATGAGATTAAAAAAAGAAACTCAGAAGCTCAGAAGGAATTGGGGGGGAGTTGGGTTTGGATTTTTGTTTGGGTTTGGTTTTGGTTTGGTTTTTTGGTATTTTTTTTGTGGGGGCACCTCTAATTGCCCTCTGGATATGTATGTGAAATGCAGCAGGAAACTGAAAATGTTAATGGAGTATTATTTGAATTAGATTTGCTTTTACAAGAATCCGAATTTAAGACATTAATGAGATTAAATTGGTTTATAATGGTTGTATGTTTCAGAACTCTGGAAGGGTGTTCTCACAAATTGTCCTGGTTTGTATGAGGCAGAAGGGTAGCATTCAGATTCAGTGAGCTGAGGCAAGTTTTCTTTGTTCATTCCCAGACTGAGTTGGCAGTAGTCGAAGAGAATACACAAAGCCAGTGCGTAGCGCATTGGAAAAATATGTGGTTTCAGGAGCTTCTACATGGAAAACTGAAGTGTTGAAACTGGGAAATGTTTTTGGAAGACCGTATGCAAAAATGGAAAAGATTGATGTGGAGGCAGTTGTACAACAAACAAAATCTTAAAAAGAAGTTAGCAGCAACACTTGACCTTTGGCTAATTGTGCAGCAAGATATGTGCGGTATTTCTGCTTTCCTCATAACAGTCACCAAGACGTGGAGCAGCAAGAATTCAACCAATCAGAATGCTTTTGGTAGTCCTTTGATTAGCAGAGAAGATTGGAAATTTGGTTTGATTTCCAGGAAATCTGAAACAAAATGAAGTTGTCTAGATTACAATGGGCACTTCTAAGAGTAGAATTGTTGTAGCCAAGACAAAAGGCAAATTGTGTAGTAGATTGCCAGGCAGGGTGGTCCTAGCAAGTGCTTGATATGGGAGAGGAGAAAGTGTTGGGGCTTAGGGCTTTGGATATTTTTCCCCACCTCTTGGGGGGGAAAAACCAATATATACAAAAGCGTATACCTTGTGATGGTCACTTCTCTGTTTTATTGTCGTGTAAAAATTTGATGTAAAGCTTCCTGTTTTCATTGTGTTGCATTTTGCAAGAAGGCTAAAGGATCGCCGGTGTTCTTTGGTCGTACAGCTTTAGTGCGGGAGTCTCCCTGTGCTTGTATCTCTGCTCTAGCAGTCGTATTGTCCTGGGATGGAAGGTCTGTCTTAAGGAAGACCTTGTAATAAAGTTGCATGCAGACTGCTTCGCGTGTTAGAGAGCAGCGTGCACTTCTCCTCAGTTGGAGTTAGCTTTTTCTTGAACAAGCTGCTGTTCTTTCTGCCGCTGTTTTCGGCTGGCTTTTTAAATTTGTGTTCACATTCATGAAAGTGCTGGTGTGCATTTAAAACTTTTTTGCTTTCCCTGGTTGCTATTTTGATTCTAAATGAGGACTGGTATAAATTTTACTAAGCTAGTATCTCCCATCCAGACTTTCTAAAAATATTTCATTCCCATGGAAATGGTGTGTCTCCCATGCAGCTTGACCACTGCCTCGTCTGACTTAGAGCCATGATTTGCCCTAGTACCTGTTTGGCAAAGGCGGCGTAGACTGTATCCCAGTGCTGGTGGGCTGTGAGCAGTGGGAGAACTGAGTTTTGTCTTTCTTACGGAAGTCCCTTCAATATGATAGAGTTTCTTGCATATAACTGATTTTCTGTGTTTTCTTCGAGTTAATGGTTTCAAAGTAGGAAATGGAAATTGGTAAGCTGTAATAATAGAATGCACCATTGCAGTTGAAGTTAACTCAGTTAAATAACTGTTAAATAACTTTGGTCTGTCTCAATAATGTTACCATGTGGGAACTTTTACTATTTGGGAATTCTTTGCCTCGGTCATCTTCTTTTCCTGAATAAGATGTGAGGAGGGTCAGTTTTCACCTCAGAAGGCTGAAACATTTCAGCAGCTTTTAAATATGGGTCTACTAGAACTTCCAGCTGACACTCTTTAAAAACTGGACACAAAGTGATTAAATAATGCTGTTGTTTTTGTGACCTGAGAAAGCTGTGGTGTAGTTAATGGAAGACTTTTAAGCCTCTACAGCCTCTGCAACTGCTAATCCATTCCCAGGCTTGTAAGAGGTGTCAGGCACCAGTCTCTGGATTTGAGATGTTTTACTCCCCTGCTGTTTCTGCTTCCCTGTGATGAGTGTTGTGGAAGGTTGGAACAGGAACCAATCTTACAAGGTAGTCGGAAAGAGAACTGAACAGCTGGGCCCCCTGGGGGGAAAAGACAGCTTCTTCTCTAGCTTCCAGAGGAGCCACTTACACGTTTGGCTTCATACCAAGGCCTGATAACACCTACTGCCAAAAAAAACCCCCAAACAACTCCCCAGCCCCCCAAAAACCCCAAAGGTGCATTAGGATAGGATCTGTGCTCTACAGTGGACATTTTTAGTCTCAGAACACCTCCTTGGAGTCACACATTGGTCAGTACTACCTGGCTGCCTGCCTACATGACTGGCTGAGTCAAGGTTCTTGCCCATGGCCGAATATTTAAGAGTTCTTCCCATTTGCCAGGCCAAGTCTGAGTAAACAAACTGTTGACCCTTGTTCGCTGGATAGAGCTCATAGGAGCTTAAAAGACTTGTCTACTAGAGCAGTGCTTTCCCTTCCAGGAATCAGACTTGCGGCTATGAAACAGCGCAGCTTTGACTTTGTATCGTAGTAAGAATCACAAGTAGGACTTTTGGAACATGTGGCACTGTCTTTTTATAGATGAGCATGAAACTCGTGCCTCCATTGCCTTCAAGGCTGGTTGAAGTCTGTGCTCTAGTAATTAACCTAACGGTATGTTTAAGCTATACTTTCAAAGATGTTTTTTATACCATCTCAGCAGTTGCTAAATGATGGCGCATCCCATCATGGTCATGGAGCACATCTTTACCTTTGTCCTACACAATGCTTGCAGATGGACAGAGTGTACAGTGTGTGCTTTCATGTCAGAGTCTGACCAGTGCATCTCATTTGACATCTCTCTTCAAACTGAGATTTGGTTGGCCCAGTGTGGAAAATGTAAAATATACTAGTTTGCTTTGTAAGTTCTCGTTTGATATCATCCTCCCCTTCCCCGCTGCCTCAACTTTGCGGGGGACTGGCTCTTGATATGTGAATAAAGGTTGAAATTTCTAGCCGTTAAAATTCATCTCTAACTAGTTTTTGGAGTTTTAGTACTTCATCTGATGAAATGGTGTTTTGGAATGCTGGACTTGTTCAGGACATCTTTTATTAAAATTGTTTTTAGTGATTATTCCTCCCACAATGAAAATGAGATTCTTTGCTTAGGCTTCATGCTGGTTTTCCAAAGAGATGGTTTGGATTTTTTCTTTCCTACACTGCACGTGTCTCTTATTTCCACAGTTACTGGATAAAATAGAATGCTTCAGAGCAAATGTTAGCATTTTTCTTCTTAGTAATGAAAGACATTGTTATTATTATTATTATTATTAAATCCAGCCTTGATATTTATGACTAGTATTTCCTAGAATGGTTAAGAGAAAGCTTGCCTCTTCTCAGATTAGGTGAGTTGAATGTATCATATCAAATCATATGAGATTGTATTGTCTCACGCCAGTTCATTTTAGAGCTCTGGAAGCTGAGGAGACTTGGGTAGAACATGGTATGATCAATTTTTGGGTTGTTTTGTTTTTGTTGGGGTTTTTTTATTGTTGTTTTGTTTTTTGTTTTTTTTTTTGTTGTTGTTGGGGTTTGTTTGGTTGGTTTTGTTTGTTTGTTTTTTAAATTGTAGAGTGCTATTTGTCCACGATCCACACATCCATGTGTTGTCAGGTAGACCGTTTGACCAACTGTTGTATTTGGAAAGACAGTATTTCAGTTAATGCTTACTCAGAAAATGGTGGTATGAGAGGTCCAACACAATCCCGCTGGAGTTTCTGTAGACGTCAAAGTAGTTTGCTGACTCTGTAGTAATTCGTGATCCTAACCGCATTGCCCATGTGCATCCCACGTCCTCCGTGCTGTTTTGCTGTTGGCTGTGCTTGGTGAAGGAACGGAGGGGTATTTCACCCATTAGTCTCTGACAAGATGAGAGAAGGAGCTGGTAGGAGCTTACGTGGTTTCAGAGAAGATTGTTAATCAGTCAGAAGTTCTCATAGGTACTACATGGGGCTGTGTTTTCACTCTAGTGGTGTGCCTATAGATAATACCTCTCAACAGAGCTTTAGCTGCTGTAATGCCATGACTTCTCTAACTTCATCAGTTCTGTACTCAAGTCAAGGAGCGGAGAGCTTTGTATGCATATGTACTGCATTATTTCAGATATCTCTTTGCAGATAAATGTTTAGGTTTGTAAGGAAGCCTTGATGTTGCAAGGAATTCTGCAAAACATGTTTAGACCTGAGTAATGTTAGGGAAATGCTAAATTTTGAAAATGTGCAAAGCTTTGACAGCCAAACCTACCCGTTATGATTTGACACTTAATTCTCTTGCGTGTCAGATGTAGTTTCTCTTTGCCATCAGCAATAAGCGCATGGGAACTATACAGTACAATATGCATTCTTTCATACTTAGGTATAATGTCTGTTTTTATCTCCAAATGACCTTTTCTCTCTCCTCTTATTTTTTCCCCAGGGTTTGGGATACTGTCACGAAAGGTACAGTTTAGATCTCGCGAGTGGAGTCTTTCCCTTGAGAGGGCAGACCAGCAATAGCAAATTACTCAGCTGTCAGACTGTAGAAGAATTTCACAACCGCGTTGGCAGAGAAGATAGCGTTGATGAAGGTTTGTTCTGATGTCCATGCTTGGTTATTGTAAACTAAATGCTTTTGGAATCTGAGCAATGAATGCTGTTCTGTACGCAGAGTCTGAAAGTCTGAAATATCTGTATGGACTGGCTTGTTGGGCTTATTTAAAAGGAACAACTGGGTGCTTAGGTTATGTGGGACTTGTTAAAACCTAATTTTTCCTTTAATGCTCGCTGACCTGCTATAGCGATGTATGGTGGGGTCATCTCTGTAATGCTTGTCAGTCGTTGTATTCCTCCAGCTGTCTTCTTTGAACAGTAAGATCATTCCCTCCATTGCTTAGGAATGTTACCTGAACTTCCTTTTTTCCCCTCTTCCAACCTATGTCTGCATCTGCATCCAGCTGGCGGCCGGTCACAAGTGGTGTTCCCCAGGGCTCAGTATTGGGGCCAGTTCTGTTTGATGTCTTTCCCAACCATCTGGATGAGCCGGCAGCGTGCCTGGCTGGCCAAGAAGGACAATAACAACATAGCTTGTGCGAGAAATGGTGTGGCCATCCGAACTAGGGAAGGGATCGCCCCCCTGTACTCGGCACTGGTGAGGCCGCACCTCGAATCCTGTGTTCAGTTTTGGGCCCCTCAGTACGAGAAAGACATTGAGGTGCTGGAGCGTGTCCAGAGAACAACTGAGAACAAGGTTTATCTTGGATATTAGTAAACATTTCTTCACTGAAAGGGTTATGAAGCATTGGAACAGGCTGCCCAGGGAAGTGGTTGAGTCACCATCCCTGGAGGTATTTAGAAGACGTGCAGACGTGGCACTTAGGGACAGGTTTAGTGGTGGACTTGGCAGTATTTGGTTTATGGTTGGGCTTGATGATCATAAGGGTCTTTTCCAACCTAAACGATTCAGTGAACCTATGATCTGCCTGTCCATTTTTTCCTCTCTCTAACAGGTTCCTACACCTACAAGTTCTTCAAGCAATAGCTTTTGGCTTTCCTTGTCCGTATACACAGTTAAAACTCTTAGGATGTCTTTCATTCTCTTGCAATAATTAGATATGCACCTCTGGGTTTACATATTCATTTATGCTCTGAGCATATCTTTGAGCCTGCTGCAGTGATAACTTTCATAGCCTTTTGTTTTGACTGCGTGATTCACCTTCCCTCGCTTCTTAGTGGCCTTGACTTTTATGTCTGATGTTACAAAGAAGACACTTGCGTGACCTTTCTAGGCTATTTCTGTTTGTTATCTTTGACTTAGTCTTGAAGAGGCAACTTCCACCTCTTTTGTGGTGCCATCCTCTATCAGCAATGTGTCAAAATCTAATAAAAACACCTTTGGATTTTCTCCACTTGTGTCATGTTTCTGAGGAGAGTGCTTTCTGAAAACTTGTTAAAAACAAAGAGACAACACCCCCCCAAAAAAACCCAAACCAAACCAACAACGAAAAAGCCCCTTTCTGTCTGCTTTTTATGAAGTATGAGGCATGGAGAAATACCTGTAATTTTTCTGATGGTTTCTGGTTAGCTTGTATTCAGAAACTATTCAAGTTCTAGGCGCACATGAGCTTCTGTTGGATGTGGATTGAGGTTAGCAATGAAGCCGGCTTCTGAATTATGACAATAATTGGTGTCTGCAAAGGCAGTTTCAGTGGCTAACAGAACTGAAAGGGCACAGAAGTTCACAATGAAACACAGTAAAGCGTGTGAAGATCCCTAAGCAGTAATGATGGAGTCAACAGAGAACAGAGAACCATTTTGCCAACTGAACTCTCTTCTTGTTCCTTACTCTGTTAGGGTAAATGATGCACCACATGCTTTGCTTACCTCTAGGGAATGCGTTCTCCCCAGAGAAGACAGACCACCCCACTTCTCAAGAGAACTCGAGCAGAACATTGTCAATGTTTTATGTTAAAATCTTAATTCCAGTTTCCTGTTTGTTGGGTTTGGGGTTTTTTGTATTTATTTTGTGTGATATTTGTGTTCTTTTGTTCTGACTATGCTGGAAAGGAGCTATTCTTAAAATGTGTCATTGAGACACATCTGGAAATTAATAACGCCAGCAGAGTGATATGAGTATATACGACAATTATTTGCATGCTTTCTAAAAGTAGCAATGTTTGTGTTCCTAGCATATTTTCTTTTTTGCTAAACTGTTCCTCTAGCTAAACATCTTGAGCCACACTTACTGTATGGAAAACTTGATTAGCTACTGATAGTGTATTTGATTTGGCTTAGCACGGATACAGTTTGAACTAGAAAAGGGGGCAGTATGACTGCAACCTATCACAGAGATGTTTGCTCTGGTGTAAATTTCTTTTATTATTCTTAGTAAAGTGTTGTGTTTCATGAGTGATGTAACAGAATGAAGCCAAAATAGAAAGTGATGTTTCAAAAATATCAGATATATTGTATTTTGTACCAATAAGAAACGGCATCTTGTCTTTTACAGTAATATCTCCCGACACCAGTGTATCAATCTTCGGTTGGCAAGTGAATACACATGGTCAGGGAAAACCATCGACTTATTTGGGTGTATTTGACATTAACTGCTGGTCTCAGGCTCAAATGCCAGATTCACTAAGGCAGGTTTTTATTAAGTTGTTTTCAACATCCCTACAAATAACTCATTTGAAAGTCGGCCTTTAGCTTATGCACTTGTTTTCTTTCAGGCCAGAAGAATCCCTTCATGATTGCCCCTATTTTGCATTGTGGTCACTGGATGCTGTAACAAGCATGACTTCTCCAGACCTCATTTTGGATATTGGGGTACAGGAGCGGAGTCCAAGTCGGAGAGTTCCTCCTTCTTATCCACCAGCTGCGCAGTTTTTTCCTCCAAGCACCTATAATTTTGGTAGGTATTTCACTGCTTTGAATAGTGATAAGCTTCAGCTGAGGTCAAATGCCATGTATTGGTTCTCTTGTTCATTGGCTGTCATGCAGAAACCAAACCCAACCCAAAAACCCCAACCCCCCCCAAACCCAACTCTGCTTACGTTGTACTGACAAAGTGTGTACTATTGTGACACGTATCTGACAGTCTGCTGAGTCTGGGGGTTTGGTGCTTCTGTAACGTAGCCTGTGAAGTGGTGATGGTTATCAGATGAACTGACTCTGAACTGAAGCTCAAAGCACAGCCCCTCGATAGCGCCGGAGATAAAATTTCTACACTCAGTAACTGTTTTTTAAAAAAAGGTTGTAAGTGATCTGGTGAAGAAAATGGGTGCTCAGTTCTGCCTTTCCAGATGTTGCTATGAAAAAAATGTGAACTGCTCATAACATAACTGTGAGAGTACGGAATGTTGTCAAACGTTCGTTGTTTCTGCAGATGGCACGTGCTTGCTGAGCTCTGGAGTTGTTCATATGACTTGCCCCGGCTTCCGGAAGGAGGTGATCTTTTCCTGTACCTTTACTGAGAATGTCAAGAGATGTACCTTTCCTAAGTTTTCTCTTGCACTGCTCTCAGTGTCAGAGACCATTTTATGCTCCTCCTGCCCATCCACACGCGTAATTGCAATTGTATCCTGCCAGTTTTGTGCAAATGGTAATGTTTTAGGTCCACTCTTGGGACTGGAAACCCACCATTGTCTCCTGTTGAAGCCCGATCAGGGATTGAATGTCGAGAAAGGAACACAGCGTTGCTCTAGGAGCAAGAACAAAAATGTTGTGAAAGGCGGGGAAAGCTGTTCCTTCTTTATTAGCCATCAGTCCAACTGTCTGTGTAGCCTTGAGTTAGGATGTTGATCCCCGATTAACTTGAGAAAGGAGGACAGAATGGAGAAAAGGAAGCATCTTTCCCTCAGAACAACCTTCACCCCCGTCAGTTTCTCAAAGCATTAGGTTCAGTGCAGTAGCTGACGATGGGGGTGTCTCACTCGGATGCGAGCTATTGCAAACATCCCCTTGCTGCCCTACCCGTGATCGTTTGCTTCCCAGGGCAGTGGGCTGTGGGAAACAACTAGTGTTGGCAGCTCTACCTGACAATTTCATTGCCGCTTCCCCTCATTTCCCCTTCCTCGGTAGGCTTTTCTGCAGCCTCTCAAAGCAGATCTTCACCTGTGTAGCCTTTGCCTTGTGCTACAGTCGCCCAATGCACTCCTCTTAGACTGCCCTCTTGTTGCTGCAGCACCTCAATCACCTTTATCTCACGACACCCACTACCTTCTTTCTGCTTTATCCCACCATAGTGACCTCACCCTCCTCCTTCCCAGGTTTTCCATTTGCAGCGCACCAACCTTTCTCTCTCATTGGAAGGATTTTCATGCCAGATGGAGCCTTTGTGATGAAGAACCCATCTTCACGCAGGCAGGATCTAAGCTAAATGATCAGCTAGCTAGTCATCAGGCAGTGGATTAATTAGTTCGAAGGGGAGAGCAGTCTTTCCCCGCCCTCCTCTTCCTGTCTACCGGATTCTTCACCAGATTTGTGGAAGTGCGTTAGGGCAAACAGCACTTCTGCACAGTGTGGTAGCTAAGGTGAATTTCTTGGCAAGTTGGCCTAGCCCACAGGCTGTTTATTTTGCAAGCCTGGTGTAGACTCTTCCATTCAAATTGGATGCTCTGATGTCAGCTGCAGTTGGGAAATAACTTGGGAAATCAAGACATTTTTTCATAACCTTTGCTGAATTGTGACTATATCGTTCAGAGACTTGTTAGGCATTTGAGCAGGGATTTCTTGTGAATGTTAGTAAGTCAAATTTCAGAATCAGGGTCAAGAAGCTTGGTTTGGAGTTTTGTTTGCCACCATAAGTCATACTTGGTGTGTCTCCTTGTCTGAATCCAGTTTTCAGAGAAAGATGGAAATCTCACTTGTGTATCCTCATGTGTAAGAAATCACTTTGAATGTGATGATTTTCCCGAGAAGGGAAAGATACCTTTGAATATGTTTAAAAAACAGGCAAACAAACAAATGAAGAATAAACCCCAAAACAGTAAAATTTGATGAGGGATCATTTCACCTGAAAGAAGTATCAGAACATGATCTGAAATAAGCTACTCCTTAATATTACAAGTTGTTGGTGACATATTGAGGAAAAAAGAGAATATCCCTTTGCTAGAGTAAAAATCTCTGCTCCGTGAAAAACAGATGTCTTTTTTTCATGAGTGCATTTAATAGTTCAGGCTTTACTCTTTTTTTATTGAACCTTTAGTGAATCTGCTTCTTTGTAGGGGTTGCTTTTTGTTTTGGTGGTGATTGTGGCTTTTTTCGTCAAATTTGGAAGTGACACAGAGTGAAAAATGCAAAGGCAAAGATACCTACTGTTTTATTTTTCTACTTTCTGTTTAGTGCGATGAAGGGAGTTTTGTAAAAATGAAAGAAATTGCATACCAAAAATCCTCTTATGCTTTATTTCAGGTTCTGCAGACTTGACAAATAAGCAGATGTTAACCAGCCTCATGTCTTTGTATGCACGAGTGGTCCTCTGGTTCTGTCGATCCAGCCTCCTGCCAGAGGGCTTAGGGAAGCATGAACTGTAATGCGTTTGTAACAGGGAGACGATCCACTAAGTGGCTCCTATGAACACACGCTTAGCCGTGTTTTTGTAAACGTTTCGTCACTAACGAGTCATGTTGGCTCAGTGACAGCGTACGCTGAAGTTCTGCTGCTGAAACTGAGATTTTACTGTTCTTTTCACCTACGTAGTGTAGAATAATGCAAGCAGTTTCTTTCCGGGACGTTTCTTAGAAATAGCAATAAGCCTCTGATTCAAGGAGTTGCTCAGTCCACAGCTTGAAATACTTGGGACTTTAAACAAATAACTATTAAACAAAGAACTATTAAACCACCAACACTGGAATGCTTGTTTTTACAGTAAAAGCATTACCTGCATGTTTGGAACTTTTTATTTATTGCTTGAGGGAAAAATACACCCTGGAAATACTTCTTCATTTGGATGTGTTATAAATTCTTAACTGTCTTACATATGCTCACATGACATTTAAAAATCCATTCCCTTTGAGAACTGGGGGTTTTTTTGTAACGAACTTCAGCTTACACTACATGTTCTGGATGCTGCATTAACTGTAAACTTGAAATGGCACTTGAGACAAGAAGGACTTGGGTCTTAGGTCTCTTTCAGCGAAGGCAGAAAGAAGAGTGGCTTCTTTCAAAGTCGGAGGCTTGCCTGTGCTTCTTAGCTTGTATGATCTTCTGTCTTTTTAGTCAAAAACTGTAGTTCAAAAATGTGATATTACTTCTTTAACTTGCTTTTCCTTTATTGCCTGCAGATGATGATGTGCGTTTGTCTAGACCTTTCTACAATTATCCTCTGATTCAGATCTACTACGCTGGTCATCGACAGAAGCTCGAGCGTTTATCAAGGTAAGACTTACAGGAAAACTCTAGAACACTTCCAGTGCCAAGTCAGAGGGGGAAGCGAATGGCTTTTCTATCAGCAGTTGTATTTGCTACGCTTAATGCGTTTGCTGGCAACACCCTTGTCTTCAGCGATGCATGTGTTCTGCTGAACACAGAGGTTACTTCCCTGTGTTAAAATGTTTATATATACCTCTGCCTAGTACCATTTGTTGGTATCATCATTGTTTTGAAGCGCTCTTAATTCATTGGGTAGTCTGGATCATTTGTTACTACTGGAAAAGGTCCTGTGATTAGGATAGGATCAGTCATGGCCAGCTCAGCAAAGCACGGCGTTTAGAGAACAATTGTCTTGGACACAGAAGAAAGCATGTTTTCAAAACCAAAAATCACCTCTCTCCTTGACTAGTGATAGATGGTAGTAACGGTAGTGGCCTAAATCTCCTACTCACCAGTACGTCGGTGCGATTTAAGGAGGTAGTCAGAGTTACATGTAGCTGGCACAGCAAGCGCTCTGCTGGCTATTGGGTAAAAGTCACTTCCTAAGGTGAACCCTCTTTCCTGGACTAGCTTACTTGCAAATAGGTGATATGACTTGGATTAGATGAGAACAGATTTTTCTTTGGCAACTGTACTGAAAAGTAAAGGAAGACCTAAAGAAGCTTAGGCTGTGGCACTGTGAACAAGGTGCTGCAAGAGGAGTTAAGGTGGAAGCTGCACTGTATTAGGTGTTGACTTGAAAGTTCATCTTACTTAGCTTACTTCTCATTAAGTCACATACAGGCTCCTGTGCTCCTTAGAAGCGCTCAGCCTCTAGTGTGCTGCTTCTGCCTTTTATCACTGGGAAATTAAAGGGTAGCGTCGCAGTCAGCAGGAGACTGTGATGGACTTTTGAAGAATGGGATTTTTGAAAGGTCAGCCATCTGTAACTGTAATGGTTTGTGTGTATAGACACGTAAATGCTGCTTAAGATGATACTAAAATTTACCTGTGGGCTCAGCTTTCCAACGGTAACTTTTTTTCAGTAACAAAAGTGAGATGCTGAGAACAAAACCTGACGTTTCCTTGATGTGGTCTCACCGCTGTGCATTGGAACACTCCAACTGGAGGCGTTAGATTTGTGTTAAAGAACACTCCTGGTATTGTATTGGAACACTCCAACTGGAGGCGTTACATTTGTGTTAAAGAACACTCCTGGTATTTTGATGCTGTCCCGTTTCCTCTGTTAGTCAGTAGGAGAGTGGCTATTTTGGGCACTTAAAATGCGTTGTTTACACTTCCTTTGCATTACAAGTAATAGGACAAAAAAGAAAACCTGAAAACTGAGAGGTCATTGCACCTTTTCCCTTAATAAGAGAGCTTTTAGGCTTTCTATTTTCAACTCCTTTAATAATTCATTATGATCTCATGAACAGCTTTCATCTGACTCGGAAATGTCTTTCAAGTCTATTTCAAGTCATGATCATGCCTTTGTGTGTGTGTTACTTTCTTGGGCTCATGGGAGCTTTGTTTTGTTTTGTTTTGACTGGAGGAAATCTGTTACACTGAGGGGCTGGAATTAGTGTTTTACTCTGTCCAAATCCTTGCTACCTTTTGTTCCAGCGGAAAATGGGATTCTGACTGCTTGATGGAATGGTTTCCCAGTTAGGAGACCAAGCTGAGAAGTTGTGGCGGAGAGATGGAGGAACTGGGAAATATCCACCTGCTAGTTTCCGTGTGAGTGTTATGTTCAGTGAAAACAAGAACAACAAACCCCACCCCCAGCCCACCCCTCCCCAAAAGCCAATGATTTATCAAAGACAGGAGTTTTTTAAAAACTTAATTTTTCATTTCAGGCACTGCTGGATCTCCGTTTGCGAGAAGGCCTTGAAGAAAGCTACAAACCTGCAATTGTATCCTTTTGAGTTATTTCTGTTACACCTTCAGTATATGCACCTAAATGTTCTGGAATGTTTGTCACCTATGTGTTTAATACATTTTCTAATTGATGCTTCACACACAATGCGAGTGAAAACATTTAGAATTAAGTCGTAGACAGAAGCATTGTTTCATTTCTTTGTGCTGTGGGTTTTTTAGGATTTTTTTTTTAATGTTTTGTTGCAAAGTCTTTTTTGCTATGAGAAAACAGGTTTACTAAGCACTGTTAAAGATAGAAAGCTCCCTTTGTTTTTCCCAAAATTTAAACACGGTTTTAGTTTTGTAAAGCACCCGTACCTGTAGCAAATGGCTACTTACTAGAAGGATGCACTAGAACGTGCTGCTTCAGAGCAAAAGGATATCTAACAGTGGTTTACCAGTACCTGATTTTTGCCAAAATCCTCCATTTTCCAGCACAGCTAACAGGGCTTGCTTTTGTTCTGTTAAACATGCAGGCACACAGAATAATAAACAGAAAGAAGAGAAAAGTCATTGGGCAGAAACGTCATTGTTAAGCTGCTGAAATGTACAGACTTGCTTTTGTTGTTTGTTGCGTGACCCGAGAGGGGTGCCTAGAGAGCAAGGGGTTTAAAAACTGTTGTACCCCAGAGCTGTCTTATTAGAATATGTCCCTAAAAACAGGTGTCAGAAAGAGAAAATGACACTACCAATGAGTGATCCACGTACTGGCTTAAATCCAGTTTTAATCATTCCGAGCTAGGTTGTGTTGTAAGGACACCGTAATTTACCTTGTTTTATGTACACGGGAAACGAGGGGAAAAAACCAACTGTAGAATTTGGTGCTTTAATAATTAAGCATTGGGTGTTCACGTGTTTCGACTGTCCAGCTGGTAGCTCCACTGACTAAAGAGGGAGCCTGAGTTTAAAACTGAAGTGTTTAAATATCGAAAGGTAACCTTTTTGAATGCCTTACAGAAATCAAAGAGTCCTTCTTTCTGGTTCTTTATTCAGGATGCAGTTTTGTTGTTAGGACCTGATTATCTTCAGGTTATGACAGCATAAAATGGCAAGGCTAATGCATTAGTATTTTCTGCTTCCTACTGCTTTTCTATTCTTATCTCATTATGTCTTTCTGAAAGTAATGGGATAAATTGTTGGTCTTGCAGGTTTATTAGCCTTAATTAGATACTTGATATCAGACAGTTTACGTGCTGCTGGATATCATGCATTCCTTTCAGAATACAACAGAAATTTCAATCGACTCCTTCCCAACGGCCTTTGGTATCCCTTGGGGTCTTGTTAAGCTTATTCAAGGTTTTTGGCTTCTAGATCACAATGATTATGAAGTAAGTATGTCACAGTTCAGTTAGACATACATTGCAGTACAAAGCTGTGATCTAGAAAATGATTTGAAAAAACTGGTGCTTAGCTAATGACAGGTGATAAAACATTAGCAGCTTTTTTAGTAATACTGCTTCAGCAGCATCTTCAGCAATAATGATGATTTGCAGTTTTGTTTTAATTACTTTGTCAGGAAATTGATTAAGACAATGAAGAAGTCGACTTTAATAGTGCTTGATATGTGAATTGTCAAAGCCATGTGTTTAGGCTGTTTTCAGCAGACCAGCTGAGCACTTTCTCACAAGCAGTGGTTTAGGTACTTTAAATATTAAAACCACCATCCTAGCAGCAAGACTTGAGACAGAAGACTGCAAAAGTGGCTTTTCAATCTAATCCATGTTCTTTCTGATGCTGAAGGTTGTTCTTTGCCTGTCACGATATTAATAGAACCTGTTTGTCTGGGAGAATAACTTGTATTTATAAAAAGTGATGTTTGCACACGGAGATTTGGTTCACCTAGAAAAGTGTGAATTACTCCTGTTAAAAGATTCACTTTGTTCTGCATGGCTAACTGAAATTTTTTTTCTGCAAATACTTAAGAATTTATATTTACCTGCCCCGTATCAAGTATTTCATTAGTTAGTCATCGTCTAAGTTTATTTAACACACATTCAGCCTTACTGGAGAAACTCTCAAATGGTTTTGTTGCCTGCGCGTGTGTATGTATCTTAGTAAACCTGATCTCTGACTTCTGCAGAATTCCCTGGCCCTGCTCTTTCATCCAGCTACAATCAAAACTGTGTCGTGGCAACATGTGAGAACTCTTCAGTCCCTCATGTGCCAAGGAGAGCACAGGCGAGCCCTCAGATACACACGGGTGATGAAGCCATCATTCTCAAGCACTAGTGAAGTGCAGCTTTTCCTCACTGTGTTGTTGTCCAACAGGTAAGGAAATACATCCCACCATTTTGGCGTTCCACTCTTGTGAAAGGTGGAGAACAAATAATAGAAATCACGGTCCCCTAAATTTCCTTTAAATTTTGAATACAGTAATCGTGGGGCATCTTTTTGGTTATACTATGAATATTCCTTTACATTTCAAAAAATTAATTCCAGGTGCATGGCGGAGGCTTGGGGTCTGCTGCAGCAACACACCACGAAGTCAAACACAGAAGAGCCATTAAGACACATGTATGAAATCTGTCAGGAGGTGGGACTAATGGAAGACTTCCTGAAGCTACCCTTCACAGAGTCTGAACAAGTAAGTGTGGACAAGAAAAAGAATCTTAATCCCCTCTTTGAAAAGAGAAGAGGCAGTATCATAATCTATTTTTTAAAATGTGTTATTTCTCATAGAAGTGTTTGGAGACATTTTTACAGAATCATGAAATTCTTTTAGTCCACCATCTGCAGCGTGTCAGCTATATCCCAGCGCTACAGTTGAACCAGACAATGAACGTTAATCTTATGGTAAGCGTAAAAGTTCTGTCAAGTGTGCAAGTTTCTGTTAGGTGTTACTAACTGGTTTTGACCGTACTCAGTAAAAATCCTGCTTTGTTTTTCACACCGTTCCTTGAAATACTAGGAATAAGTCTCTGCACCTTACGTTACAGCCGAACGTAAAAGTTGAACAAAATATCTCACTACTCCAAAGCAACTCTGTGAAGTTGTAGATCCAATGTTACAGCCTGTTGTTGACTCCACTTCAAAGAGTTTGTTTGCATCTGAGGAATAAATATATCTCTTTTCTGTCAGCCAGTCCTACCATTCAGTTATTCCGAGACGTATGTTGTGTAGGGTTCAGATGATTGAAAGTTGTTTGGGTCACTGTGGAATGAAGAGTTTGCTGTATGTCATCTCTTGTATCTTGCACGCAACTTTATTTCTCCGGCTGAGAGCAGTCTGGATGCCAATCCACAGGTAAAATTTGCATCATGGCTTGGGTTGTTTTTTTTTTTTTTTTTTTGTTTCCTCAAGTTACAGCGTGAGCTCTGCAATTCCACAACTTTCATTTTACCATTTTTAGGACAGAAATTCTTATCTAACTTCCGTACCTCAAAATAGGCAGATCAAAGTTTGTGTTAGATGAACTTCTGTTGTGGATCTGTGATACATTTGCTGTTTTCCAGAACCATAGTTTTCCAGTGAAGCAAAGTTAATCAGGTGGTTTTGGAAGTTTTAGGTCCTGCATTTGACAGCTTTCATCCAGCCGGAAGGTGTGTGTAGGTAGCTTTCTCTTCCTCGTTTTAATGCTCACTTCCTTTTGTCCAACGTAATCCACCGTTGCCCTGTATATTCAGTCCCCTCGGACAGTGGTGTTTCAGGAAAAACAAGGGAAAGCCTGCTATTTTGTAAGCCATTTGAAAACTGCAGGTGCTAACAAGTGTATCAGAATGAGGTTCCGCAGAGTGCCAGAATTGTTTTAAGTTAAAGTCATAGGTTCTGTTATTATTCTAGTCTTCCTTCCACTTTGCTAAAAATACGGGGTGGAAGTGGTGCGTGCTGATGGGTAGGACTTGCTGCTGTTCCGTGCAGTGGATGTATTTTACTACACCTGTAGAGGAAATGTGTTCACTAATTACAAGTAGCACCGAGAGTTCTGTGCGCTGAACTTCTTGTAATTAGTTAATGTTTTGCTTTACGCTTCTCATTCATCAGAATGATCGTCATCCTCGCTTGAGAGAGAGAGCAGTTGCCAGAAATTCTATGTTAGGCCAACATGGCAAGACCCTTCCTAGAGCTCAGAGGCAGCTGGCTGTAGAGAGAGCCAAGCCTTACCATTTGCTTTCATCGGTCTCAAGAGAAGGTAATTGATAGCGGGGGGGATATAACGGACAACTAACCATCGCTTTGCTCACACAAGGCTGACAGTTTTTCCCTCTTGCTTTACAGCCGCAAGACCAAAGCCATTCTCGGCAGTAACAAGCCAAGCTAATGCAGGAAATGTGCACACAAGAGCAACTTCCATCAGTCATATATTGTCCAAATTAGAGAAGTATGGGTAGGAACTGAGCAGAAACCCAGTTGCTCGCAATAAGATAGGTAAGCAGCCTTTCAACAAGGGTTAGTCTTGAGCTACGTGCTTGGAGAGAGAGAGAGGAGAATCCATTTGAGTTATGTTAGTGAGTTGGAGGGAAGGTGCACCTGACTAAAGCTTTGTTTGGCTCTTTTGCACACGCAATGTGTAACATTTAAGAATCCATACATCATAAGTAATCTTTGGAGAGAGAGTTTTTCTGCTCTGATAATCTTTGTTATGCAACATACGTATATTTACATTATGGTAAATGTGTTTACAGAATTTAAGATAGCTGGGACTAAGCCTATGATTACCATCAAGCTATTGGTGTGCGGATCTTGATAGACTTGATTGTGTGATCAAATAGTAATCTTTTCCCACTTCCCGCCCAGTTTCTCCTTCATTTCTGCCTCTTTTACTTAAAAATAGGCAGAATTATAAAGAGCAGGAAAGAGGCTAGTAGTTGTCAGGTGGTTTTCCTACAGGTGGTATGGCCAAGTAAACCTGAACTCTGGTATATTTGGACTTGAGGGAAAGGAAGGTGAGTTACTGTCCTTCTATACTGTCCTTTTGTCATGTCAGACCATGACAAAAGACCCAGACCTTGGTCAGATCGTGTTACAAGAACATGCCCAGTGTGCAAATAAGGCCGCAGGTAACTAAGCAGTTTAATCCCCCATCAGAACTTCTTCTCATGGAAGATGAGTCTCAGGGTTGTCAGCGCAATAAATTTATTTGCTGCAATTTCCTCCCTTCCCATGTAACCAACCATAAATAGCTTGGTTGTTGATTTCTGGTGGGGAAGAAACAAGCTCCAGGCAGAAGCCAATCCATAGTTTCTCGTGAGTTGTTAGGCAATGCTTGTAACCTCTTAGTCTCGGACAATCCTAAAAGGCCATAAAATAATAGAATTTCAAGTAATAAGATAGCATTTGTTTCTTCTTTTGTTGGTACTTTTGTCTTCTGTGCAAAACTTCCAGGTTTCCATCCCAGGAATGCTTTTTTCACCAAAGTAGTCAAGAGAATGAGTCTCTTTGAGATGCTTGGAGAGAAATGTACTGTGGTTCCTTTTGAATGAAAGCTGTTCCTCAAATAAAAAGCCTTGTCCAATGCACTGTGCTACGTGGATGACCAATGCGTGAGGTAGAGGGGAAAATGCAAGTGACGGTTACTGATGTGCCCGTTTGTTCAGGTCACTCACTGTGTGTCACCTGGCATGGTTCAAGAGCAGGCTTATCCCCCAGCAGCCATTGGTGTGGTGTGCCTTGCTGTGGAACTTGGTTTAAATCCAGGTGAAACCATGAATTATTAGTGAATGCCTGATTGCTTGTAGTCTGATACTACAATTGTAATTTTAATACACAGAGAGAGAAGGATGCAGGAAGCAGGCGTGTGATTTCTGTGAACACCGACAGCACAAGCATATATGACTCAAGGAATCCAGGGCACAGGAAAACGTGTACTTTTGATCTCGCCTATTGGTCTCATAGTAGCTTCCTAAAGGACGAGAACGGCATGCTCATCTCCGCAGGATCCAACAGTTACGTGGGCCAGGTAAGATTTTGTCAAAGAACCAGCTAGAAGCAGTTTTTGCTAATACGCGGTTGTAGGCTGGTCAGTTCGTTTATCTCCCATTATTAACGTTCACGTAAGCGTAATGCAAATGACCGACATTTATCACTTAACTGGTCTGAAGCATGAGCTAGATTTTATCTGCGTTTCTGTAATCCTGGGACTCAGTGTTGCTTTCAGGTGTGCTGCCAAGTCTTGATTCCTGATTTAAACTGTTAGCGAGGGCACTCCTGCCAGACAGCAGTGCTGGTGTGTGCATTTGCTTGCTCATCTGTGAAGAGGAGGCACTTGGTCGTGTTTCAGAGAGAGCTCTTGCGTGATCGTGGTCAGGGAGTGCTGGAGAAGGGCTGGCAAGGTGATAACGCCGCTCTGCTGGCGTACGGTCAGACCGGCTCAGGGAAGAGCCCACGAGCGATGATCGGATGCGGTGCAAAGAGAGGCCCGGGGCCTGTTGTGTGCCAAGAGCTCTTCAAAGCCACCCGCAATCAGGAGAAGAACAAGCAGTACCAGGTGGGATTAGCACAAAGTGTCATTGATTTCCAAGTTCCTTCCAGGGGGTACTTTAGACGGCTCAGTTAGTTTCAGATTAGCAAAAACAGAAGCTGTGAGTATATGGAGCCATAGTGGATCCTATCAAACAGTGTTGAAAAATAGTTGATGTAGTACAGCTAGATTTACAGAGAAACCCTCAAATGCTAATTTGTCACAGGTGTAATTAATTGATGCCTAACACAAGAACCAAAAATGTATGGGTTTAGTAAACCTTTGTTTTTAACAACTGTTCAAACACTCATCTGCCTTTACCTACCGTAAAGTGAGCTGACCTTTAATCTCCATTGTGCTTCCTAACTTCACTCTTGGACAGGGTATTTATTCATGAGAAAGTCTTTCCAGCACCTCAGTAAAGAAAATGAATGCTTTCTTCTTATGCTTTACCTTCATAGTGTCCAGAAGCTTTATAGTGCCATACCTCTCCTATCCAGTAGGAGCGATGCTTTTAGCCCTGCAGTACAGCTTTTGTAGGTGCTGGGTGCTCCCACTCCACAGCGTCCTTCTGCGCTTGTAGTGCAGTGGGTTCTAGCGCCGCTGTAAGCAGAAAGCTTCGCTGCCGTGCGGCAGTGCCTTCTGTCTACCAAAGTACCACCCTGATGACTGAAGGCTGCTTGTGGTTTACTCCTGTGATACTTCCCGTAAGAAAGAGCACTTTGTTTTCCCTAACGAGCCTCCCCAGCTCTGTGCCAGCAGAAATGAGGCAGGGATGCCATTTGCCAGCAGGTTTCTGTTTTCCTTTGACATCAGCCACTGCGCGCCCCTGTGATAAACACAGCAGTGAAATCTCATTCCTTCCCATCTCGCTCGCCATATCAACATGGAAATGCAAAACCCTCTTTGCAGCGAGTTACTCCTACAGTGGACAGTTCTTGTTGCTTGGACAGAGGAAAAAAATCATGTCCTGGCTCTTGATTTTTACTTGTCATTCTTAAGCGTAGTCTTGCTGTTACAGAACAGATTTCTTTTTAAAGTCAGTGGCTGTATTACAGCCTAGAGCTGGGCAGGGGAAGGAGACGCAGGCAGAGCCGCTGGGCACAGGCACCGGCAGCCCCCCCGCCAGCGCCCCCCGCAGCCCCCCCAGCCCCGCTGGCCCCCTGCGGCTGCCCCGGCCCCAGCACCTGCCCTGAGGCCTGTCGCGCAGCCCCAGGCCGCCCCAGGGCCTGCCCTGGCAGCAGCGAGCTGGGCCTCGGGCACGCTCCAGCCTCCCTTAGCGCAGGCGCCGCCAGCGCCAGCGCGGGGAAGGAGGGGTGTCTGCAGGAGCTGCTGCAGCAGGAGGGGCTCCAGCCGGGGCCGCCTGCGGGCATCACGGCTCTTTCCCTCTCCCGGAGGCATCGCTGAGGGCTCCTTCTCCCTTCCTCCCTCTTGGCTGTCTCTGCCTCAGGTGGCGTGGGCGAGAAGGGACGTGTGGGCGCTGCCTGGCTTTGGAGAGGAGCTGCTGGGACAGTGCTGTGCTGTGGGTTTAGGATGAGAATAATGTTGGTAACACGCTGATGGTTTAGTTGTTGCTGAGCAGTGCTTACACTCGTCAAGGACTTTTCCAGCTTCCCGTGCCCTGCCAGGGGCACAAGAAGCCGGGAGGGGAGGGGGCGCAGCCAAGGCAGCTGCTCCAAAGGGGCCAAAGGGATATTCCATATCATGTGACGTCGTGCCCAGTGTAACAACTTGGTTATTTTATCTTGGGTTCGCCTCTCTTTCTCTTGTTGTTTTCCTGTTGTTATTATTGTTATTGCTATTATTGTTGTTATTATTATTACTATTCCTGTTTTATTTTAATAATTAAACTGTTCTTATCTCCACCCACGAGTTTCCTTACTTCTGTCCTTCCGATTCCCTCCCGCATCCCACTGGGGTGGGGGCAGTGAGCGAGCGGCTGTGTGGTGCTCAGTTGCTGGCTGGGGCCAAACCACGACAGTGTGTGAGGCTGTGCCTCTAGGAAGCCCCATGTGGTACAAGCTGTAGGACACCGATGTATTCTCTTAGGTGGAAGGCAGTCAAGTGACCGGAGCTACAGCGGAGGAGGGGAGGAAGGGACAGACAGAGAGAGACAGAAGTGCCTGAGCTGTAAAATTTGCCTGGCAGTGCAGAGAGCAGGAACTGCGGTGAGTGCTGGGCCCTTGGGGTCATGTCACCCCTCTTCTGCATCCCAGTCCCTCCCTGCCACACCCCCCCCTTTCCCTCTGTGTATTTTGTGGTGGTATAGATAGGTACCTATATATGTATGCATGTATACAGATGTATATTATATTATACATAGACATATGCACAATGCAAATATTATAATATAAAAATATTTATTTGTAAATAACTAAATCTATTATTTATAAAAGCAAAATAGTATTATTTTATACCAAAAATACACTTTTCTGTATGTACGCCATCCCCAGCCCAGCTCAGCCACCGGCAGGGTGGGCAGAGGCTGCGTTAGCCCCCCCGCCCTCCCTCCTGCTGAGCAAATGAGGACAGGCAGAGAGAGGCATTGCAAAGCCACCAGCCAACTCTTTTAATGAATTAAGCAAGAAATGGGGACCTGGGAGAGGGCTGGGCTCAGCAGCTGGCTGCTGGTCTCTGCCTCCACATCTCCTCTGGACGTGGAATACGAAAGGAAAAGTCTTTTTCTCTTCCCTGCCGGTGCTGGATTATGTGAGGTCTCCTGAGCTTATTCTCGAGGTGGGAGCACCAAGAAACAGAATAACAAAGGTTGTGGAGGGAAGAACCAAAGACGCTGCTGAGTGTTGCCTTTACCCTTTCCTTTGCTCCTCAAAGCTTTCTTTTCCTGCTTTCTTGCCTGGACCTGCTCGCCTCCTGTGTCTCCCTGTGTCACGTCCCAGCCTCAGAGGGAGGAGAGCGACTAAGGTTCTAATGATCCCCTTGGACTAAATTAAGGTGAAATGACACCAAACGATCAATCTAACATTTTCTTTTTATTCTAACACAGTAACTTAGACTTGGAAAGGCAATTTGAACTTGAAAACATGGAAAAGCATTAGCAGTGTGGATTCTTATTAAGAATATTCATAAAAGAAGAAGAAGAAGAGAAAAGAGGGAGGGAGAGAGAGGGAGAGAGATATCACCGGTCCAGGTTCCAGCGTTGGTCCAGCCAACGGGGGGTGGGTGTCTGGTCGGTAGGAGCGCTCGTCCGAAAAAAAAAGGAAGCAGAAGAAGAAGAAAAAAGCCCCAAATGGCACTTGCTTTGCCCTTTTATATTCATCTTGTGAGTGTTTGAGACATTCCTCTGAAAGGTTCAAGGGATCTCCACCCCCTGTCCCCTTATCAAGTATTGTCTCCTGCTAATTGGTTAGCTGTCCTCGCTTGCTGTGTAAATTAGCACGCATGCTCCTTCCAGGAGTGGGGGGCAAGTCTTTTCAGCCCTGAATTGGGTCGGTGGTCGTGATCTCCCCCTGCCGCCTTTACCTTTCACCTAGTTACTGTGGTTTTAGCACTTCATCACCCTGCTGAGGCAGGAGGTTCCCCTTACCAGTCTCTCTGTTCTTCTTCGAGGATGTAGTCATGAATCAAATGCTCCTTCTGAGTGATAAATTGGCCTTGGTGTCAGACTGCTTGTTATTCCAGTTGGACTCCTACACCCTGCTGAGTATTTCCTCTCCCGCAGTGCCCCAGGTCCTGCGCGAGAGCTTCTAACAGGGTAGCTTGGTCCTGCAGTCTTTGTCTTCCCAGTCAACGTACAAACTGTCATCGTGGCACGGAAGGAGTATGGAAAAGGTGCCTGCAGAGGTGTAGGGCGTGAGCTCGCCGGGGCTCTTAGTGAGCCCAAGCGGGCGCTGAGAGCCTGCCCTGCTGGAGAGCCCCACGCTGTGTTTGCAAGCTGTCCTGGCAGTGCCCCTGAGCTGCCTGCACAAGTGGAAGAGTTGGCTGGTGCCAGTGGAAGGAGGTGGGACTGGATGAGGGGGAGCGATCGCTTCCCCTTCCAGGAAAGGCTCGTCCAGGTGGGCCCTTAGTTGCCCCCTGCTCTGGGCAGGTGCCTTTCAGCCACACCGTCCCTTGCTTGTTCTTGGCGACTTGCTCTGCACCAGGAGAGGCTGGAGAGCTTCTACAAGTAGCGCAGCCAGCTGCCTGCCATCCAAGTGCTTCTCTGCTCCAGGGGTCTTGTGACGCATGGATTCTCACAGCTGCTTCTCTGTTCGGTACCTGCAGGGTCCGACCAAAGGCACTGGCTGCGGTTCAGAGCAGAGCTGACTGGGCAAATCAGTTCTTAACCCTCTGATGCTCATAGCAGGAATGAGAGCCAGGGCATCCTTCTCCATGTGAGTATAGATTCTTCTCCTTTCAGCCTGAAAACCATCCAGGAAACTGCTGGCCCTTGCTGGGAAGACGGGGACAAGTCTTCATCAAGCTGTCTGTGCCAGTCGTTCCCAGAGCAGTCACCATGGGCCATGTTTGAGGGACAACGTTCCCTGGAGACAGTATCTGCAGAGCTCCAAAGGACTTTGCTGTCTAGGTGAGTGGTTTCTCTGGAGTGGGGGGCGGGGGTTGCACAGCATTTCTAAGCTGGGGGTGAGCACGAGTCAAAGAGTCCAGCGGCCTGCGGCTTCCTCCTGGCTCGCAGAAGCAGCAAGCTCCTTGGAGTTGTATTCCCCTTTTATCCAATGTACCGTTCAAAAGGAAGCTTCTGGGGCAAGATGGAACTCCAGGAGGCACAGGGAAGAGGAGCTGGCACAGTGCACTGGCCTAGACCTTCTTGGCTTTCAATACCCGTGGGCATTTGTGATGCTCAGGTTACCCCCCTCCCACTGGGGACATCTGCTCCTTTTCTGAGCGGCAGCTTAGACTCGTAGAGTAGGCAAGCGTGGCATGCCACCTAGGTGCAGCTTCTTGTCTTCTCCTGGTGCTCATCTTCCTTGGGCTATGTAGCTGAAATAAAGCAGTGCTACACCAACTGAAGTTCAGTCTTGCCACGGTGCGCGAGGCGCTCTTGTTTTCTGCAGCCCCATCTTTCTCTAGGGCCTGAAGGAAGCACATGAGGAGCAGGGAATGTGCCTGGGACAGTTCACTTTCCGGGTGGTGCTGAATCGCAGTCAGACCTTCCAGCTGAAGGTACGGGGACAAAGAGGGAGGAGAACTGTAGGAGAGGAGGAGAAATGCACCTGGCTGGGGAGAAGCTTCCCTACCAAAGGGCTATAGGCAGCCCTCTCCTTGAGCGTGTGCCACGCTGGCCTTTCTTGTGCTTCAACTTCCTAATGGCTTATGCCTGGACAGCTGTTGTTGTTCTCTTTCGTTTTGGGTTTAAGCTTCAGTGCCTCCCACCGCTGCAGTTGGAGATGAAATCAGCTTGACTGACTGGACTCCCAAGTGCATACAAGTGCCACATCCCGTAGTACGCACTCCTACTGGCCTGCTAGTGAAAGACTAGAAATCCTGGGCTTTCTGAGGACTCTGTTGTTGCTGGTAGTGAGTAGCGACAGGGAGGCCATTCTTTTTCAGTGGCTTTCTAGAAAAGGCAAGGAGACATGCTACTACCACCAGTGGGTCTTCTGACTGTGGAAGCAGGCCACAATAGCTTGCCAAACTGTTTGCTGAATCTTCTGGTAGCTGCTTCTTCCTTTACTATTCTGATGGGCCAATGAGGTAGAGCAGGATAAGACTGTCTTGACCATGAGAGGTCAAAAGACCTTGCAGGGCAGCCAGAAGGAAGCTGTTGAACGAGGCCATCGCTGCGGCACTACTCTGTCAGTAGTGAAATGCTAGAGAGGAGAAAGCAACTCAAAAGAGTGGGGAATGGTGCTGGACCAGTGGGCTATGGGCAGCTGCACTCGCTGGCCATCTCCATGTCGATCTCCCTCTGTACAAAAACCTGCAGCTGTCCCAGTGACATCTGCAGGGCCGCCCGCTCCCGCTCCTGGTGGGCCAGCTTCTTCATGTGCTCCCGCTGGGGCCGCTGCTCGGGTGTGATGGGCACGGACGGCTCCTGCTCCTCCAGCGGGGTGGGCGCAGCCTTGAGGCGCCCCCAGGTCCCAAGGGATATCAGGGAGTCGTTGGGAGGGTGCGGCGGCATGTGCAGCTGCTGCGGCAGCCCCTCCCGTGGGGTTTGACCCCCCCGTGGGCGACAGACGCAGCCAGCTCGTCTGCTGGGGTTTGGTGGCAGCCCTGGTGTGCGCCTTGCTGCTCGATGGTGCCGCCGGTGCCGCGTCCTTGCCATCAGCAGGGGTCTTGAGGCAGCTGGCGCCACGCTGTGTCTCGGGGCGGCTGTCAGGGAATTGGGACCCTGGGGGGCACGCTGGGGCCGGCCTGGGGCTCCGGGTCAGGCGGCTGGCGCACCGGCCCCACCACCTTCACTGTGTGCCCCAGCGGGTGGAAACTCTGGATGGAGTTGAGCAAGCGCGCCCTCAGGGCGGTGCGGGGCGTCCTCAGCCCCAGTGGGGATGGTGCTCCTGGGGACGCCGGTTCCAGCCTGCGGTGGGGATGCCGGCGGGGGCGCGGGGCCAAGGCGGTGGGAGCGGAAGAGGCGACGGGTGGGCCCAGGACCAGCGCTGTCATGGTGGGCAGAGGGGGCTCTCGTGTCTCAGCGGAGCAGTGAGCGCATCTGCCCCGCCTTGCCCCTTGCTGAAAAAGCAAACGAAGCCAACGCAACCCCCAGGGCGATGCAAGCTTTCATTGGCTCAGGGCACCCGCCCGCGGGCTCTGCCACCCCTGAAAGCTCACCTTTGGGCTTCATCATTGTTCTGCTGGTCGGCGGAGCCAGGGCAGGCTGGTGGGGGCTGGCAGCAGGGATGCTGTCCTTGATGGGTACCGTATCCTTCTTAAAGCCCTCCAACAGCTTCTGGGCACTGCCGGGCAGGGCATGGAGCACAGGGGGTCCCTGGACCCAATGCTGAGCTGCGGGGTGTCAGTGTGGCGGGCTGCCAGGGCGGGCAGGGACGTCCAGTGGACAGGAGCCCATGGGGTACAGGGACTCCCCATGGACCATGGCCCCAGCCCCGATGGCTGCTGGGGCACCAGCATCCCTGTCACCACCTGCTGTCCCCAGCCATAGGCAGGGGGACAGGGAGCAGCCATGGCGGGGAGCTGCACCCCAGTGGGGAGCTGCACCACGGGGGGAAGCAGCACCCCAGGGGGGAGCTGCACCACCTGCCGCATGGCCCTCAAGGACCCTGGCACC
>JAVHSO010000119.1:0-48978 GCA_031468815.1 Morus bassanus | reverse complement strand
TAGTGCTGGCTGAGCAGAGCGCTGGCTGAGCAGAGCGCTGGCTGAGCAGAGCACTGGCTGAGCAGAGTGCTTGCTGAGCAGAGCGCTGGCTGAGCAGAGCGCTGGCTGAGAAGAGTGCTAGCTGAGCAGAGCGCTGGCTGAGCAGAGCACTGGCTGAGCAGAGTGCTGGCTGAGCAGAGCGCTGGCTGAGCAGAGTGCTGGCTGAGCAGAGTGCTGGCTGAGCAGAGCGCTAGCTGAGCAGAGTACTGGCTGAGCAGACTACTTGCTGAGGAGATTGCTGGCTGAGCAGAGTGCTAGGTGAGCAGAGCGCTAGCTGAGCAGAGTTCTGGCTGAGCAGAGCGCTGGCTGAGCAGTGTGCTCGGCTGAGCGGAGCGCTAGCTGAGCGGAGCGCTGGCTGAGCGGAGCGCTGGCTGAGCAGAGCGCTGGCTGAAGAGAGCGCTGGCTGAGCAGAGTGCTGGCTGAGCAGAGTGCTGGCTGAGCAGAGCGCTGGTTGAGCAGAGTGCTGGCTGAGCAGAGTGCTGGCTGAGCAGAGCGCTGGCTGAGCAGAGTGCTGGCTGAGCAGAGTGCTGGCTGAGCAGAGCGCTAGCTGAGCAGAGCGCGTGGCTGAGCAGACTACTTGCTGAGGAGATTGCTGGCTGAGCAGAGTGCTAGCTGAGCAGAGCGCTAGCTGAGCAGAGCTCTGGCTGAGCAGAGCGCTGGCTGAGCAGTGTGCTGGCTGAGCGGAGCGCTAGCTGAGCGGAGCGCTGGCTGAGCGGAGCGCTGGCTGAGCAGAGCGTTGGCTGAGCAGAGCGATGGCTGAGCAGAATGCTAGCTGAGCAGAGTGCTAGCTGAGCAGAGTGTTGCCTGAGCAGAGTGCTAGCTGAGCAGAGTGTTGCCTGAGCAGAACGCTGGCTGAGCAGAGTGCTAGCTGAGCAGAGCGCTGGCTGAGCAGAGCGCTGGATGAGCAGAGCGTTGTCTGATCAGAGCGCTAGCTGAGCAAAGCGCTGGCTGAGCAGAGTGCTGGCTGAGCAGAGTGTTGCCTGAGCAGAGTGCTTGCTGAGCAGAGAGCTGGCTAGGCAGAGTGCTAGCTGAGCAGAGTGTTGCCTGAGCAGAGTGCTTGATGAGCAGAGTGCTTGATGACAGAGTGCTTGCTGAGCAGAGTGCTTGCTGAGCAGAGCGCTAGCTTAGCAGAGCGCTGGCTGAGCAGAGTGCTAGCTGAGCGGAGTGTTGCCTGAGCAGAGTCCTTGCTGAGCAGAGAGCTGGCTGAGCAGAGTGCTGGCTGAGCAGAGTGCTTGCTGAACAGAGGTCTGGCTGAGCAGAGTGCTGGCTGAGCAGAGCGCTGGCTGAGCAGAGCGCTGGCTGAGCAGAGTGCTTGCTGAGCAGAGTGCTTGCTGAGCAGAGCGCTGGCTGAGCAGAGCGCTGGCTGAGAAGAGTGCTGGCTGAGCAGAGCGCTGGCTGAGCAGAGCACTGGCTGAGCAGAGTGCTGGCTGAGCAGAGCGCTGGCTGAGCAGAGTGCTGGCTGAGCAGAGTGCTGGCTGAGCAGAGCGCTAGCTGAGCAGAGTACTGGCTGAGCAGACTACTTGCTGAGGAGATTGCTGGCTGAGCAGAGTGCTAGGTGAGAAGAGCGCTAGCTGAGCAGAGTTCTGGCTGAGCAGAGCGCTGGCTGAGCAGTGTGCTGGCTGAGCGGAGCGCTAGCTGAGCGGAGCGCTGGCTGAGCGGAGCGCTGGCTGAGCAGAGTGCTGGCTGAAGAGAGCGCTGGCTGAGCAGAGTGCTGGCTGAGCACAGTGCTGGCTCAGCAGAGTGCTGGCTGAGCAGAGCGATGGCTGAGCAGAGCGATGGCTGAGCAGAGCGCTAGGCTGAGCAAAGCGCTGGCTGAGCAGAGCGCTAGCTGAGCAGTGTACTGGCTGAGCAGAGCGCTGGCTAAGCAGAGCGCTAGCTCAGCAGAGTACTGGCTGAGCAGAGTGCTGCCTGAGCAGAGTGCTGGCTGAGCAGAGCGCTAGCTGAGCAGAGCGCTGGCTGAGCAGAATTCTGGCTGAGCAGAGCGCTGGCTTAGCAGAGTGCTGTCTGAGCAGAGCGCTAGCTGAGCAGAGCACTGGCTGAGCAGAGCGCTTGCTGAGCAGAGTTCTTGCTTATCAGAGCGCTAGCTGAGCAGAGCGCTAGCTGAGTAGAGCGCTGGCTGAGCAGAGAGCTGGCTGAGCAGAGTGCTAGCTGAGCAGAGCGCTGCCTGAGCAGAGCGCTGGCTGAGGAGAGCGCTAGATGAGCAGAGTGCTAGCTGAGCAGAGTGCTAGCTGAGCAGAGTGCTAGCTGAGCAGAGTGTTGCCTGACCAGAGTGCTTGCTCTGAAGAATGCTAGCTGAGCAGAGCGCTGTCTGAGCAGAGCGCTGTCTGAGCAGAGCAGAGTGCTAGCTGAGCAAAGCGCTGGCTGAGCAGAGAACTGGCTGAGCAGAGTGTTGCCTGAGCAGAGCGCTGGCTGAGCAGAGCGCTGGCTGAGCAGAGTGCTAGCTGAGCAGAGTGTTGCCTGAGCAGAGTGCTTGCTGAGCAGAGTGCTAGCTGAGCACAGTGCTAGCTGAGCAGAGTGTTGCCTGAGGAGAGTCCTTGCTGAGTAGAGAGCTGGCTGAGCAGAGTGCTAGCTGAGCAGAGCGTTGCCTGAGCAGAGTGCTTGATGAGCAGAGTGCTTGCTGAGCAGAGTGCTTGCTGAGCAGAGCGCTAGCTGAGCAGAGCGCTGGCTGAGCAGAGTGCTAGCTGAGCAGAGTGTTGCCGGAGCAGAGTGCTTGCTCTGAAGAATGCTAGCTGAGCAGAGCGCTGTCTGAGCGGAGCGCTGTCTGAGCAGAGCAGAGTGCTTGCTGAGCAGAGTGTTGCCTGAGCAGAGTGCTTGCTGAGCAGAGTGCTAGCTGAGCACAGTGCTGGCTGAGCAGAGTGTTGCCTGAGCAGAGTCCTTGCTGAGCAGAGAGCTGGCTGAGCAGAGTGCTTGCTGAACAGAGGTCTGGCTGAGCAGAGTGCTGGCTGAGCAGAGCGCTGGCTGAGCAGAGCGCTGGCTGAGCAGAGCACTGGCTAAGCAGAGCGCTTGCTGAGCAGAGCGCTGGCTGAGCAGAGCGCTGGCTGAGAAGAGTGCTGGCTGAGCAGAGCGCTGGTTGAGCAGAGTGCTGGCTGAGCAGGGTGCTGGCTGAGCAGAGCGCTGGCTGAGCAGAGTGCTGGCTGAGCAGAGTGCTGGCTGAGCAGAGCGCTAGCTGAGCAGAGTACTGGCTGAGCAGACTACTTGCTGAGGAGATTGCTGGCTGAGCAGAGTGCTAGCTGAGCAGAGCGCTAGCTGAGCAGAGTGCTGGCTGAGCAGAGCGCTGGCTGAGCAGTGTGCTGGCTGAGCAGAGCGCTGGCTGAGCAGTGTGCTGGCTGAGCGGAGCGCTAGCTGAGCGGAGCGCTGGCTTAGCGGAGCGCTGGCTGAGCACAGTGCTGGCTGAGCAGAGTGCTGGCTGAGCAGAGCAATGGCTGAGCAGAGCGATGGCTGAGCAGAGCGCTTGGCTGACCAAAGCGCTGGCTGAGCAGAGCGCTAGCTGAGCAGTGTACTGGCTGAGCAGAGCGCTGGCTAAGCAGAGCGCTAGCTGAGCAGAGTACTGGCTGAGCAGGAGTGCTGGCTGAGCAGAGTGCTGGCTGAGCAGAGCGCTAGCTGAGCAGAGCGCTGGCTGAGCAGAGTGCTAGCTGAGCAGAGCGCTGGCTGAGCAGAGTTCTGGCTGAGCAGAGCGCTGCTTAGCAGAGTGCTGTCTGATCAGAGCGCTAGCTGAGCAGAGCGCTGGCTGAGCAGAGCGCTTGCTGAGCAGAGTTCTTGCTTATCAGAGCGCTAGCTGAGCAGAGCGCTAGCTGAGTAAGAGCGCTGGCTGAGCAGAGTGCTGGCTGAGCAGAGTGCTGGCTGAGCAGAGCGCTGGCTGAGCAGAATGCTGGCTGAGCAGAGCGCTAGCTGAGCAGAGTGTTGCCTGAGCAGAGTGCTAGCTGAGCAGAGCGCTGGCTGAGCAGAGAGCTTGCTGAGCAGAATGCTGGCTGAGCAGAGCGCTGGCTGAGCAGAGTGCTGGCTGAGCAGAGTCCTAGCTGAGCAGAGCGCTGGCTGAGCAGAGTGCTAGCTGAGCAGAGCACTGGCTGAGCAGAGTGCTGGCTGAGCAGAGTGCTAGCTGAGCAGAGTGCTGGCTGAGCAGAGCGCTGGCTGAGCAGAGAGCTGGCTGAGCAGAGCGCTAGCTGAGCAGAGTCCTAGCTGAGCAGAGCGCTGGCTGAGCAGAGTGATGGCTGAGCAGAGTGATTGCTGAGCAGAGTGCTTGCTGAGCAGAGTGCTAGCTGAGAAGAGCGCTGGCTGTGCAGCGCGCTGGCTGAGCAGAGTGCTGGCTGAACAGAGGTCTGGCTGAGCAGAGTGCTAGCTGAGCAGAGTGTTGCCTGAGCAGAGTGCTAGCTGAGCAGAGTGTTGCCTGAGCAGAGCGCTGGCTGAGCAGAGTGCTACCTGAGCAGAGCGATGGCTGAGCAGAGCGATGGCTGAGCAGAGCGCTTGGCTGAGCAGAGCGCTGGATGAGCAGAGCGTTGTCTGAGCAGAGCAGAGTGCTAGCTGAGCAAAGCGCTGGCTGAGCAGAGTGCTGGCTGAGCAGAGTGTTGCCTGAGCAGAGTGCTTGCTGAGCAGAGCGCTGGCTAGGCAGAGTGCTAGGTGAGCAGAGTGTTGCCTGAGCAGAGTGCTTGATGAGCAGAGTGCTTGCTGAGCAGAGTGCTTGCTGAGCAGAGCGCTAGCTGAGCAGAGCGCTGGCTGAGCAGAGTGCTAGCTGAGCAGAGTGTTGCCTGACCAGAGTGCTTGCTCTGAAGAATGCTAGCTGAGCAGAGCGCTGTCTGAGCAGAGCGCTGTCTGAGCAGAGCAGAGTGCTAGCTGAGCAAAGCGCTGGCTGAGCAGAGAACTGGCTGAGCAGAGTGTTGCCTGAGCAGAGCGCTTGCTGAGCAGAGCGCTGGCTGAGCAGAGTGCTAGCTGAGCAGAGTCCTAGCTGAGCAGAGTGCTTGCTGAGCAGAGTGCTAGCTGAGCACAGTGCTAGCTGAGCAGAGTGTTGCCTGAGCAGAGTCCTTGCTGAGTAGAGAGCTGGCTGAGCAGAGTGCTTGCTGAACAGAGGTCTGGCTGAGCAGAGTGCTGGCTGAGCAGAGCGCTGGCTGAGCAGAGCGCTGGCTGAGCAGTGTACTGGCTGAGCAGAGTGCTTGCTGAGCAGAGTGCTGGCTGAGCAGAGTACTGGCTGAGCAGAGTGCTGGCTGAGCAGAGCGCTGGTTGAGCAGAGTGCTGGCTGAGCAGAGTGCTGGCTGAGCAGAGCGCTGGCTGAGCAGAGTGCGGCTGAGCAGAGTGCTGGCTGAGCAGAGCGCGTGGCTGAGCAGACTACTTGCTGAGGAGATTGCTGGCTGAGCAGAGTGCTAGCTGAGCAGAGCGCTAGCTGAGCAGAGCTCTGGCTGAGCAGAGCGCTGGCTGAGCAGTGTGCTGGCTGAGCGGAGCGCTAGCTGAGCGGAGCGCTGGCTGAGCGGAGCGCTGGCTGAGCAGAGCGCTGGCTGAGCAGAGCGCTGGCTGAGCAGAATGCTAGCTGAGCAGAGTGCTAGCTGAGCAGAGTGTTGCCTGAGCAGAGTGCTAGCTGAGCAGAGTGTTGCCTGAGCAGAACGCTGGCTGAGCAGAGTGCTAGCTGAGCAGAGCGCTGGCTGAGCAGAGCGCTGGATGAGCAGAGCGTTGTCTGATCAGAGCGCTAGCTGAGCAAAGCGCTGGCTGAGCAGAGTGCTGGCTGAGCAGAGTGTTGCCTGAGCAGAGTGCTTGCTGAGCAGAGCGCTGGCTAGGTAGAGTGCTAGCTGAGCAGAGTGTTGCCTGAGCAGAGTGCTTGATGAGCAGAGTGCTTGATGACAGAGTGCTTGCTGAGCAGAGTGCTTGCTGAGCAGAGCGCTAGCTTAGCAGAGCGCTGGCTGAGCAGAGTGCTAGCTGAGCAGAGTGTTGCCTGAGCAGAGTGCTAGCTGAGCACAGTGCTAGCTGAGCAGAGTGTTGCCTGAGCAGAGTCCTTGCTGAGCAGAGAGCTGGCTGAGCAGAGTGCTTGCTGAACAGAGGTCTGGCTGAGAAGAGTGCTGGCTGAGCAGAGCGCTGGCTGAGCAGAGCGCTGGCTGAGCAGAGCACTGGCTGAGCAGAGTGCTTGCTGAGCAGAGCGCTAGGCTGAGCAAAGCGCTGGCTGAGCAGAGCGCTAGCTGAGCAGTGTACTGGCTGAGCAGAGCGCTGGCTAAGCAGAGCGCTAGCTCAGCAGAGTACTGGCTGAGCAGAGTGCTGCCTGAGCAGATGTGCTGGCTGAGCAGAGCGCTAGCTGAGCAGAGCGCTGGCTGAGCAGAGTGCTAGCTGAGCAGAGCGCTGGCTGAGCAGAATTCTGGCTGAGCAGAGCGCTGGCTTAGCAGAGTGCTGTCTGAGCAGAGCGCTAGCTGAGCAGAGCACTGGCTGAGCAGAGCGCTTGCTGAGCAGAGTTCTTGCTTATCAGAGCGCTAGCTGAGCAGAGCGCTAGCTGAGTAGAGCGCTGGCTGAGCAGAGAGTTGGCTGAGCAGAGTGCTAGCTGAGCAGAGCGCTGCCTGAGCAGAGCGCTGGCTGAGGAGAGCGCTAGATGAGCAGAGTGCTAGCTGAGCAGAGTGCTAGCTGAGCAGAGTGCTAGCTGAGCAGAGTGTTGCCTGAGCAGAGTCCTTGCTGAGCAGAGAGCTGGCTGAGCAGAGTGCTTGCTGAACAGAGGTCTGGCTGAGCAGAGTGCTGGCTGAGCAGAGCGCTGGCTGAGCAGAGCGCTGGCTGAGCAGAGCACTGGCTGAGCAGAGTGCTTGCTGAGCAGAGCGCTGGCTGAGCAGAGCGCTGGCTGAGAAGAGTGCTAGCTGAGCAGAGCGCTGGCTGAGCAGAGCACTGGCTGAGCAGAGTGCTGGCTGAGCAGAGCGCTGGCTGAGCAGAGTGCTGGCTGAGCAGAGTGCTGGCTGAGCAGAGCGCTAGCTGAGCAGAGTACTGGCTGAGCAGACTACTTGCTGAGGAGATTGCTGGCTGAGCAGAGTGCTAGGTGAGCAGAGCGCTAGCTGAGCAGAGTTCTGGCTGAGCAGAGCGCTGGCTGAGCAGTGTGCTGGCTGAGCGGAGCGCTAGCTGAGCGGAGCGCTGGCTGAGCGGAGCGCTGGCTGAGCAGAGCGCTGGCTGAAGAGAGCGCTGGCTGAGCAGAGTGCTGCTGAGCAGAGTGCTGGCTGAGCAGAGCGCTGGTTGAGCAGAGTGCTGGCTGAGCAGAGTGCTGGCTGAGCAGAGCGCTGGCTGAGCAGAGTGCTGGCTGAGCAGAGTGCTGGCTGAGCAGAGCGCTAGCTGAGCAGAGCGCGTGGCTGAGCAGACTACTTGCTGAGGAGATTGCTGGCTGAGCAGAGTGCTAGCTGAGCAGAGCGCTAGCTGAGCAGAGCTCTGGCTGAGCAGAGCGCTGGCTGAGCAGTGTGCTGGCTGAGCGGAGCGCTAGCTGAGCGGAGCGCTGGCTGAGCGGAGCGCTGGCTGAGCAGAGCGCTGGCTGAGCAGAGCGATGGCTGAGCAGAATGCTAGCTGAGCAGAGTGCTAGCTGAGCAGAGTGTTGCCTGAGCAGAGTGCTAGCTGAGCAGAGTGTTGCCTGATCAGAACGCTGGCTGAGCAGAGTGCTAGCTGAGCAGAGCGCTGGCTGAGCAGAGCGCTGGATGAGCAGAGCGTTGTCTTATCAGAGCGCTAGCTGAGCAAAGCGCTGGCTGAGCAGAGTGCTGGCTGAGCAGAGTGTTGCCTGAGCAGAGTGCTTGCTGAGCAGAGAGCTGGCTAGGCAGAGTGCTAGCTGAGCAGAGTGTTGCCTGAGCAGAGTGCTTGATGAGCAGAGTGCTTGATGACAGAGTGCTTGCTGAGCAGAGTGCTTGCTGAGCAGAGCGCTAGCTTAGCAGAGCGCTGGCTGAGCAGAGTGCTAGCTGAGCGGAGTGTTGCCTGAGCAGAGTCCTTGCTGAGCAGAGAGCTGGCTGAGCAGAGTGCTGGCTGAGCAGAGTGCTTGCTGAACAGAGGTCTGGCTGAGCAGAGTGCTGGCTGAGCAGAGCGCTGGCTGAGCAGAGCGCTGGCTGAGCAGAGCACTGGCTGAGCAGAGTGCTTGCTGAGCAGAGCGCTGGCTGAGCAGAGCGCTGGCTGAGAAGAGTGCTGGCTGAGCAGAGCGCTGGCTGAGCAGAGCACTGGCTGAGCAGAGTGCTGGCTGAGCAGAGCGCTGGCTGAGCAGAGTGCTGGCTGAGCAGAGTGCTGGCTGAGCAGAGCGCTAGCTGAGCAGAGTACTGGCTGAGCAGACTACTTGCTGAGGAGATTGCTGGCTGAGCAGAGTGCTAGGTGAGAAGAGCGCTAGCTGAGCAGAGTTCTGGCTGAGCAGAGCGCTGGCTGAGCAGTGTGCTGGCTGAGCGGAGCGCTAGCTGAGCGGAGCGCTGGCTGAGCTAGCAGAGTGCTGGCTGAAGAGAGCGCTGGCTGAGCAGAGTGCTGGCTGAGCACAGTGCTGGCTCAGCAGAGTGCTGGCTGAGCAGAGCGATGGCTGAGCAGAGCGATGGCTGAGCAGAGCGCTAGGCTGAGCAAAGCGCTGGCTGAGCAGAGCGCTAGCTGAGCAGTGTACTGGCTGAGCAGAGCGCTGGCTAAGCAGAGCGCTAGCTCAGCAGAGTACTGGCTGAGCAGAGTGCTGCCTGAGCAGAGTGCTGGCTGAGCAGAGCGCTAGCTGAGCAGAGCGCTGGCTGAGCAGAGTGCTAGCTGAGCAGAGCGCTGGCTGAGCAGATTCTGGCTGAGCAGAGCGCTGGCTTAGCAGAGTGCTGTCTGAGCAGAGCGCTAGCTGAGCAGAGCACTGGCTGAGCAGAGCGCTTGCTGAGCAGAGTTCTTGCTTATCAGAGCGCTAGCTGAGCAGAGCGCTAGCTGAGTAGAGCGCTGGCTGAGCAGAGAGCTGGCTGAGCAGAGTGCTAGCTGAGCAGAGCGCTGCCTGAGCAGAGCGCTGGCTGAGGAGAGCGCTAGATGAGCAGAGTGCTAGCTGAGCAGAGTGCTAGCTGAGCAGAGTGCTAGCTGAGCAGAGTGTTGCCTGACCAGAGTGCTTGCTCTGAAGAATGCTAGCTGAGTAGAGCGCTGTCTGAGCAGAGCGCTGTCTGAGCAGAGCAGAGTGCTAGCTGAGCAAAGCGCTGGCTGAGCAGAGAACTGGCTGAGCAGAGTGTTGCCTGAGCAGAGCGCTGGCTGAGCAGAGCGCTGGCTGAGCAGAGTGCTAGCTGAGCAGAGTGTTGCCTGAGCAGAGTGCTTGCTGAGCAGAGTGCTAGCTGAGCACAGTGCTAGCTGAGCAGAGTGTTGCCTGAGGAGAGTCCTTGCTGAGTAGAGAGCTGGCTGAGCAGAGTGCTAGCTGAGCAGAGCGTTGCCTGAGCAGAGTGCTTGATGAGCAGAGTGCTTGCTGAGCAGAGTGCTTGCTGAGCAGAGCGCTAGCTGAGCAGAGCGCTGGCTGAGCAGAGTGCTAGCTGAGCAGAGTGTTGCCGGAGCAGAGTGCTTGCTCTGAAGAATGCTAGCTGAGCAGAGCGCTGTCTGAGCGGAGCGCTGTCTGAGCAGAGCAGAGTGCTTGCTGAGCAGAGTGTTGCCTGAGCAGAGTGCTTGCTGAGCAGAGTGCTAGCTGAGCACAGTGCTGGCTGAGCAGAGTGTTGCCTGAGCAGAGTCCTTGCTGAGCAGAGAGCTGGCTGAGCAGGAGTGCTTGCTGAACAGAGGTCTGGCTGAGCAGAGTGCTGGCTGAGCAGAGCGCTGGCTGAGCAGAGCGCTGGCTGAGCAGAGCACTGGCTAAGCAGAGCGCTTGCTGAGCAGAGCGCTGGCTGAGCAGAAGCGCTGGCTGAGAAGAGTGCTGGCTGAGCAGAGCGCTGGTTGAGCAGAGTGCTGGCTGAGCAGGGTGCTGGCTGAGCAGAGCGCTGGCTGAGCAGAGTGCTGGCTGAGCAGAGTGCTGGCTGAGCAGAGCGCTAGCTGAGCAGAGTACTGGCTGAGCAGACTACTTGCTGAGGAGATTGCTGGCTGAGCAGAGTGCTAGCTGAGCAGAGCGCTAGCTGAGCAGAGTGCTGGCTGAGCAGAGCGCTGGCTGAGCAGTGTGCTGGCTGAGCAGAGCGCTGGCTGAGCAGTGGTGCTGGCTGAGCGGAGCGCTAGCTGAGCGGAGCGCTGGCTTAGCGGAGCGCTGGCTGAGCACAGTGCTGGCTGAGCAGAGTGCTGGCTGAGCAGAGCAATGGCTGAGCAGAGCGATGGCTGAGCAGAGCGCTTGGCTGACCAAAGCGCTGGCTGAGCAGAGCGCTAGCTGAGCAGTGTACTGGCTGAGCAGAGCGCTGGCTAAGCAGAGCGCTAGCTGAACAGAGTACTGGCTGAGGCAGAGTGCTGGCTGAGCAGAGTGCTGGCTGAGCAGAGCGCTAGCTGAGCAGAGCGCTGGCTGAGCAGAGTGCTAGCTGAGCAGAGCGCTGGCTGAGCAGAGTTCTGGCTGAGCAGAGCGCTGGCTTAGCAGAGTGCTGTCTGATCAGAGCGCTAGCTGAGCAGAGCGCTGGCTGAGCAGAGCGCTTGCTGAGCAGAGTTCTTGCTTATCAGAGCGCTAGCTGAGCAGAGCGCTAGCTGAGTAGAGCGCTGGCTGAGCAGAGTGCTGGCTGAGCAGAGTGCTGGCTGAGCAGAGCGCTGGCTGAGCAGAATGCTGGCTGAGCAGAGCGCTAGCTGAGCAGAGTGTTGCCTGAGCAGAGTGCTAGCTGAGCAGAGCGCTGGCTGAGCAGAGAGCTTGCTGAGCAGAATGCTGGCTGAGCAGAGCGCTGGCTGAGCAGAGTGCTGGCTGAGCAGAGTCCTAGCTGAGCAGAGCGCTGGCTGAGCAGAGTGCTAGCTGAGCAGAGCACTGGCTGAGCAGAGTGCTGGCTGAGCAGAGTGCTAGCTGAGCAGAGTGCTGGCTGAGCAGAGCGCTGGCTGAGCAGAGAGCTGGCTGAGCAGAGCGCTAGCTGAGCAGAGTCCTAGCTGAGCAGAGCGCTGGCCTGAGCAGAGTGATGGCTGAGCAGAGTGATTGCTGAGCAGAGTGCTTGCTGAGCAGAGTGCTAGCTGAGAAGAGCGCTGGCTGTGCAGCGCGCTGGCTGAGCAGAGTGCTGGCTGAACAGAGGTCTGGCTGAGCAGAGTGCTGGCTGAGCAGAGCGCTGGCTGAGCAGAATGCTGGCTGAGCAGAGTGTTGCCTGAGCAGAGTCCTTGCTGAGCAGAGAGCTGGCTGAGCAGAGTTCTTGCTGAACAGAGGTCTGGCTGAGCAGAGTGCCTGGCTGAGCAGAGCGCTGGCTGAGCAGAGCGCTGGCTGAGCAGAGCACTGGCTGAGCAGAGTGCTTGCTGAGCAGAGCGCTGGCTGAGCAGAGCGCTGGCTGAGAAGAGTGCTAGCTGAGCAGAGCGCTGGCTGAGCAGAGCACTGGCTGAGCAGAGTGCTGGCTGAGCAGAGCGCTGGCTGAGCAGAGTGCTGGCTGAGCAGAGTGCTGGCTGAGCAGAGCGCTAGCTGAGGCAGAGTACTGGCTGAGCAGACTACTTGCTGAGGAGATTGCTGGCTGAGCAGAGTGCTAGGTGAGCAGAGCGCTAGCTGAGCAGAGTTCTGGTCTGAGCAGAGCGCTGGCTGAGCAGTGTGCTGGCTGAGCGGAGCGCTAGCTGAGTCGGAGCGCTGGCTGAGCGGAGCGCTGGCTGAGCAGAGCGCTGGCTGAGCAGAGCACTGGCTGAGCAGAATGCTAGCTGAGCAGAGTGCTAGCTGAGGCAGAGTGTTGCCTGAGCAGAGTGCTAGCTGAGCAGAGTGTTGCCTGAGCAGAGCGCTGGCTGAGCAGAGCGCTAGCTGAGCAAAGCGCTGGGCTGAGCAGAGTGCTGGCTGAGCAGAGTGTTGCCTGAGCAGAGTGCTTGCTGAGCAGAGCGCTGGCTAGGCAGAGTGCTAGCTGATCAGAGCGTTGCCTGAGCAGAGTGCTTGATGAGCAGAGTGCTTGCTGAGCAGAGTGCTGGCTGAGCAGAGCGCTAGCTGAGCAGAGTCGCTGGCTGAGCAGAGTGCTAGCTGAGCAGAGTGTTGCCTGACCAGAGTGCTTGCTCTGAAGAATGCTAGCTGAGCAGAGCGCTGTCTGAGCGGAGCGCTGTCTGAGGAGAGCAGAGTGCTTGCTGAGCAGAGTGTTGCCTGAGCAGAGTGCTTGCTGAGCAGAGTGCTAGCTGAGCACAGTGCTAGCTGAGCAGAGTGTTGCCTGAGCAGAGTCCTTGCTGAGCAGAGAGCTGGCTGAGCAGAGTGCTTGCTGAACAGAGGTCTGGCTGAGCAGAGTGCTGGCTGAGCAGAGCGCTGGCTGAGCAGAGCGCTGGCTGAGCAGAGCGCTTGCTGAGCAGAGCGCTGGCTGAGCAGAGCGCTGGCTGAGAAGAGTGCTGGCTGAGCAGAGCGCTGGTTGAGCAGAGTGCTGGCTGAGCAGGGTGCTGGCTGAGCAGAGCGCTGGCTGAGCAGAGTGCTGGCTGAGCAGAGTGCTGGCTGAGCAGAGCGCTAGCTGAGCAGAGTACTGGCTGAGCAGACTACTTGCTGAGGAGATTGCTGGCTGAGCAGAGTGCTAGCTGAGCAGAGCGCTAGCTGAGCAGAGCTCTGGCTGAGCAGAGCGCTGGCTGAGCAGTGTGCTGGCTGAGCGGAGCGCTAGCTGAGCGGAGCGCTGGCTTAGCGGATCGCTGGCTGAGCAGAGCGATGGCTGAGCAGAGCGCTGGCTGAGCACAGTGCTGGCTGAGCAGAGTGCTGGCTGAGCAGAGCAATGGCTGAGCAGAGCGATGGCTGAGCAGAGCAATGGCTGAGCAGAGCTGATGGCTGAAGTCAGAGCGCTTGGCTGACCAAAGCGCTGGCTGAGCAGAGCGCTAGCTGAGCAGTGTACTGGCTGAGCAGAGCGCTGGCTAAGCAGAGCGCTAGCTGAGGAGAGTACTGGCTGAGCAGAGTGCTGGCTGAGCAGAGTGCTGGCTGAGCAGAGCGCTAGCTGAGCAGAGCGCTGGCTGAGCAGAGTGCTAGCTGAGCAGAGCGCTGGCTGAGCAGAGTTCTGGCTGAGCAGAGTGCTGGCTGAGCAGAGCGCTGCCTGAGCAGAGTCCTAGCTGAGCAGAGCGCTGGCTGAGCAGAGTGCTGGCTGAGCAGAGTGCTGGCTGAGCAGAGCGCTGCCTGAGCAGAGCGCTGGCTGAGCAGAGCGCTAGATGAGCAGAGTGCTAGCTGAGCAGAGTGCTAGCTGAGCATAGTGCTTGCTGAGCAGAGTGCTACCTGAGAAGAGAGCTGGCTGAGCAGAGAGCTGGCTGAGCACAGTGCTTGCTGAGCAGAGTCCTAGCTGAGGCAGAGCGCTGGCTGAGCAGAGTGCTAGCTGAGCAGAGCGCTAGCTGAGCAGAGTGCTTGCTGAGCAGAGCGCTGGCTGAGCAGAGCGCTGGCTGAGCAGAGTGCTGGCTGAGCAGAGCGCTGGCTGAGCAGAGAGCTGGCTGAGCAGAGCGCTAGCTGAGCAGAGTCCTAGCTGAGCAGAGCGCTGGCTGAGCAGAGTGATGGCTGAGCAGAGTGATTGCTGAGCAGAGTGCTTGCTGAGCAGAGTGCTAGCTGAGAAGAGCGCTGGCTGAGCAGCGCGCTGGCTGAGCAGAGTGCTGGCTGAGCAGAGCGCTGGCTGAGCAGAGTGCTAGCTGAGCAGAGCGCTGCTGAGCAGAGTGCTGGCTGAGCAGAGTGCTGGCTGAGCAGAGCGCTGCCTGAGCAGAGCGCTGGCTGAGCAGAGCGCTAGATGAGCAGAGTGCTAGCTGAGCAGAGTGCTAGCTGAGCAGAGTGCTTGCTGAGCAGAGTGCTACCTGAGAAGAGCGCTGGCTGAGCAGAGAGCTGGCTGAGCACAGTGCTTGCTGAGCAGAGTCCTAGCTGAGCAGAGCGCTGTCTGAGCAGAGTGCTAGCTGAGCAGAGCGCTAGCTGAGCAGAGTGCTTGCTGAGCAGAGCGCTGGCTGAGCAGAGCGCTGGCTGAGCAGAGTGCTGGCTGAGCAGAGAGCTGGCTGAGCAGAGTGCTGGCTGAGCAGAGCGCTGGCTGAGCAGAGAGCTGGCTGAGCAGAGCGCTAGCTGAGCAGAGTCCTAGCTGAGCAGAGCGCTGGCTGAGCAGAGTGATGGCTGAGCAGAGTGATTGCTGAGCAGAGTGCTTGCTGAGCAGAGTGCTAGCTGAGAAGAGCGCTGGCTGTGCAGCGCGCTGGCTGAGCAGAGTGCTGGCTGAGCAGAGCGCTGGCTGAGCAGAGTGCTAGCTGAGCAGAGTGCTAGCTGAGCAGAGCGCTGGCTGAGCAGAGTGCTGGCTGAGCACAGCGCTGGCTGAGCAGAGCGCTGGCTGAGCAGAGTGCTGGCTGAGCAGAGCGCTGGCTGAAGAGAGAGCTGGCTGAGCAGAGCGCTGGCTGAGCAGAGCGCTGCCTGAGCAGAGTGCTAGCTGAGCAGAGCGCTGGCTGAGCAGAGCGCTAGATGAGCAGAGTGCTGGCTGAGCTGAGGGCTGGCTGAGCAGAGCGCTGGCTGAGCAGAGCGCTAGCTGAGCAGAGCGCTGGCTAAGCAGAGCGCTAGCTGAGCAGAGTACTGGCTGAGCAGAGTCCTAGCTGAGCAGAGCGCTGGCTGAGCAGAGTGCTAGCTGAGCAGAGCACTGGCTGAGCAGAGTGCTGGCTGAGCAGAGTGCTAGCTGAGCAGAGCGCTGGCTGAGCAGAGAGCTTGCTGAGCAGAATGCTGGATGAGCAGTGTGCTAGCTGAGCAGAGCGCTGGCTGAGCAGAGCGCTGGCTGAGCAGAGTGCTGGCTGAGCAGAGCGATGGCTGAGCAGAGAGCTGGCTGAGCAGAGCGCTAGCTGAGCATAGTCCTAGCTGAGCAGAGCGCTGGCTGAGCAGAGTGATGGCTGAGCAGAGTGATTGCTGAGCAGAGTGCTTGCTGAGCAGAGTGCTAGCTGAGAAGAGCGCTGGCTGTGCAGCCCGCTGGCTGAGCAGAGTGCTGGCTGAGCAGAGCGCTGGCTGAGCAGAGTGCTAGCTGAGCAGAGTGCTAGCTGAGCAGAGCGCTGGGCTGAGCAGAGTGCTGGCTGAGCACAGCGCTGGCTGAGCACAGCGCTGGCTGAGCAGAGTGCTGGCTGAGCAGAGTGCTGGCTGAGCAGAGCGCTGGCTGAAGAGAGAGCTGGCTGAGCAGAGCGCTGGCTGAGCAGAGCGCTGGCTGAGCAGAGTGCTAGCTGAGCAGAGCGCTGGCTTAGCAGAGCGCTAGATGAGCAGAGCACTGGCTGAGCTGAGGGCTGGCTGAGCAGAGCGCTGGCTGAGCAGAGCGCTAGCTGAGCAGAGCGCTGGCTGAGCAGAGCGCTGGCTGAGCAGAATGCTAGCTGAGCAGAGTGCTAGCTGAGCAGAGTGTTGCCTGAGCAGAATGCTAGCTGAGCAGAGTGTTGCCTGAGCAGAGCGCTGGCTGAGCAGAGTGCTAGCTGAGCAGAGCGATGGCTGAGCAGAGCGCTTGGCTGAGCAGAGTGCTGGAGGAGCAGTGCGTTTTCTGTGCAGAGCAGACCGCTAGCTGAGCAAAGCGCTGGCTGAGCAGAGCACTGGCTGAGCAGAGTGTTGCCTGAGCAGAGTGCTTGCTGAGCAGAGCGCTGGCTAGGCAGAGTGCTAACTGAGCAGAGTGTTGCCTGAGCAGAGTGCTTGCTGAGCAGAGTGCTTGCTGAGCAGAGAGCTTGCTGAGCAGAATGCTGGCTGAGCAGAGCGCTGGCTGAGCAGAGTGCTGGCTGAGCAGAGCGCTGGCTAGGCAGAGTGCTAGCTGAGCAGAGTGTTGCCTGAGCAGAGTGCTTGATGAGCAGAGTGCTTGATGACAGAGTGCTTGCTGAGCAGAGTGCTTGCTGAGCAGAGCGCTAGCTTAGCAGAGCGCTGGCTGAGCAGAGTGCTAGCTGAGCAGAGTGTTGCCTCAGCAGAGTCCTTGCTGAGCAGAGAGCTGGCTGAGCAGAGTGCTTGCTGAACAGAGGTCTGGCTGAGCAGAGTGCTGGCTGAGCAGAGCGCTGGCTGAGCAGAGCGCTGGCTGAGCAGAGCACTGGCTGAGCAGAGTGCTTGCTGAGCAGAGTGCTGGCTGAGCAGAGCGCTGGCTGAGAAGAGTGCTGGCTGAGCTCAGAGCGCTGGCTGAGCAGAGCACTGGCTGAGCAGAGTGCTGGCTGAGCAGAGCGCTGGCTGAGCAGAGTGCTGGCTGAGCAGAGTGCTGGCTGAGCAGAGCGCTAGCTGAGCAGAGTACTGGCTGAGCAGACTACTTGCTGAGGAGATTGCTGGCTGAGCAGAGTGCTAGGTGAGCAGAGCGCTAGCTGAGCAGAGTTCTGGCTGAGCAGAGCGCTGGCTGAGCAGTGTGCTGGCTGAGCGGAGCGCTAGCTGAGCGGAGCGCTGGCTGAGCGGAGCGCTGGCTGAGCAGAGCGCTGGCTGAAGAGAGCGCTGGCTGAGCAGAGTGCTGGCTGAGCACAGTGCTGGCTCAGCAGAGTGCTGGCTGAGCAGAGCGATGGCTGAGCAGAACGATGGCTGAGCAGAGCGCTAGGCTGAGCAAAGCGCTGGCTGAGCAGAGCGCTAGCTGAGCAGTGTACTGGCTGAGCAGAGCGCTGGCTAAGCAGAGCGCTAGCTCAGCAGAGTACTGGCTGAGCAGAGTGCTGCCTGAGCAGAGTGCTGGCTGAGCAGAGCGCTAGCTGAGCAGAGCGCTGGCTGAGCAGAGTGCTAGCTGAGCAGAGCGCTGGCTGAGCAGAGCACTGGCTGAGCAGAGTGCTTGCTGAGCAGAGTGCTAGCTGAGCAGAGCGCTAGCTGAGCAGAGCACTGGCTGAGCAGAGCGCTTGCTGAGCAGAGTTCTTGCTTATCAGAGCGCTAGCTGAGCAGAGCGCTAGCTGAGTAGAGCGCTGGCTGAGCAGAGAGCTGGCTGAGCAGAGTGCTAGCTGAGCAGAGCGCTGCCTGAGCAGAGCGCTGGCTGAGGAGAGCGCTAGATGAGCAGAGTGCTAGCTGAGCAGAGTGCTAGCTGAGCAGAGTGCTAGCTGAGCAGAGTGTTGCCTGACCAGAGTGCTTGCTCTGAAGAATGCTAGCTGAGCAGAGCGCTGTCTGAGCAGAGCGCTGTCTGAGCAGAGCAGAGTGCTAGCTGAGCAAAGCGCTGGCTGAGCAGAGAACTGGCTGAGTCAGAGTGTTGCCTGAGCAGAGCGCTGGCTGAGCAGAGCGCTGGCTGAGGCAGAGTGCTAGCTGAGCAGAGTGTTGCCTGAGCAGAGTGCTTGCTGAGCAGAGTGCTAGCTGAGCACAGTGCTAGCTGAGCAGAGTGTTGCCTGAGGAGAGTCCTTGCTGAGTAGAGAGCTGGCTGAGCAGAGTGCTAGCTGAGCAGAGCGTTGCCTGAGCAGAGTGCTTGATGAGCAGAGTGCTTGCTGAGCAGAGTGCTTGCTGAGCAGAGCGCTAGCTGAGCAGAGCGCTGGCTGAGCAGAGTGCTAGCTGAGCAGAGTGTTGCCGGAGCAGAGTGCTTGCTCTGAAGAATGCTAGCTGAGCAGAGCGCTGTCTGAGCGGAGCGCTGTCTGAGCAGAGCAGAGTGCTTGCTGAGCAGAGTGTTGCCTGAGCAGAGTGCTTGCTGAGCAGAGTGCTAGCTGAGCACAGTGCTGGCTGAGCAGAGTGTTGCCTGAGCAGAGTCCTTGCTGAGCAGAGAGCTGGCTGAGCAGAGTGCTTGCTGAACAGAGGTCTGGCTGAGCAGAGTGCTGGCTGAGCAGAGCGCTGGCTGAGCAGAGCGCTGGCTGAGCAGAGCACTGGCTAAGCAGAGCGCTTGCTGAGCAGAGCGCTGGCTGAGCAGAGCGCTGGCTGAGAAGAGTGCTGGCTGAGCAGAGCGCTGGTTGAGCAGAGTGCTGGCTGAGCAGGGTGCTGGCTGAGCAGAGCACTGGCTGAGCAGAGTGCTGGCTGAGCAGAGTGCTGCTGAGCAGAGCGCTAGCTGAGCAGAGTACTGGCTGAGCAGACTACTTGCTGAGGAGATTGCTGGCTGAGCAGAGTGCTAGCTGAGCAGAGCGCTAGCTGAGCAGAGTGCTGGCTGAGCAGAGCGCTGGCTGAGCAGTGTGCTGGCTGAGCAGAGCGCTGGCTGAGCAGTGTGCTGGCTGAGCGGAGCGCTAGCTGAGCGGAGCGCTGGCTTAGCGGAGCGCTGGCTGAGCACAGTGCTGGCTGAGCAGAGTGCTGGCTGAGCAGAGCAATGGCTGAGCAGAGCGATGGCTGAGCAGAGCGCTTGGCTGACCAAAGCGCTGGCTGAGCAGAGCGCTAGCTGAGCAGTGTACTGGCTGAGCAGAGCGCTGGCTAAGCAGAGCGCTAGCTGAGCAGAGTACTGGCTGAGCACAGTGCTGGCTGAGCAGAGTGCTGGCTGAGCAGAGCGCTAGCTGAGCAGAGCGCTGGCTGAGCAGAGTGCTAGCTGAGCAGAGCGCTGGCTGAGCAGAGTTCTGGCTGAGCAGAGCGCTGGCTTAGCAGAGTGCTGTCTGATCAGAGCGCTAGCTGAGCAGAGCGCTGGCTGAGCAGAGCGCTTGCTGAGCAGAGTTCTTGCTTATTAGAGCGCTAGCTGAGCAGAGCGCTAGCTGAGTAGAGCGCTGGCTGAGCAGAGTGCTGGCTGAGCAGAGTGCTGGCTGAGCAGAGCGCTGGCTGAGCAGAATGCTGGCTGAGCAGAGCGCTGGCTGAGCAGAGTGTTGCCTGAGCAGAGTGCTAGCTGAGCAGAGCGCTGGCTGAGCAGAGAGCTTGCTGAGCAGAATGCTGGCTGAGCAGAGCGCTGGCTGAGCAGAGTGCTGGCTGAGCAGAGTCCTAGCTGAGCAGAGCGCTGGCTGAGCAGAGTGCTAGCTGAGCAGAGCACTGGCTGAGCAGAGTGCTGGCTGAGCAGAGTGCTAGCTGAGCAGAGTGCTGGCTGAGCAGAGCGCTGGCTGAGCAGAGAGCTGGCTGAGCAGAGCGCTAGCTGAGCAGAGTCCTAGCTGAGCAGAGCGCTGGCTGAGCAGAGTGATGGCTGAGCAGAGTGATTGCTGAGCAGAGTGCTTGCTGAGCAGAGTGCTAGCTGAGAAGAGCGCTGGCTGTGCAGCGCGCTGGCTGAGCAGAGTGCTGGCTGAACTGAGGTCTGGCTGAGCAGAGTGCTGGCTGAGCAGAGCGCTGGCTGAGCAGAATGCTGGCTGAGCAGAGTGCTGGCTGAGCAGAGTTCTGGCTGAGCAGAGCGCTAGCTGAGCAGAGTGTTGCCTGAGCAGATTGCTAGCTGAGCAGAGCGCTGGCTGAGCAGAGAGCTTGCTGAGCAGAATGCTGGCTGAGCAGAGCGCTGGCTGAGCAGTGTGCTGGCTGAGCAGAGTCCTAGCTGAGCAGAGCGCTGGCTGAGCAGAGCGCTGGCTGAGCAGAGTGTTACATGAGCAGAGTGCTGGCTGAGCAGAGTGCTGGCTGAGCAGAGCGCTGGCTGAGCAGAGTGCTGGCTGAGCAGAGTGCTGGCTGAGCAGAGCGCTAGCTGAGCAGAGCGCGTGGCTGAGCAGACTACTTGCTGAGGAGATTGCTGGCTGAGCAGAGTGCTAGCTGAGCAGAGCGCTAGCTGAGCAGACCTCTGGCTGAGCAGAGCGCTGGCTGAGCAGTGTGCTGGCTGAGCGGAGCGCTAGCTGAGCGGAGCGCTGGCTGAGCAGAGCGCTGGCTGAGCAGAGCGCTGGCTGAGCAGAGCGCTGGCTGAGCAGAATGCTAGCTGAGCAGAGTGCTAGCTGAGCAGAGTGTTGCCTGAGCAGAGTGCTAGCTGAGCAGAGTGTTGCCTGAGCAGAGCGCTGGCTGAGCAGAGCGCTAGCTGAGCAAAGCGCTGGCTGAGCAGAGTGCTGGCTGAGCAGAGTGTTGCCTGAGCAGAGTGCTTGCTGAGCAGAGCGCTGGCTAGGCAGAGTGCTAGCTGATCAGAGCGTTGCCTGAGCAGAGTGCTTGATGAGCAGAGTGCTTGCTGAGCAGAGTGCTGGCTGAGCAGAGCGCTAGCTGAGCAGAGCGCTGGCTGAGCAGAGTGCTAGCTGAGCAGAGTGTTGCCTGACCAGAGTGCTTGCTCTGAAGAATGCTAGCTGAGCAGAGCGCTGTCTGAGCGGAGCGCTGTCTGAGGAGAGCAGAGTGCTTGCTGAGCAGAGTGTTGCCTGAGCAGAGTGCTTGCTGAGCAGAGTGCTAGCTGAGCACAGTGCTAGCTGAGCAGAGTGTTGCCTGAGCAGAGTCCTTGCTGAGCAGAGAGCTGGCTGAGCAGAGTGCTTGCTGAACAGAGGTCTGGCTGAGCAGAGTGCTGGCTGAGCAAAGCGCTGGCTGAGCAGAGCGCTTGCTGAGCAGAGCGCTGGCTGAGCAGAGCGCTGGCTGAGAAGAGTGCTGGCTGAGCAGAGCGCTGGTTGAGCAGAGTGCTGGCTGAGCAGGGTGCTGGCTGAGCAGAGCGCTGGCTGAGCAGAGTGCTGGCTGAGCAGAGTGCTGGCTGAGCAGAGCGCTAGCTGAGCAGAGTACTGGCTGAGCAGACTACTTGCTGAGGAGATTGCTGGCTGAGCAGAGTGCTAGCTGAGCAGAGCGCTAGCTGAGCAGAGCTCTGGCTGAGAAGAGCGCTGGCTGAGCAGTGTGCTGGCTGAGCGGAGCGCTAGCTGAGCGGAGCGCTGGCTTAGCGGATCGCTGGCTGAGCAGAGCGATGGCTGAGCAGAGCGCTGGCTGAGCACAGTGCTGGCTGAGCAGAGTGCTGGCTGAGCAGAGCGCTGGCTGAGCAGAGCGATGGCTGAGCAGAGCGCTTGGCTGACCAAAGCGCTGGCTGAGCAGAGCGCTAGCTGAGCAGTGTACTGGCTCGAGCAGAGCTCTGGCTAAGCAGAGCGCTAGCTGAGCAGAGTACTGGCTGAGCAGAGTGCTGGCTGAGCAGAGTGCTGGCTGAGCAGAGCGCTAGCTGAGCAGAGCGCTGGCTGAGCAGAGTGCTAGCTGAGCAGAGCGCTGGCTGAGCAGAGTTCTGGCTGAGCAGAGCGCTGGCTTAGCAGAGCGCTAGCTGAGCAGAGTGCTTGCTGAGCAGAGCGCTGGCTGAGCAGAGCGCTGGCTGAGCAGAGTGCTGGCTGAGCAGAGCGCTGGCTGAGCAGAGTGCTGGCTGAGCAGAGCGCTGGCTGAGCAGAGAGCTGGCTGAGCAGAGCGCTAGCTGAGCAGAGTCCTAGCTGAGCAGAGCGCTGGCGGAGCAGAGTGCTGGCTGAGCAGAGTGCTGGCTGAGCAGAGCGCTGCCTGAGCAGAGCGCTGGCTGAGCAGAGTGCTACCTGAGAAGAGCGCTGGCTGAGCAGAGAGCTGGCTGAGCACAGTGCTTGCTGAGCAGAGTCCTAGCTGAGCAGAGCGCTGGCTGAGCAGAGTGCTAGCTGAGCAGAGCGCTAGCTGAGCAGAGTGCTTGCTGAGCAGAGCGCTGGCTGAGCAGAGCGCTGGCTGAGCAGAGTGCTGGCTGAGCAGAGCGCTGGTTGAGCAGAGTGCTGGCTGAGCAGAGCGCTGGCTGAGCAGAGAGCTGGCTGAACAGAGCGCTAGCTGAGCAGAGTCCTAGCTGAGCAGAGCGCTGGCTGAGCAGAGTGATGGCTGAGCAGAGTGATTGCTGAGCAGAGTCCTTGCTGAGCAGAGTGCTAGCTGAGAAGAGCGCTGGCTGTGCAGCGCGCTGGCTGAGCAGAGTGCTGGCTGAGCAGAGCGCTGGCTGAGCAGAGTGCTAGCTGAGCAGAGTGCTAGCTGAGCAGAGCGCTGGCTGAGCAGAGTGCTGGCTGAGCAGAGTGCTGGCTGAGCAGAGCGCTGCCTGAGCAGAGCGCTGGCTGAGCAGAGCGCTAGATGAGCAGAGTGCTAGCTGAGCAGAGTGCTAGCTGTGCAGAGTGCTTGCTGAGCAGAGTGCTACCTGAGAAGAGCGCTGGCTGAGCAGAGAGCTGGCTGAGCAGAGCGCTGGCTGAGCAGAGTCCTAGCTGAGCAGAGCGCTGGCTGAGCAGAGTGCTAGCTGAGCAGAGCGCTAGCTGAGCAGAGTGCTTGCTGAGCAGAGCGCTGGCTGAGCAGAGCGCTGGCTGAGCAGAGTGCTGGCTGAGCAGAGCGCTGGCTGAGCAGAGTGCTGGCTGAGCAGAGCGCTGGCTGAGCAGAGAGCTGGCTGAGCAGAGCGCTAGCTGAGCAGAGTCCTAGCTGAGCAGAGCGCTGGCTGAGCAGAGTGATGGCTGAGAAGAGTGATTGCTGAGCAGAGTGCTTGCTGAGCAGAGTGCTAGCTGAGAAGAGCGCTGGCTGTGCAGCGCGCTGGCTGAGCAGAGTGCTGGCTGAGCAGAGCGCTGGCTGAGCAGAGTGCTAGCTGAGCAGAGTCCTAGCTGAGCAGAGCGCTGGCTGAGCATAGTGCTGGCTGAGCACAGCGCTGGCTGAGCAGAGCGCTGGCTGATCAGAGTGCTGGCTGAGCAGAGCGCTGGCTGAAGAGAGAGCTGGCTGAGCAGAGCGCTGGCTGAGCAGAGCGCTGCCTGAGCAGAGTGCTAGCTGAGCAGAGCGCTGGCTGAGCAGAGCGCTAGATGAGCAGAGCACTGGCTGAGCTGAGGGCTGGCTGAGCAGAGCGCTGGCTGAGCAGAGCGCTAGCTGAGCAGAGCGCTGGCTAAGCAGAGCGCTAGCTGAGCAGAGTACTGGCTGAGCAGAGTCCTAGCTGAGCAGAGCGCTGGCTGAGCAGAGTGCTAGCTGAGCAGAGCACTGGCTGAGCAGAGTGCTGGCTGAGCAGAGTGCTAGCTGAGCAGAGCGCTGGCTGAGCAGAGAGCTTGCTGAGCAGAATGCTGGATGAGCAGTGTGCTTGCTGAGCAGAGCGCTGGCTGAGCAGAGCGCTGGCTGAGCAGAGTGCTGGCTGAGCAGAGCGATGGCTGAGCAGAGAGCTGGCTGAGCAGAGCGCTAGCTGAGCATAGTCCTAGCTGAGCAGAGCGCTGGCTGAGCAGAGTGATGGCTGAGCAGAGTGATTGCTGAGCAGAGTGCTTGCTGAGCAGAGTGCTAGCTGAGAAGAGCGCTGGCTGTGCAGCGCGCTGGCTGAGCAGAGTGCTGGCTGAGCAGAGCGCTGGCTGAGCAGAGTGCTAGCTGAGCAGAGTGCTAGCTGAGCAGAGCGCTGGCTGAGCAGAGTGCTGGCTGAGCACAGCGCTGGCTGAGCACAGCGCTGGCTGAGCAGAGTGCTGGCTGAGCAGAGTGCTGGCTGAGCAGAGCGCTGGCTGAAGAGAGAGCTGGCTGAGCAGAGCGCTGGCTGAGCAGAGCGCTGGCTGAGCAGAGTGCTAGCTGAGCAGAGCGCTGGCTTAGCAGAGCGCTAGATGAGCAGAGCACTGGCTGAGCTGAGGGCTGGCTGAGCAGAGCGCTGGCTGAGCAGAGCGCTAGCTGAGCAGAGCGCTGGCTGAGCAGAGCGCTGGCTGAGCAGAATGCTAGCTGAGCAGAGTGCTAGCTGAGCAGAGTGTTGCCTGAGCAGAATGCTAGCTGAGCAGAGTGTTGCCTGAGCAGAGCGCTGGCTGAGCAGAGTGCTAGCTGAGCAGAGCGATGGCTGAGCAGAGCGCTTGTCTGAGCAGAGTGCTGGAGGAGCAGTGCGTTGTCTGAGCAGAGCAGACCGCTAGCTGAGCAAAGCGCTGGCTGAGCAGAGCACTGGCTGAGCAGAGTGTTGCCTGAGCAGAGTGCTTGCTGAGCAGAGCGCTGGCTAGGCAGAGTGCTAAGTGAGCAGAGTGTTGCCTGAGCAGAGTGCTTGCTGAGCAGAGTGCTTGCTGAGCAGAGAGCTTGCTGAGCAGAATGCTGGCTGAGCAGAGCGCTGGCTGAGCAGAGTGCTGGCTGAGCAGAGCGCTGGCTAGGCAGAGTGCTAGCTGAGCAGAGTGTTGCCTGAGCAGAGTGCTTGATGAGCAGAGTGCTTGATGACAGAGTGCTTGCTGAGCAGAGTGCTTGCTGAGCAGAGCGCTAGCTTAGCAGAGCGCTGGCTGAGCAGAGTGCTAGCTGAGCAGAGTGTTGCCTCAGCAGAGTCCTTGCTGAGCAGAGAGCTGGCTGAGCAGAGTGCTTGCTGAACAGAGGTCTGGCTGAGCAGAGTGCTGGCTGAGCAGAGCGCTGGCTGAGCAGAGCGCTGGCTGAGCAGAGCGCTGGCTGAGCAGAGCACTGGCTGAGCAGAGTGCTTGCTGAGCAGAGCGCTGGCTGAGCAGAGCGCTGGCTGAGAAGAGTGCTGGCTGAGCAGAGCGCTGGCTGAGCAGAGCACTGGCTGAGCAGAGTGCTGGCTGAGCAGAGCGCTGGCTGAGCAGAGTGCTGGCTGAGCAGAGTGCTGGCTGAGCAGAGCGCTAGCTGAGCAGAGTACTGGCTGAGCAGACTACTTGCTGAGGAGATTGCTGGCTGAGCAGAGTGCTAGGTGAGCAGAGCGCTAGCTGAGCAGAGTTCTGGCTGAGCAGAGCGCTGGCTGAGCAGTGTGCTGGCTGAGCGGAGCGCTAGCTGAGCGGAGCGCTGGCTGAGCGGAGCGCTGGCTGAGCAGAGTGCTGGCTGAAGAGAGCGCTGGCTAAGCAGAGCGCTAGCTCAGCAGAGTACTGGCTGAGCAGAGTGCTGCCTGAGCAGAATGCTGGCTGAGCAGAGCGCTAGCTGAGCAGAGCGCTGGCTGAGCAGAGTGCTAGCTGAGCAGAGCGCTGGCTGAGCAGAGCACTGGCTGAGCAGAGTGCTTGCTGAGCAGAGTGCTAGCTGAGCAGAGCGCTAGCTGAGCAGAGCACTGGCTGAGCAGAGCGCTTGCTGAGCAGAGTTCTTGCTTATCAGAGCGCTAGCTGAGCAGAGCGCTAGCTGAGTAGAGCGCTGGCTGAGCAGAGAGCTGGCTGAGCAGAGTGCTAGCTGAGCAGAGCGCTGCCTGAGCAGAGCGCTGGCTGAGGAGAGCGCTGGATGAGCAGAGTGCTAGCTGAGCAGAGTGCTAGCTGAGCAGAGTGCTAGCTGAGCAGAGTGTTGCCTGACCAGAGTGCTTGCTCTGAAGAATGCTAGCTGAGCAGAGCGCTGTCTGAGCAGAGCGCTGTCTGAGCAGAGCAGAGTGCTAGCTGAGCAAAGCGCTGGCTGAGCAGAGAACTGGCTGAGCAGAGTGTTGCCTGAGCAGAGCGCTGGCTGAGCAGAGCGCTGGCTGAGCAGAGTGCTAGCTGAGCAGAGTGTTGCCTGAGCAGAGTGTTGCTGAGCAGAGTGCTAGCTGAGCACAGTGCTAGCTGAGCAGAGTGTTGCCTGAGGAGAGTCCTTGCTGAGTAGAGAGCTGGCTGAGCAGAGTGCTAGCTGAGCAGAGCGTTGCCTGAGCAGAGTGCTTGATGAGCAGAGTGCTTGCTGAGCAGAGTGCTTGCTGAGCAGAGCGCTAGCTGAGCAGAGCGCTGGCTGAGCAGAGTGCTAGCTGAGCAGAGTGTTGCCGGAGCAGAGTGCTTGCTCTGAAGAATGCTAGCTGAGCAGAGCGCTGTCTGAGCGGAGCGCTGTCTGAGCAGAGCAGAGTGCTTGCTGAGCAGAGTGTTGCCTGAGCAGAGTGCTTGCTGAGCAGAGTGCTAGCTGAGCACAGTGCTGGCTGAGCAGAGTGTTGCCTGAGCAGAGTCCTTGCTGAGCAGAGAGCTGGCTGAGCAGAGTGCTTGCTGAACAGAGGTCTGGCTGAGCAGAGTGCTGGCTGAGCAGAGCGCTGGCTGAGCAGAGCGCTGGCTGAGCAGAGCACTGGCTAAGCAGAGCGCTTGCTGAGCAGAGCGCTGGCTGAGCAGAGCGCTGGCTGAGAAGAGTGCTGGCTGAGCAGAGTGCTGGTTGAGCAGAGTGCTGGCTGAGCAGGGTGCTGGCTGAGCAGAGCGCTGGCTGAGCAGAGTGCTGGCTGAGCAGAGTGCTGGCTGAGCAGAGCGCTAGCTGAGCAGAGTACTGGCTGAGCAGACTACTTGCTGAGGAGATTGCTGGCTGAGCAGAGTGCTAGCTGAGCAGAGCGCTAGCTGAGCAGAGCTCTGGCTGAGAAGAGCGCTGGCTGAGCAGTGTGCTGGCTGAGCGGAGCGCTAGCTGAGCGGAGCGCTGGCTTAGCGGATCGCTGGCTGAGCAGAGCGATGGCTGAGCAGAGCGCTGGCTGAGCACAGTGCTGGCTGAGCAGAGTGCTGGCTGAGCAGAGCAATGGCTGAGCAGAGCGATGGCTGAGCAGAGAGCTTGGCTGACCAAAGCGCTGGCTGAGCAGAGCGCTAGCTGAGCAGTGTACTGGCTGAGCAGAGCGCTGGCTAAGCAGAGCGCTAGCTGAGCAGAGTACTGGCTGAGCAGAGTGCTGGCTGAGCAGAGTGCTGGCTGAGCAGAGCGCTAGCTGAGCAGAGCGCTGGCTGAGCAGAGTGCTAGCTGAGCAGAGCGCTGGCTGAGCAGAGTTCTGGCTGAGCAGAGCGCTGGCTTAGCAGAGCGCTAGCTGAGCAGAGTGCTTGCTGAGCAGAGCGCTGGCTGAGCAGAGCGCTGGCTGAGCAGAGTGCTGGCTGAGCAGAGCGCTGGCTGAGCAGAGTGCTGGCTGAGCAGAGCGCTGGCTGAGCAGAGAGCTGGCTGAGCAGAGCGCTAGCTGAGCAGAGTCCTAGCTGAGCAGAGCGCTGGCTGAGCAGAGTGCTGGCTGAGCAGAGTGCTGGCTGAGCAGAGCGCTGCCTGAGCAGAGCGCTGGCTGAGCAGAGCGCTAGATGAGCAGAGTGCTAGCTGAGCAGAGTGCTAGCTGAGCAGAGTGCTTGCTGAGCAGAGTGCTACCTGAGAAGAGCGCTGGCTGAGCAGAGAGCTGGCTGAGCACAGTGCTTGCTGAGCAGAGTCCTAGCTGAGCAGAGCGCTGGCTGAGCAGAGTGCTAGCTGAGCAGAGCGCTAGCTGAGCAGAGTGCTTGCTGAGCAGAGCGCTGGCTGAGCAGAGCGCTGGCTGAGCAGAGTGCTGGCTGAGCAGAGCGCTGGTTGAGCAGAGTGCTGGCTGAGCAGAGCGCTGGCTGAGCAGAGAGCTGGCTGAGCAGAGCGCTAGCTGAGCAGAGTCCTAGCTGAGCAGAGCGCTGGCTGAGCAGAGTGATGGCTGAGCAGAGTGATTGCTGAGCAGAGTCCTTGCTGAGCAGAGTGCTAGCTGAGAAGAGCGCTGGCTGTGCAGCGCGCTGGCTGAGCAGAGTGCTGGCTGAGCAGAGCGCTGGCTGAGCAGAGTGCTAGCTGAGCAGAGTGCTAGCTGAGCAGAGCGCTGGCTGAGCAGAGTGCTGGCTGAGCAGAGTGCTGGCTGAGCAGAGCGCTGCCTGAGCAGAGCGCTGGCTGAGCAGAGCGCTAGATGAGCAGAGTGCTAGCTGAGCAGAGTGCTAGCTGAGCAGAGTGCTTGCTGAGCAGAGTGCTACCTGAGAAGAGCGCTGGCTGAGCAGAGAGCTGGCTGAGCACAGTGCTTGCTGAGCAGAGTCCTAGCTGAGCAGAGCGCTGGCTGAGCAGAGTGCTAGCTGAGCAGAGCGCTAGCTGAGCAGAGTGCTTGCTGAGCAGAGCGCTGGCTGAGCAGAGCGCTGGCTGAGCAGAGTGCTGGCTGAGCAGAGCGCTGGCTGAGCAGAGTGCTGGCTGAGCAGAGCGCTGGCTGAGCAGAGAGCTGGCTGAGCAGAGCGCTAGCTGAGCAGAGTCCTAGCTGAGCAGAGCGCTGGCTGAGCAGAGTGATGGCTGAGAAGAGTGATTGCTGAGCAGAGTGCTTGCTGAGCAGAGTGCTAGCTGAGAAGAGCGCTGGCTGTGCAGCGCGCTGGCTGAGCAGAGTGCTGGCTGAGCAGAGCGCTGGCTGAGCAGAGTGCTAGCTGAGCAGAGTGCTAGCTGAGCAGAGCGCTGGCTGAGCAGAGTGCTGGCTGAGCACAGCGCTGGCTGAGCAGAGCGCTGGCTGAGCAGAGTGCTGGCTGAGCAGAGCGCTGGCTGAAGAGAGAGCTGGCTGAGCAGAGCGCTGGCTGAGCAGAGCGCTGCCTGAGCAGAGTGCTAGCTGAGCAGAGCGCTGGCTGAGCAGAGCGCTAGATGAGCAGAGCACTGGCTGAGCTGAGGGCTGGCTGAGCAGAGCGCTGGCTGAGCAGAGCGCTAGCTGAGCAGAGCGCTGGCTAAGCAGAGCGCTAGCTGAGCAGAGTACTGGCTGAGCAGAGTCCTAGCTGAGCAGAGCGCTGGCTGAGCAGAGTGCTAGCTGAGCAGAGCACTGGCTGAGCAGAGTGCTGGCTGAGCAGAGTGCTAGCTGAGCAGAGCGCTGGCTGAGCAGGGAGCTTGCTGAGCAGAATGCTGGATGAGCAGTGTGCTTGCTGAGCAGAGCGCTGGCTGAGCAGAGCGCTGGCTGAGCAGAGTGCTGGCTGAGCAGAGCGATGGCTGAGCAGAGAGCTGGCTGAGCAGAGCGCTAGCTGAGCATAGTCCTAGCTGAGCAGAGCGCTGGCTGAGCAGAGTGATGGCTGAGCAGAGTGATTGCTGAGCAGAGTGCTTGCTGAGCAGAGTGCTAGCTGAGAAGAGCGCTGGCTGTGCAGCGCGCTGGCTGAGCAGAGTGCTGGCTGAGCAGAGCGCTGGCTGAGCAGAGTGCTAGCTGAGCAGAGTGCTAGCTGAGCAGAGCGCTGGCTGAGCAGAGTGCTGGCTGAGCACAGCGCTGGCTGAGCACAGCGCTGGCTGAGCAGAGTGCTGGCTGAGCAGAGTGCTGGCTGAGCAGAGCGCTGGCTGAAGAGAGAGCTGGCTGAGCAGAGCGCTGGCTGAGCAGAGCGCTGGCTGAGCAGAGTGCTAGCTGAGCAGAGCGCTGGCTTAGCAGAGCGCTAGATGAGCAGAGCACTGGCTGAGCTGAGGGCTGGCTGAGCAGAGCGCTGGCTGAGCAGAGCGCTAGCTGAGCAGAGCGCTGGCTGAGCAGAGCGCTGGCTGAGCAGAATGCTAGCTGAGCAGAGTGCTAGCTGAGCAGAGTGTTGCCTGAGCAGAATGCTAGCTGAGCAGAGTGTTGCCTGAGCAGAGCGCTGGCTGAGCAGAGTGCTAGCTGAGCAGAGCGATGGCTGAGCAGAGCGCTTGGCTGAGCAGAGTGCTGGAGGAGCAGAGCGTTGTCTGAGCAGAGCAGACCGCTAGCTGAGCAAAGCGCTGGCTGAGCAGAGCACTGGCTGAGCAGAGTGTTGCCTGAGCAGAGTGCTTGCTGAGCAGAGCGCTGGCTAGGCAGAGTGCTAACTGAGCAGAGTGTTGCCTGAGCAGAGTGCTTGCTGAGCAGAGTGCTTGCTGAGCAGAGAGCTTGCTGAGCAGAATGCTGGCTGAGCAGAGCGCTGGCTGAGCAGAGTGCTGGCTGAGCAGAGCGCTGGCTAGGCAGAGTGCTAGCTGAGCAGAGTGTTGCCTGAGCAGAGTGCTTGATGAGCAGAGTGCTTGATGACAGAGTGCTGGCTGAGCAGAGCACTGGCTGAGCAGAGCGCTAGCTTAGCAGAGCGCTGGCTGAGCAGAGTGCTAGCTGAGCAGAGTGTTGCCTCAGCAGAGTCCTTGTTGAGCAGAGAGCTGGCTGAGCAGAGCGCTAGCTGAGCAGAGCGCTGGCTGAGCAGTGTGCTGGCTGAGCGGAGCGCTAGCTGAGCGGAGCGCTGGCTGAGCGGAGCGCTGGCTGAGCAGAGCGCTGGCTGAAGAGAGCGCTGGCTGAGCAGAGTGCTGGCTGAGCACAGTGCTGGCTCAGCAGAGTGCTGGCTGAGCAGAGCGATGGCTGAGCAGAGCGATGGCTGAGCAGAGCGCTAGGCTGAGCAAAGCGCTGGCTGAGCAGAGCGCTAGCTGAGCAGTGTACTGGCTGAGCAGAGCGCTGGCTAAGCAGAGCGCTAGCTCAGCAGAGTACTGGCTGAGCAGAGTGCTGCCTGAGCAGAGTGCTGGCTGAGCAGAGCGCTAGCTGAGCAGAGCGCTGGCTGAGCAGAGTGCTAGCTGAGCAGAGCGCTGGCTGAGCAGAGCACTGGCTGAGCAGAGTGCTTGCTGAGCAGAGTGCTAGCTGAGCAGAGCGCTAGCTGAGCAGAGCACTGGCTGAGCAGAGCGCTTGCTGAGCAGAGTTCTTGCTTATCAGAGCGCTAGCTGAGCAGAGCGCTAGCTGAGTAGAGCGCTGGCTGAGCAGAGAGCTGGCTGAGCAGAGTGCTAGCTGAGCAGAGCGCTGCCTGAGCAGAGCGCTGGCTGAGGAGAGCGCTAGATGAGCAGAGTGCTAGCTGAGCAGAGCGCTAGCTGAGCAGACCTCTGGCTGAGCAGAGCGCTGGCTGAGCAGAGTGCTTGCTCTGAAGAATGCTAGCTGAGCAGAGCGCTGTCTGAGCAGAGCGCTGTCTGAGCAGAGCAGAGTGCTAGCTGAGCAAAGCGCTGGCTGAGCAGAGAACTGGCTGAGCAGAGTGTTGCCTGAGCAGAGCGCTGGCTGAGCAGAGCGCTGGCTGAGCAGAGTGCTAGCTGAGCAGAGTGTTGCCTGAGCAGAGTGCTTGCTGAGCAGAGTGCTAGCTGAGCACAGTGCTAGCTGAGCAGAGTGTTGCCTGAGGAGAGTCCTTGCTGAGTAGAGAGCTGGCTGAGCAGAGTGCTAGCTGAGCAGAGCGTTGCCTGAGCAGAGTGCTTGATGAGCAGAGTGCTTGCTGAGCAGAGTGCTTGCTGAGCAGAGCGCTAGCTGAGCAGAGCGCTGGCTGAGCAGAGTGCTAGCTGAGCAGAGTGTTGCCGGAGCAGAGTGCTTGCTCTGAAGAATGCTAGCTGAGCAGAGCGCTGTCTGAGCGGAGCGCTGTCTGAGCAGAGCAGAGTGCTTGCTGAGCAGAGTGTTGCCTGAGCAGAGTGCTTGCTGAGCAGAGTGCTAGCTGAGCACAGTGCTGGCTGAGCAGAGTGTTGCCTGAGCAGAGTCCTTGCTGAGCAGAGAGCTGGCTGAGCAGAGTGCTTGCTGAACAGAGGTCTGGCTGAGCAGAGTGCTGGCTGAGCAGAGCGCTGGCTGAGCAGAGCGCTGGCTGAGCAGAGCACTGGCTAAGCAGAGCGCTTGCTGAGCAGAGCGCTGGCTGAGCAGAGCGCTGGCTGAGAAGAGTGCTGGCTGAGCAGAGCGCTGGTTGAGCAGAGTGCTGGCTGAGCAGGGTGCTGGCTGAGCAGAGCGCTGGCTGAGCAGAGTGCTGGCTGAGCAGAGTGCTGGCTGAGCAGAGCGCTAGCTGAGCAGAGTACTGGCTGAGCAGACTACTTGCTGAGGAGATTGCTGGCTGAGCAGAGTGCTAGCTGAGCAGAGCGCTAGCTGAGCAGAGTGCTGGCTGAGCAGAGCGCTGGCTGAGCAGTGTGCTGGCTGAGCAGAGCGCTGGCTGAGCAGTGTGCTGGCTGAGCGGAGCGCTAGCTGAGCGGAGCGCTGGCTTAGCGGAGCGCTGGCTGAGCACAGTGCTGGCTGAGCAGAGTGCTGGCTGAGCAGAGCAATGGCTGAGCAGAGCGATGGCTGAGCAGAGCGCTTGGCTGACCAAAGCGCTGGCTGAGCAGAGCGCTAGCTGAGCAGTGTACTGGCTGAGCAGAGCGCTGGCTAAGCAGAGCGCTAGCTGAGCAGAGTACTGTCTGAGCACAGTGCTGGCTGAGCAGAGTGCTGGCTGAGCAGAGCGCTAGCTGAGCAGAGCGCTGGCTGAGCAGAGTGCTAGCTGAGCAGAGCGCTGGCTGAGCAGAGTTCTGGCTGAGCAGAGCGCTGGCTTAGCAGAGTGCTGTCTGATCAGAGCGCTAGCTGAGCAGAGCGCTGGCTGAGCAGAGCGCTTGCTGAGCAGAGTTCTTGCTTATGAGAGCGCTAGCTGAGCAGAGCGCTAGCTGAGTAGAGCGCTGGCTGAGCAGAGTGCTGGCTGAGCAGAGTGCTGGCTGAGCAGAGCGCTGGCTGAGCAGAATGCTGGCTGAGCAGAGCGCTAGCTGAGCAGAGTGTTGCCTGAGCAGAGTGCTAGCTGAGCAGAGCGCTGGCTGAGCAGAGAGCTTGCTGAGCAGAATGCTGGCTGAGCAGAGCGCTGGCTGAGCAGAGTGCTGGCTGAGCAGAGTCCTAGCTGAGCAGAGCGCTGGCTGAGCAGAGTGCTAGCTGAGCAGAGCACTGGCTGAGCAGAGTGCTGGCTGAGCAGAGTCCTAGCTGAGCAGAGTGCTGGCTGAGCAGAGCGCTGGCTGAGCAGAGAGCTGGCTGAGCAGAGCGCTAGCTGAGCAGAGTCCTAGCAGAGCAGAGCGCTGGCTGAGCAGAGTGATGGCTGAGCAGAGTGATTGCTGAGCAGAGTGCTTGCTGAGCAGAGTGCTAGCTGAGAAGAGCGCTGGCTGTGCAGCGCGCTGGCTGAGCAGAGTGCTGGCTGAACAGAGGTCTGGCTGAGCAGAGTGCTGGCTGAGCAGAGCGCTGGCTGAGCAGAATGCTGGCTGAGCAGAGTGCTGGCTGAGCAGAGTTCTGGCTGAGCAGAGCGCTAGCTGAGCAGAGTGTTGCCTGAGCAGAGTGCTAGCTGAGCAGAGCGCTGGCTGAGCAGAGAGCTTGCTGAGCAGAATGCTGGCTGAGCAGAGCGCTGGCTGAGCAGTGTGCTGGCTGAGCAGAGTCCTAGCTGAGCAGAGCGCTGGCTGAGCAGAGCGCTGGCTGAGCAGAGTGTTACATGAGCAGAGTGCTGGCTGAGCAGAGTGCTGGCTGAGCAGAGCGCTGGCTGAGCAGAGTGCTGGCTGAGCAGAGCGCTGGCTGAGCAGAGCGCTAGCTGAGCAGAGCGCGTGGCTGAGCAGACTACTTGCTGAGGAGATTGCTGGCTGAGCAGAGTGCTAGCTGAGCAGAGCGCTAGCTGAGCAGACCTCTGGCTGAGCAGAGCGCTGGCTGAGCAGTGTGCTGGCTGAGCGGAGCGCTAGCTGAGCGGAGCGCTGGCTGAGCGGAGCGCTGGCTGAGCAGAGCGCTGGCTGAGCAGAGCGCTGGCTGAGCAGAATGCTAGCTGAGCAGAGTGCTAGCTGAGCAGAGTGTTGCCTGAGCAGAGTGCTAGCTGAGCAGAGTGTTGCCTGAGCAGAGCGCTGGCTGAGCAGAGCGCTAGCTGAGCAAAGCGCTGGCTGAGCAGAGTGCTGGCTGAGCAGAGTGTTGCCTGAGCAGAGTGCTTGCTGAGCAGAGCGCTGGCTAGGCAGAGTGCTAGCTGATCAGAGCGTTGCCTGAGCAGAGTGCTTGATGAGCAGAGTGCTTGCTGAGCAGAGTGCTGGCTGAGCAGAGCGCTAGCTGAGCAGAGCGCTGGCTGAGCAGAGTGCTAGCTGAGCAGAGTGTTGCCTGACCAGAGTGCTTGCTCTGAAGAATGCTAGCTGAGCAGAGCGCTGTCTGAGCGGAGCGCTGTCTGAGGAGAGCAGAGTGCTTGCTGAGCAGAGTGTTGCCTGAGCAGAGTGCTTGCTGAGCAGAGTGCTAGCTGAGCACAGTGCTAGCTGAGCAGAGTGTTGCCTGAGCAGAGTCCTTGCTGAGCAGAGAGCTGGCTGAGCAGAGTGCTTGCTGAACAGAGGTCTGGCTGAGCAGAGTGCTGGCTGAGCAGAGCGCTGGCTGAGCAGAGCGCTTGCTGAGCAGAGCGCTGGCTGAGCAGAGCGCTGGCTGAGAAGAGTGCTGGCTGAGCAGAGCGCTGGTTGAGCAGAGTGCTGGCTGAGCAGGGTGCTGGCTGAGCAGAGCGCTGGCTGAGCAGAGTGCTGGCTGAGCAGAGTGCTGGCTGAGCAGAGCGCTAGCTGAGCAGAGTACTGGATGAGCAGACTACTTGCTGAGGAGATTGCTGGCTGAGCAGAGTGCTAGCTGAGCAGAGCGCTAGCTGAGCAGAGCTCTGGCTGAGCAGAGCGCTGGCTGAGCAGTGTGCTGGCTGAGCGGAGCGCTAGCTGAGCGGAGCGCTGGCTTAGCGGATCGCTGGCTGAGCAGAGCGATGGCTGAGCAGAGCGCTGGCTGAGCACAGTGCTGGCTGAGCAGAGTGCTGGCTGAGCAGAGCAATGGCTGAGCAGAGCGATGGCTGAGCAGAGCGCTTGGCTGACCAAAGCGCTGGCTGAGCAGAGCGCTAGCTGAGCAGTGTACTGGCTGAGCAGAGCGCTGGCTAAGCAGAGCGCTAGCTGAGCAGAGTACTGGCTGAGCAGAGTGCTGGCTGAGCAGAGTGCTGGCTGAGCAGAGCGCTAGCTGAGCAGAGCGCTGGCTGAGCAGAGTGCTAGCTGAGCAGAGCGCTGGCTGAGCAGAGTTCTGGCTGAGCAGAGCGCTGGCTTAGCAGAGCGCTAGCTGAGCAGAGTGCTTGCTGAGCAGAGCGCTGGCTGAGCAGAGCGCTGGCTGAGCAGAGTGCTGGCTGAGCAGAGCGCTGGCTGAGCAGAGTGCTGGCTGAGCAGAGCGCTGGCTGAGCAGAGAGCTGGCTGAGCAGAGCGCTAGCTGAGCAGAGTCCTAGCTGAGCAGAGCGCTGGCTGAGCAGAGTGCTGGCTGAGCAGAGTGCTGGCTGAGCAGAGCGCTGCCTGAGCAGAGCGCTGGCTGAGCAGAGCGCTGCCTGAGCAGAGTGCTAGCTGAGCAGAGTGCTAGCTGAGCAGAGTGCTTGCTGAGCAGAGTGCTACCTGAGAAGAGCGCTGGCTGAGCAGAGAGCTGGCTGAGCACAGTGCTTGCTGAGCAGAGTCCTAGCTGAGCAGAGCGCTGGCTGAGCAGAGTGCTAGCTGAGCAGAGCGCTAGCTGAGCAGAGTGCTTGCTGAGCAGAGCGCTGGCTGAGCAGATTGGCTGAGCAGAGTGCTGGCTGAGCAGAGCGCTGGCTGAGCAGAGTGCTGGCTGAGCAGAGCGCTGGCTGAGCAGAGAGCTGGCTGAGCAGAGCGCTAGCTGAGCAGAGTCCTAGCTGAGCAGAGCGCTGGCTGAGCAGAGTGATGGCTGAGCAGAGTGATTGCTGAGCAGAGTGCTTGCTGAGCAGAGTGCTAGCTGAGAAGAGCGCTGGCTGTGCAGCGCGCTGGCTGAGCAGAGTGCTGGCTGAGCAGAGCGCTGGCTGAGCAGAGTGCTAGCTGAGCAGAGTGCTAGCTGAGCAGAGCGCTGGCTGAGCAGAGTGCTGGCTGAGCAGAGTGCTGGCTGAGCAGAGCGCTGCCTGAGCAGAGCGCTGGCTGAGCAGAGCGCTAGATGAGCAGAGTGCTAGCTGAGCAGAGTGCTAGCTGAGCAGAGTGCTTGCTGAGCAGAGTGCTACCTGAGAAGAGCGCTGGCTGAGCAGAGAGCTGGCTGAGCACAGTGCTTGCTGAGCAGAGTCCTAGCTGAGCAGAGCGCTGGCTGAGCAGAGTGCTAGCTGAGCAGAGCGCTAGCTGAGCAGAGTGCTTGCTGAGCAGAGCGCTGGCTGAGCAGAGCGCTGGCTTGAGCAGAGTGCTGGCTGAGCAGAGCGCTGGCTGAGCAGAGTGCTGGCTGAGCAGAGCGCTGGCTGAGCAGAGAGCTGGCTGAGCAGAGCGCTAGCTGAGCAGAGTCCTAGCTGAGCAGAGCGCTGGCTGAGCAGAGTGATGGCTGAGCAGAGTGATTGCTGAGCAGAGTGCTTGCTGAGCAGAGTGCTAGCTGAGAAGAGCGCTGGCTGTGCAGCGTGCTGGCTGAGCAGAGTGCTGGCTGAGCAGAGCGCTGGCTGAGCAGAGTGCTAGCTGAGCAGAGTGCTAGCTGAGCAGAGCGCTGGCTGAGCAGAGTGCTGGCTGAGCACAGCGCTGGCTGAGCAGAGCGCTGGCTGAGCAGAGTGCTGGCTGAGCAGAGCGCTGGCTGAAGAGAGAGCTGGCTGAGCAGAGCGCTGGCTGAGCAGAGCGCTGCCTGAGCAGAGTGCTAGCTGAGCAGAGCGCTGGCTGAGCAGAGCGCTAGATGAGCAGAGCACTGGCTGAGCTGAGGGCTGGCTGAGCAGAGCGCTGGCTGAGCAGAGCGCTAGCTGAGCAGAGCGCTGGCTAAGCAGAGCGCTAGCTGAGCAGAGTACTGGCTGAGCAGAGTCCTAGCTGAGCAGAGCGCTGGCTGAGCAGAGTGCTAGCTGAGCAGAGCACTGGCTGAGCAGAGTGCTGGCTGAGCAGAGTGCTAGCTGAGCAGAGCGCTGGCTGAGCAGAGAGCTTGCTGAGCAGAATGCTGGATGAGCAGTGTGCTTGCTGAGCAGAGCGCTGGCTGAGCAGAGCGCTGGCTGAGCAGAGTGCTGGCTGAGCAGAGCGATGGCTGAGCAGAGAGCTGGCTGAGCAGAGCGCTAGCTGAGCATAGTCCTAGCTGAGCAGAGCGCTGGCTGAGCAGAGTGATGGCTGAGCAGAGTGATTGCTGAGCAGAGTGCTTGCTGAGCAGAGTGCTAGCTGAGAAGAGCGCTGGCTGTGCAGCGCGCTGGCTGAGCAGAGTGCTGGCTGAGCAGAGCGCTGGCTGAGCAGAGGTGCTAGCTGAGCAGAGTGCTAGCTGAGCAGAGCGCTGGCTGAGCAGAGTGCTGGCTGAGCACAGCGCTGGCTGAGCACAGCGCTGGCTGAGCAGAGTGCTGGCTGAGCAGAGTGCTGGCTGAGCAGAGCGCTGGCTGAAGAGAGAGCTGGCTGAGCAGAGCGCTGGCTGAGCAGAGCGCTGGCTGAGCAGAGTGCTAGCTGAGCAGAGCGCTGGCTTAGCAGAGCGCTAGATGAGCAGAGCACTGGCTGAGCTGAGGGCTGGCTGAGCAGAGCGCTGGCTGAGCAGAGCGCTAGCTGAGCAGAGCGCTGGCTGAGCAGAGCGCTGGCTGAGCAGAATGCTAGCTGAGCAGAGTGCTAGCTGAGCAGAGTGTTGCCTGAGCAGAATGCTAGCTGAGCAGAGTGTTGCCTGAGCAGAGTTCTGGCTGACCAGAGTGCTAGCTGAGCAGAGCGATGGCTGAGCAGAGCGCTTGGCTGAGCAGAGTGCTGGAGGAGCAGTGCGTTGTCTGAGCAGAGCAGACCGCTAGCTGAGCAAAGCGCTGGCTGAGCAGAGCACTGGCTGAGCAGAGTGTTGCCTGAGCAGAGTGCTTGCTGAGCAGAGCGCTGGCTAGGCAGAGTGCTAACTGAGCAGAGTGTTGCCTGAGCAGAGTGCTTGCTGAGCAGAGTGCTTGCTGAGCAGAGTGCTTGCTGAGCAGGAGCGCTAGCTGAGCAGAGCGATGGCTGAGCAGAGTGCTAGCTGAGCAGAGTGTTGCCTGACCAGAGTGCTTGCTCTGAAGAATGCTAGCTGAGCAGAGCGCTGTCTGAGCAGAGCGCTGTCTGAGCCGAGCAGAGTGCTAGCTGAGCAAAGCGCTGGCTGAGCAGAGCACTGGCTGAGCAGAGTGTTGCCTGAGCAGAGCGCTTGCTGAGCAGAGCGCTGGCTGAGCAGAGTGCTAGCTGAGCAGAGTGTTGCCTGAGCAGAGTGCTGGCTGAGCAGAGCGCTAGCTGAGCAGAGCGCTGGCTGAGCAGAGTGCTAGCTGAGCAGAGCGCTGGCTGAGCAGAGTTCTGGCTGAGCAGAGCGCTGGCTTAGCAGAGTGCTGGCTGAGCAGAGCGCTAGCTGAGCAGAGCACTGGCTGAGCAGAGCGCTTGCTGAGCAGAGTTCTTGCTTATCAGAGCGCTAGCTGAGCAGAGCGCTAGCTGAGTAGAGCGCTGGCTGAGCAGAGTGCTGGCTGAGCAGAGTGCTGGCTGAGCAGAGCGCTAGATGAGCAGAGTGCTAGCTGAGCAGAGTGCTAGCTGAGCAGAGTGCTTGCTGAGCAGAGTGCTACCTGAGAAGAGCGCTGGCTGAGCAGAGAGCTGGCTGAGCACAGTGCTTGCTGAGCAGAGTCCTAGCTGAGCAGAGCGCTGGCTGAGCAGAGTGCTAGCTGAGCAGAGCGCTAGCTGAGCAGAGTGCTTGCTGAGCAGAGCGCTGGCTGAGCAGAGCGCTGGCTGAGCAGAGTGCTGGCTGAGCAGAGCGCTGGCTGAGCAGAGTGCTGGCTGAGCAGAGCGCTGGCTGAGCAGAGAGCTGGCTGAGCAGAGCGCTAGCTGAGCAGAGTCCTAGCTGAGCAGAGCGCTGGCTGAGGAGAGCGCTGGCTGAGCAGAGTGCTTGCTGAGAAGAGCACTGGCTGAGCAGAGCGCTGGCTGAGCAGAGCGCTGGCTGAGCAGAGTGCTAGCTGAGCAGAGTGCTAGCTGAGCAGAGTAACGGCTGAGCAGAGTGCTGGCTGAGCAGAGTGCTGGCTGAGCAGAGCGCTGGCTGAGCAGAATGCTGGCTGAGCAGAGTGCTGGCTGAGCAGAGTTCTGGCTGAGCAGAGCGCTAGCTGAGCAGAGTGTTGCCTGAGCAGAGTGCTAGCTGAGCAGAGCGCTGGCTGAGCAGAGAGCTTGCTGAGCAGAATGCTGGCTGAGCAGAGCGCTGGCTGAGCAGAATGCTGGCTGAGCAGAGTCCTAGCGGAGCAGAGCGCTGGCTGAGCAGAGTGCTAGCTGAGCAGAGCACTGGCTGAGCAGAGTACTGGCTGAGCAGAGTGCTAGCTGAGGAGAGAGCTTGCTGAGCAGAATGCTGGCTGAGCAGTGTGCTTGCTGAGCAGAGCGCTGGCTGAGCAGAGCGCTGGCTGAGCAGAGTGCTGGCTGAGCAGAGCGATGGCTGAGCAGAGAGCTGGCTGAGCAGAGCGCTGGCTGAGCAGAGTCCTAGCTGAGCAGAGCGCTGGCTGAGCAGAGTGATGGCTGAGCAGAGTGATTGCTTAGCAGAGTGCTTGCTGAGCAGAGTGCTAGCTGAGAAGAGTGCTGGCTGTGCAGCGCGCTGGCTGAGCAGAGTGCTGGCTGAGCAGAGCGCTGGCTGAGCAGACTGCTAGCTGAGCAGAGTCCTAGCTGAGCAGAGCGCTGGCTGAGCAGAGTGCTGGCTGAGCACAGCGCTGGCTGAGCAGAGCGCTGGCTGAGCAGAGTGCTGGCTGAGCAGAGCGCTGGCTGAAGAGAGAGCTGGCTGAGCAGACTACTTGCTGAGGAGATTGCTGGCTGAGCAGAGTGCTAGCTGAGCAGAGCGCTAGCTGAGCAGACCTCTGGCTGAGCAGAGCGCTGGCTGAGCAGTGTGCTGGCTGAGCGGGAGCGCTAGCTGAGCGGGAGCGCTGGCTGAGCGGAGCGCTGGCTGAGCAGAGCGCTGGCTGACCAGAGCGCTGGCTGAGCAGAATGCTAGCTGAGCAGAGTGCTAGCTGAGCAGAGTGTTGCCTGAGCAGAGTGCTAGCTGAGCAGAGTGTTGCCTGAGCAGAGCGCTGGCTGAGCAGAGCGCTAGCTGAGCAAAGCGCTGGCTGAGCAGAGTGCTGGCTGAGCAGACTGTTGCCTGAGCAGAGTGCTTGCTGAGCAGAGCGCTGGCTAGGCAGAGTGCTAGCTGAGCAGAGTGTTGCCTGAGCAGAGTGCTTGATGAGCAGAGTGCTTGCTGAGCAGAGTGCTTGCTGAGCAGAGCGCTAGCTGAGCAGAGCGCTGGCTGAGCAGAGTGCTAGCTGAGCAGAGTGTTGCCTGACCAGAGTGCTTGCTCTGAAGAATGCTAGCTGAGCAGAGCGCTGTCTGAGCGGAGCGCTGTCTGAGCAGAGCAGAGTGCTTGCTGAGCAGAGCGCTGGCTGAGCAGAGTGCTAGCTGAGCAGAGTGTTGCCTGAGCAGAGTCCTTGCTGAGCAGAGAGCTGGCTGAGCAGAGTGCTTGCTGAACATAGGTCTGGCTGAGCAGAGTGCTGGCTGAGCAGAGCGCTGGCTGAGCAGAGCGCTGGCTGAGAAGAGTGCTGGCTGAGCAGAGCGCTGGTTAAGCAGAGTGCTGGCTGAGCAGGGTGCTGGCTGAGCAGAGCGCTGGCTGAGCAGAGTGCTGGCTGAGCAGAGTGCTGGCTGAGCAGAGCGCTAGCTGAGCAGAGTACTGGCTGAGCAGACTACTTGCTGAGGAGATTGCTGGCTGAGCAGAGTGCTAGCTGAGCAGAGCGCTAGCTGAGCAGAGCTCTGGCTGAGCAGAGCGCTGGCTGAGCAGTGTGCTGGCTGAGCGGAGCGCTAGCTGAGCGGAGCGCTGGCTGAGCGGAGCGCTGGCTGAGCAGAGCGATGGCTGAGCAGAGCGCTGGCTGAGCACAGTGCTGGCTGAGCAGAGTGCTGGCTGAGCAGAGCAATGGCTGAGCAGAGCGATGGCTGAGCAAAGCGCTTGGCTGACCAAAGCGCTGGCTGAGCAGAGCGCTAGCTGAGCAGTGTACTTGCTGAGCAGAGCGCTGGCTAAGCAGAGCGCTAGCTGAGCAGAGTACTGGCTGAGCAGAGTGCTGGCTGAGCAGAGTGCTGGGCTGAGCAGAGCGCTAGCTGAGCAGAGCGCTGGCTGAGCAGAGTGCTAGCTGAGCAGAGCGCTGGCTGAGCAGAGTTCTGGCTGAGCAGAGCGCTGGCTTAGCAGAGTGCTGTCTGAGCAGAGCGCTAGCTGAGCAGAGCACTGGCTGAGCAGAGCGCTTGCTGAGCAGTGTTCTTGCTTATCAGAGCGCTAGCTGAGCAGAGCGCTAGCTGAGTAGAGCGCTGGCTGAGCAGAGTGCTGGCTGAGCAGAGTGCTGGCTGAGCAGAGCGCTGCCTGAAGAGAGCGCTGGCTGAGCAGAGCGCTAGATGAGCAGAGTGCTAGCTGAGCAGAGTGCTAGCTGAGCAGAGTGCTTGCTGAGCAGAGTGCTACCTGAGAAGAGCGCTGGCTGAGCAGAGAGCTGGCTGAGCACAGTGCTTGCTGAGCAGAGTCCTAGCTGAGCAGAGCGCTGGCTGAGCAGAGTGCTGGCTGAGCAGAGCGCTGGCTGAGCAGAGTGCTGGCTGAGCAGAGTGATGGCTGAGCAGAGTGATTGCTGAGCAGAGTGCTTGCTGAGCAGAGTGCTAGCTGAGAAGAGCGCTGGCTGTGCAGCGCGCTGGCTGAGCAGAGTGCTGGCTGAGCAGAGCGCTGGCTGAGCAGAGTGCTAGCTGAGCAGAGTGCTAGCTGAGCAGAGCGCTGGCTGAGCAGAGTGCTGGCTGAGCACAGCGCTGGCTGAACAGAGCGCTGGCTGAGCAGAGTGCTGGCTGAGCAGAGCGCTGCCTGAAGAGAGAGCTGGCTGAGCAGAGCGCTGGCTGTGCAGAGTGCTGCCTGAGCAGAGTGCTAGCTGAGCAGAGCGCTGGCTGAGCAGAGCGCTAGATGAGCAGAGCACTGGCTGAGCAGAGTGCGGGCTGAGCAGAGTGCTGGCTGAGCAGAGCGCTAGCTGAGCAGAGCGCTGGCTGAGCAGAGTGCTAGCTGAGCAGAGCGCTGGCCTGAGCAGAGTTCTGGCTGAGCAGAGCGCTGGCTTAGCAGAGTGCTGTCTGAGCAGAGCGCTAGCTGAGCAGAGCACTGGCTGAGCAGAGCGCTTGCTGAGCAGAGTTCTTGCTTATCAGAGCGCTAGCTGAGCAGAGCGCTAGCTGAGTAGAGCGCTGGCTGAGCAGAGAGCTGGCTGAGCACAGTGCTTGCTGAGCAGAGTCCTAGCTGAGCAGAGCGCTGGCTGAGCAGAGTGCTAGCTTAGCAGAGCGCTAGCTGAGCAGAGTGCTGGCTGAGCAGAGCGCTGGCTGAGCAGAGTGCTAGCTGAGCAGAGTGCTGGCTGAGCAGAGCGCTGGCTGAGCAGAGCAATGGCTGTGCAGAGAGCTGGCTGAGCAGAGTGCTTTCTGAGCAGAGCACTGGCTAAACAGAGCGCTATGTCAGCAGAGTGCTGGCTGAGCAGAGCGCTGCCTGAGCAGAATGCTGGCTGAGCAGAGCGCTGGCTGAGCAGAAAGCTTGCTGAGCAGAGCACTAGCTGAGCAGAGCTCTGGCTGAGCAGAGTGCTAGCTGAGCAGAGTGCTGGCTGAGGAGAGCGCTGGCTGAGCAGAGTGCTTGCTGAGAAGAGCGCTGGCTGAGCAGAGCGCTGGTTGAGCAGAGCGATGGCTGAGCAGAGCGCTAGCTGAGCAGAGTGCTTGCTGTGCAGAGCACTGTCTAAACAGAGCGCTAGGTGAGCAGAGTGCTGGCTGAGCAGAGCGCTGGCTGAGCAGAATGCTGGCTGAGCAGAGTGCTGGCTGAGCAGAGTTCTGGCTGAGCAGAGCGCTAGCTGAGCAGAGTGTTGCCTGAGCAGAGTGCTAGCTGAGCAGAGCGCTGGCTGAGCAGAGAGCTTGCTGAGCAGAATGCTGGCTGAGCAGAGCGCTGTCTGAGCAGAGTGCTGGCTGAGCAGAGTCCTAGCTGAGCAGAGCGCTGGCTGAGCAGAGTGCTAGCTGAGCAGAGCACTGGCTGAGCAGAGTGCTGGCTGAGCAGAGTGCTAGCTGAGCAGAGCGCTGGCTGAGCAGAGAGCTTGCTGAGCAGAATGCTGGATGAGCAGTGTGCTTGCTGAGCAGAGCGCTGGCTGAGCAGAGCGCTGGCTGAGCAGTGTGCTGGCTGAGCAGAGCGCTGGCTGAGCAGAGTGCTGGCTGAGCAGAGCGATGGCTGAGCAGAGAGCTGGCTGAGCAGAGCGCTAGCTGAGCATAGTCCTAGCTGAGCAGAGCGCTGGCTGAGCAGAGTGATGGCTGAGCAGAGTGATTGCTGAGCAGAGTGCTGGCTGAGCAGAGTGCTAGCTGAGAAGAGCGCTGGCTGTGCAGCGCGCTGGCTGAGCAGAGTGCTGGCTGAGCAGAGCGCTGGCTGAGCAGAGTGCTAGCTGAGCAGAGTGCTAGCTGAGCAGAGCGCTGGCTGAGCAGAGTGCTGGCTGAGCACAGCACTGGCTGAGCACAGCGCTGGCTGAGCAGAGCGCTGGCTGAGCAGAGTGCTGGCTGAGCAGAGCGCTGGCTGAAGAGAGAGCTGGCTGAGCAGAGCGCTGGCTGAGCAGAGCGCTGGCTGAGCAGAGTGCTAGCTGAGCAGAGCGCTGGCTGAGCAGAGCGCTAGATGAGCAGAGCACTGGCTGAGCTGAGGGCTGGCTGAGCAGAGCGCTGGCTGAGCAGAGCGCTAGCTGAGCAGAGCGCTGGCTGAGCAGAGCGCTGGCTGAGCAGAATGCTAGCTGAGCAGAGTGCTAGCTGAGCAGAGCGATGGCTGAGCAGAAGCGCTTGGCTGAGCAGAGCGCTGGATGAGCAGTGCGTTGTCTGAGCAGAGCAGACCGCTAGCTGAGCAAAGCGCTGGCTGAGCAGAGCACTGGCTGAGCAGAATGTTGCCTGAGCAGAGTGCTTGCTGAGCAGAGCGCTGGCTAGGCAGAGTGATTGCTGAGCAGAGTGCTGGCTGAGCAGAGTGCTAGCTGAGCAGAGTGTTGCCTGAGCAGAATGCTGGCTGAGCAGAGTGCTTGCTGAGCAGATTGCTTGCTGAGCAGAGCGCTAGCTGAGCAGAGCGATGGCTGAGCAGAGGCTAGCTGAGCAGAGTGTTGCCTGACCAGAGTGCTTGCTCTGAAGAATGCTAGCTGAGCAGAGCGCTGTCTGAGCAGAGCGCTGTCTGAGCCGAGCAGAGTGCTAGCTGAGCAAAAGCGCTGGCTGAGCAGAGGACTAGCTGAGCAGAGTGTTGCCTGAGCAGAGCGCTTGCTGAGCAGAGCGCTGGCTGAGCAGAGTGCTAGCTAAGCAGAGTGTTGCCTGAGCAGAGTGCTTGCTGAGCAGAGTGCTAGCTGAGCGCAGTGCTAGCTGAGCAGAGTGTTGCCTGAGCAGAGTCCTTGCTGAGCAGAGAGCTGGCTGAGCAGAGTGCTTCCTGAACAGAGGTCTGGCTGAGCAGAGTGCTGGCTGAGCAGAGTGATTGCTGAGCAGAGCGCTGGCTGAGCAGAGTGTTGCCTGAGCAGAGTGCTTGCTGAGCAGAGAGCTGGCTGAGCAGAGTGCTTGCTGAACAGAGGTCTGGCTGAGCAGAGTGCTGGCTGAGCAGAGCGCTGGCTGAGCAGAGCGCTGGCTGAGCAGAGCACTGGCTGAGCAGAGTGTTCGCTGAGCAGAGTGCTGGCTGAGCAGAGTACTGGCTGAGCAGAGTGCTGGCTGAGCAGAGCGCTGGCTGAGCAGAGTGCTGGCTGAGCAGAGCGCTGGCTGAGCAGAGTGCTGGCTGAGCAGAGTGCTGCCTGAGCAGAGCGCTAGCTGAGCAGAGCGCGTGGCTGAGCAGACTACTTGCTGAGGAGATTGCTGGCTGAGCAGAGCGCTAGCTGAGCAGAGTGCTGGCTGAGCAGAGCGCTGGCTGAGCAGAGTGCTGGCTGAGCAGAGCGCTGGCTGAGCAGAGTGCTGGCTGAGCAGAGTGCTGGCTAAGCAGAGCGCTAGCTGAGCAGAGCGCGTGGCTGAGCAGACTACTTGCTGAGGAGATTGCTGGCTGAGCAGAGCGCTAGCTGAGCAGAGCTCTGGCTGAGCAGAGCTCTGGCTGAGCAGAGCGCTGGCTGAGCAGAGCGCTGGCTGAGCAGAGAGCTGGCTGAGCAGAGTGCTGGCTGAGCAGAGCGCTAGCTGAGCAGAGTGCTGGCTGAGATGAGCGCTGGCTGAGCAGAGTGCTAGCTGAGCAGAGTGCTGGCTGAGCAGAGCGCTGGCTGAGCAGAGCGCTGGCTGAGCAGAGAGCTGGCTGAGCAGAGTGCTTGCTGAGCAGAGCACTGGCTAAACAGAGCGCTATGTGAGCAGAGTGCTGGCTGAGCAGAGCGCTGCCTGAGCAGAATGCTGGCTGAGCAGATCGCTGGCTGAGCAGAATTCTTGCTGAGCAGAGCACTAGCTGAGCAGAGCGCTGGCTGAGCAGAGTGCTAGCTGAGCAGACGCTGGCTGAGCAGAGCGCTGGCTGAGCAGAGTGCTTGCTGAGAAGAGTGCTGGCTGAGCAGAGCGCTGGCTGAGCAGAGTGCTGGCTGAGCAGAGATCTGGCTGAGCAGAGTGCTTGCTGAGCAGAGCACTGGCTGAGCAGAGCGCTGGCTGAGCAGAGCACTGGCTGAGCAGAGTGTTTGCTGAGCAGAGTGCTGGCTCAGCAGAGTACTGGCTGAGCAGAGTGCTGGCTGAGCAGAGCGCTGGCTGAGCAGAGTGCTGGCTGAGCAGAGCGCTGGCTGAGCAGAGCGCTGGCTGAGCAGAGAGCTGGCTGAGCAGAGTGCTTGCTGAGCAGAGCACTGGCTAAACAGAGCGCTATGTGAGCAGAGTGCTGGCTGAGCAGAGCGCTGCCTGAGCAGAATGCTGGCTGAGCAGATCGCTGGCTGAGCAGAATTCTTGCTGAGCAGAGCACTAGCTGAGCAGAGCGCTGGCTGAGCAGAGTGCTAGCTGAGCAGACGCTGGCTGAGCAGAGCGCTTGCTGAGCAGAGTGCTTGCTGAGAAGAGTGCTTGCTGAGCAGAGAGCTGGCTGAGCAGAGTGTTTGCTGAACAGAGGTCTGGCTGAGCAGAGTGCTGGCTGAGCAGAGCGCTGGCTGAGCAGAGCGCTGGCTGAGCACAGTGTTTGCTGAGCAGAGTGCTGGCTGAGCAGAGTACTGGCTGAGCAGAGTGCTGGCTGAGCAGAGCGCTGGCTGAGCAGAGTGCTGGCTGAGCAGAGCGCTGGCTGAGCAGAGTGCTGGCTGAGCAGAGTGCTGCCTGAGCAGAGCGCTAGCTGAGCAGAGCGCGTGGCTGAGCAGACTACTTGCTGAGGAGATTGCTGGCTGAGCAGAGCGCTAGCTGATCAGAGTGCTGGCTGAGCAGAGCGCTGGCTGAGCAGAGTGCTGGCTGAGCAGAGCGCTGGCTGAGCAGAGTGCTGGCTGAGCAGAGTGCTGGCTAAGCAGAGCGCTAGCTGAGCAGAGCGCGTGGCTGAGCAGACTACTTGCTGAGGAGATTGCTGGCTGAGCAGAGCGCTAGCTGAGCAGAGCTCTGGCTGAGCAGAGCGCTGGCTGAGCAGAGCGCTGGCTGAGCAGAGAGCTGGCTGAGCAGAGTGCTGGCTGAGCAGAGCGCTAGCTGAGCAGAGTGCTGGCTGAGATGAGCGCTGGCTGAGCAGAGTGCTAGCTGAGCAGAGTGCTGGCTGAGCAGAGCGCTGGCTGAGCAGAGTGCTGGCTGAGCAGAGAGCTGGCTGAGCAGAGTGCTTGCTGAGCAGAGCACTGGCTAAACAGAGCGCTATGTGAGCAGAGTGCTGGCTGAGCAGAGCGCTGCCTGAGCAGAATGCTGGCTGAGCAGATCGCTGGCTGAGCAGAATTCTTGCTGAGCAGAGCACTACCTGAGCAGAGCGCTGGCTGAGCAGAGTGCTAGCTGAGCAGACGCTGGCTGAGCAGAGCGCTGGCTGAGCAGAGTGCTTGCTGAGAAGAGTGCTGGCTGAGCAGAGCGCTGGCTGAGCAGAGTGCTGGCTGAGCAGAGATCTGGCTGAGCAGAGTGCTTGCTGAGCAGAGCACTGGCTAAACAGAGCGCTAGGTGAGCAGAGTGCTGGCTGAGCAGAGCGCTGGATGAGCAGAATGCTGGCTGAGCAGAGTGCTGGCTGAGCAGAGTGCTGGCTGAGCAGAGCGCTAGCTGAGCAGAGTGTTGCCTGAGCAGAGTGCTAGCTGAGCAGAGCGCTGGCTGAGCAGAGAGCTTGCTGAGCAGAATGCTGGCTGAGCAGAGCACTGGCTGAGCAGAGTGCTGGCTGACAGAGCGCTGGCTGAGCAGAGCGCTGGCTGAGCAGAGTTCTGGCTGAGCAGAGCGCTGGCTGAGCAGAGTGCTGGCTGAGCAGAGCACTGGCTGAGCAGAGAGCTGGCTGAGCAGAGCGCTAGCTGAGCAGAGTCCTAGCTGAGCAGAGCGCTGGCTGAGCAGAGTGATGGCTGAGCAGAGTGATTGCTGAGCAGAGTGCTTGCTGAGCGGACTGCTGGCTGAGCAGAGCGCTTGGCTGAGCAGAGTGCTAGCTGAGCAGAGCGCTGGCTGAGCATAGCGCTAGCTGAGCAGAGCGCTGGCTGAGCAGAGCGCTGGCTGAGCAGAGTGCTGGCTGAGCAGAGCACTGGCTGAGCTGAGGGCTGGCTGAGCAGAGCGCTGGCTGAGCAGAGCGCTAGCTGAGCAGAGCGCTGGCTGAGCAGTGTACTGGCTGAGCAGAGTGCTGGCTGAGTAGAGTGCTACCTGAGCACAGTGCTAGCTAAGCAGAGCGCTGGCTGAGCAGAGCGCTGCCTGAGCAGAGTGCTGGCTGAGCAGAGCACTGGCTGAGCTGAGGGCTGGCTGAGCAGAGTGCTAGATGAGCAGAGCGCTGGCTGAGCAGTGTGCTAGCTGAGCAGAGTGTTGCCTGAGCAGAGTGCTTGCTGAGCAGAGTGCTAGCTGAGCACAGTGCTAGCTGAGCAGAGTGTTGCCTGAGCAGAGTGCTTGCTGAGCAGAGAGCTGGCTGAGCAGAGTGCTTGCTGAACAGAGGTCTGGCTGAGCAGAGTGCTGGCTGAGCAGAGCGCTGGCTGAGCAGAGCGCTGGCTGAGCAGAGTGCTTGCTGAGCAGAGTGCTGGCTGAGCAGAGTACTGGCTGAGCAGAGTGCTGGCTGAGCAGAGCACTGGTTGAGCAGAGCGCTGACTGAGCAGAGCGCTGGCGGAGCAGAGTACTAGCTGAGCAGAGCGCTGCCTGAGCAGAGTGCTAGCTGAGCAGAGCGCTGGCTGAGCAGAGCGCTGTCTGAGCAGAGCAGAGAGCTGGCTGAGCAGAGCGCTGGCTGAGCGCAGTTCTAGCTGAGCAGAGCGCTAGCTGAGCACAGCGCTGGCTGAGCAGAGTGCTAGCTGAGCAGAGTGCTAGCTGAGCACAGCGCTGGATGAGCAGAGTGCTAGCTGAGCAGAGTGCTGGCTGATCAGAGTGTTGCCTAAGCAGAGTGCTAGCTGAGCAGAGAGCTGGCTGAGCAGAGCGCTGGCTGAGCAGAGTGCTAGCCTGAAGCAGACTGCTGGCTGAGTAGAGTGCTGGCTGAGCAGAGCGCTAGATGAGCAGAGCGCGTGGCTGAGCAGACTACTTGCTGAGGAGATTGCTGGCTGAGCAGAGCACTGGCTGAGCAGACTGCTAGCTGAGCAGAGTGTTGCCTGAGCAGACTGCTAGCTGAGCAGAGCGCTAGCTGAGCAGAGTACTGGCTGAGCAGAGCGCTTGCTGAGCAGAGTGTTGCCTGAGCAGAGTGCTAGCTGAGCAGAGCGCTAGCTGAGCAGAGCGCTAGCTGAGCAGAGTGCTAGCTGAGCAGAGGGCTAGCTGAGCAGAGCGCTAGCTGAGCAGAGCGCTTGCTGAGCAGTGCTCTGTCTGAGCAGAGTGCTTGCTCAGCAGAGTGCTTGCTGAGCAGAGTGCTTGCTGAGAAGAGTGCTGGCTGAGCAGAGTGCTTGCTGAGCGGAGTGCTTGCTGAGCAGAGGGCTGGCTGAGCAGAGCACTAGCTGAGCAAAGCGCTGGCTGAGCAGAGCACTGGCTGAGCAGAGTGTTGCCTGAGCAGACTGCTGGCTGAGCAGAGTGCTGGCTGAGCAGAGCGCTAGATGAGCAGAGCGCGTGGCTGAGCAGACTACTTGCTGAGGAGATTGCTGGCTGAGCAGAGCACTGGCTGAGCAGAGTGCTTGCTGAGCAGAGTGCATGCTGAGCAGAGTGCTGGCTGAACAGAGCGCTAGCTGAGCAGAGTACTGGCTGAGCAGAGCGCTTGCTGAGCAGAGTGTTGCCTGAGCAGAGTGCTACCTGAGCAGAGCGCTAGCTGAGCAGAGCGCTAGCTGAGCAGAGTGCTTGCTGAGCAGAGTGCTAGCTGAGCAGAGCGTTGCCTGAGCAGAGTCCTTGCTGAGCAGAGTGCTAGCTGAGCAGAGGGCTAGCTGAGCAGAGCGCTAGCTGAGCAGAGCGCTTGCTGAGCAGTGCTCTGGCTGAGCAGAGTGCTTGCTCAGCAGAGTGCTTGCTGAGCAGAGTGCTTGCTGAGAAGAGTGCTGGCTGAGCAGAGTGCTTGCTGAGCAGAATGCTGGCTGAGCAGAGGGCTGGCTGAGCAGAGCACTAGCTGAGCAAAGCGCTGGCTGAGCAGAGCACTGGCTGAGCAGAGTGTTGCCTGAGCAGAGTGCTAGCTGAGCAGAGTGCTGGCTCAGCAGAGTGCTAGCTGAGCAGAGTGTTGCCTGAGCAGAGTGCTTGCTGAGCAGAGTGCTTGCTGAGCAGAGTGCTAGCTGAGCAGAGTGCTAGCTGAGCAGAGTGCTTGCCTGAGCAGAGTGCTTGCTGAGCAGAGAGCTGGCTGAGCAGAGTGCTAGCTGAGCAGAGTGCTAGCTGAGCAGAGTGCATGCTGAGCAGAGTGCTTGCCTGAGCAGAGTGCTTGCTGAGCAGAGAGCTGGCTGAGCAGAGTGCTGGCTGAGCAGAGCGCTAGATGAGCAGAGCGCTAGATGAGCAGAGTGCTAGATGAGCAGAGCGCTGGCTGAGCAGAGCGCTAGCTGAGCAGAGTGCTAGCTGAGCAGAGATCTGGCTGAGCAGAGCGCTAGCTGAGCAGAGTGCTGGCTGAGCAGAGTGCTAGCTGAGCAGAGCGCTAGCTGAGCAGAACGCTGGCTGAGCAGAGCGCTGGCTGAGCAGAGTGCTGGCTGAGCAGAGTGCTGGCTGAGCAGAGTGCTAGCTGAGCAGAGCGCTGGCTGAGCAGAGCGCTGTCTGAGCAGAGA
>JAVHSO010000118.1:0-45442 GCA_031468815.1 Morus bassanus | reverse complement strand
TCACACACCCGAGTGGACCCCCCGTGCCCCCCCAGGACCCCCACGCCCCCACCTACGATGACAAGGAGTGGACCTTCCTCATCGAGAACGTGAGTGGGGGGCGCCCGGACGCCCGGGTCCCCTGGGGGGGGCTGGGGTGGCCCTGGGTGTGGGGTCCCCCCGGCTCCCTATGGGGGGGGATGTGGGGTCCCCATGGGGGCACATGGGTCAGTATGGGGGTCCCCTGGGGGGGTTGGGGCCCTGCTGGGGGGATGGGGGCCCTGCTGGGGGTCCCCTGGGGGGATGGGGGTCCCCGTGGTGATGGCGGTCCCCGGGGTCCGCGGCGGCTGACCCCTCCCGTCCCCCCAGGAGTCGCGGGGGCGGCGCTCGGTGGTGGCGGGGGCTCCGCTGGACCTGGGGCGCTTGGTGGGCCCCACGGCGGGGGGGGGGGCCCCCATATCGCTGTCCTCCCCCTGCGCCCCCGGTCGCGCAAGGTGGCGGCCGCCAGCCTCCGCCTGCGCCTCAGCGCCACCGTCCTGCACGAGGGACACCCCACGTGAGCGGGGGGACATGGGGGGGCTCGGGGACCTTATTGGGGGCGTTGGGGTCCTGGGGACTTTGGGGGTTGGGGGACGTTGGGGTCTTGGGGACTTTATGGGGGGTGTTGGGGTCTTGGGGACATTGAGGGCTGGGGGACATCGGGGTCTTGAGGACATTAAGGGGGTGCTGGGGACATTGGGGGGACACGGGGGTCTTGGGGACACTGGGGGTGTTGGGGACGTGATGGGGGGACGCGGGGGCAGGTGACATCGGGGGAGATGCTGGGGACGTCAGGGATGTGGGGACATGGGGGACCCGTCGGGGGCATTGGGGGGACGTTGGAGGGGACACTGGGACCTGTTGGGACAAGGAGGGGATGTTGGGGACCAGGGACATGGGGGGACATGGAGGGGACATTGGGAAGGACATTGGGGACGTTGGGGACTTTGGAGGGGACACTGGGGAGGACGTTGGGGGGGACATTGGGGGGATGTTGGAGGGGACACTGGGACCTGTTGGGGACAAGGAGGGGATGTTGGGGACCAGGGACATGGGGGGACATGGAGGGGACATTGGAAGGACATTGGGGGGATGTTGGAGGGGACACTGGGGGGTGTTGGGGACAAGGGCATGGGGACCCTTTGGGGACATTGGGGGGACATTGGAGGGACTTGGGGGGACGTTGGGGCCTGGGGCTGATGTTGGGGACCTGGGACACGGGGGACCCGTTGGGGACCTCGAGGGGCCATGTGGGGGACACGTGTGTCCCCAGGGAGGAGGACATGCAGAGCGTGGCCAGCCTGCTGAGCCGCCCGGGGGAGGTGGCCGACCTGGGGGACTTCGAGAGCGACCCCGAGGAGGAGGAGGAGGAGGAGGAGAGGGGGGGGGCCGCGGCGGGGGAGCATCCCCCCTGTCCCCCGAGGTGGGTCCCCGCTTGTCCCCAAAGCACCCTGGTCCCCGTGGCCCCCCACGATGCCATGGGGGTGCTGGGGGGGGGGTCCCACCGTGACCCCCCACCCCGTGCCCCAGAGTCGCCCCGGAGCTGCAGGCGGTGGTGGAGGAGGAGGAGGAGAGGAGGAAGAGCGGGGGGGGGCCCCCCGGGGCAGAGGTGGGTGTCTGGGGGGGGGGAGCGGGACCCCCAGCCCCACCCGGGTCCCTGACCTTCCTCTCCCCCAGGCCCCCCCACAGAGGAGGGCGACCTGGGAGCCCCCCTGACGCGGGGAGCACAGGGGGACCCCCCCAGCTGTGGGGGGGACCCGGCCCCCCCCCCAGGTGTAACCGCGGTGAGTGGGGGCCGGGGGCTCGGGGGAACCCCCCCCGGGGGGGCGGGGGGGTCTGGGGTCACCCTGGGGGGTTTGGGGAGTCCCTGCATGGGAGGAGGGGTTCTTGGGGGGGCTCCCATATGGGCTTGGGGGGGGCTCAGGGACCCCGGCGATGGGTGTGGGGCATCCCCTTGGTGCTGGGGGGGGTCTCAGGGACCCTGTGCTTGGGTGGGGGGGGTCCCTGGGTGCTGGGGGGGTCTCAGGGACCCTGTGCCTGGGTGGGGGGGGTCCCCTGGGTGCTGGGGGGGGTCTCGGGGACCCTGTGCATGGGTGGGGGGGGTCTGGGGACCCCGTGGGTGGGTAAGTGGTCCCCCAGGGTGCTGGAGAGGAGGGGCTGTTCTGGGGGTCCCCCCTCTGGTCTCGGGGGGGGGGGGGTGTGTCTCTCGGGGGCGGGTGCTGACGCCGGGCGCCAGCCCCCCCCGGGGGGCAGCGGGGCGCTGCTGGCCTGGTGCCAGGCGGCCACGGCCGGCTATCGGGGCGTCCGCGTCACCAACTTCAGCACCTCGTGGCGCAGCGGCCTGGCCTTCTGCGCCCTCCTGCACCGGCACCACCCCGAGCTGCTGTGAGCGGGGGGGGGCACGGGGGGGGCACCTGGGGGTGTGGGGGGGCACCGGGGGGGGGGTACCTGGGGGCGGGGGGGGGCACCTGGGGACATGGCAGGGGGGTCTGGGGGCGCGGGGGGGGCAACAGGGTGCGTGGGGGGGCACCTGGGGGCACGGCAGGGGGGTCTGGGGGCGTGAGGGGGCATCTGGGGACATGGCAGGGGGACCTGGGAGCGCGGGGGGGGCACCTGGGGGTGTGGGGGGGCACCTGGGGGCACGGCAGGGGGGTCTGGGAGCGTGGGGGGGCACATGGGGACATGGCAGGGAGGTCTGGGGGCGAGGGGGGGGGCACCTGGGGACATGGGGGGCACCGGGGGACATGTGGGGGCACCCTGGCGACATGGGGACATTGTGGGGGCACCCCCGGGGGGGACATGGGGGACACATGGCGGGGGGACGGACCTGGGGTCACCTTGGGGACACGGTGGGGGGGACCCTGGGGGCACGGGGGGGGTCACCCTGGGGACACCGAAAGGGACCAGGGGCCCCCCCGTCCTCCCCCCTCCAGTGACTACGAGGCTCTGGACCCCCTCGACATCAGGGGCAACAACAAGCTGGTGAGTGGGGGGGGGTCCCTGGGGGGGGCGGGTGGTGTCCCGGTGCCGGGGGTCCCCCACGCAGCCCGCCCATGTCCCCCCCATGTCCCCCCCAGGCCTTCGACGCCTTCTCGGCGCTGGGGGTCCCGCGGCTGCTGGATCCGGCCGACCTGGTGCTGCCGCCGGCGCCCGACAGGCTGGGGGTGATGACCTACCTCAGCCAGGTGCGGGCCCGCCTGCAGCCCCCCCCGGGGACCCCCCCTCGGCACCGGCCCGGGGGGGGCACCCCCAGACCCCCCGCTCGGCACCGCCGGTGGGGGACCCCCACAGGCACCCCCAGAGCTCCCACTCGGCGCTGGCCAAGGGGGGGCCCCTCCGGAGCTCCAGCTCGGCGTCGTTGATGGGGGGCCCCCCCGGATCCCCCCGGCCCCCCAGCTCGGCACCGTCGATGGGGGGGGTCCCACAGACCCCCAGCTCAGCACCACTAATGGGGGCCCCCCCCGGACACCCCCAGACCCACAGCTTGGCTCTGTTGAAGGGGGCCCTCCCAGACACCCCAGACCCACAGCTTGGCACCATCAAGGGGGGGGCCCCCCACGGACCCCCAGCTTGGTTCCATAGAGGGGGCCCCCCCCCAGACACCCCTGGACCCCCAGCTCGGCACCACTAATGGGGGGCCCCCCCGGACACCCCCAGACTCACAGCTTGGCACTGTCCAGGGGGGGGCCCCCCTCAGACTCCAGCTTGGTTCCATGGAGGGGGGCCCCCCCCAGACACCCCCGGACCCCCAGCTCGGCACCACTAATGGGGGGCCCCCCCAGACACCCCCAGACCCATGGCTTGGCACCATCGAGGGGGGGCCCCCCTCAGACTCCCAGCTTGCTCTGCCAAGGGGGTCCCCCCCAGACACCCCCGGACCCCCCAGCTTGGCACCACTAATGGCGGGCCCCCCCGGACACCCCCAGACCCATGGCTTGGCACCATCGAGGGGGGGCCCCCTCAGACCCGCAGCTTGGCTCCGCCGAGGGGGGGCCTCCACAGACACCCCGAGACCCACAGCTTGGCACTGCCCAGGGTGGCCCCCCCAGACCCTTCCGGACCCCCTGCTCAGCACCGTTGAGGGGGGGCCCCCCTCAGACCCCCAGCTCGGCACCACTAATGGGGGCCCCCCCCAGACACCCCAGACCCACGGCTTGGCACTGCCGAGGGGGGCCCCCTCTCGGACCCCCAGCTCAGCACAACTGATGGGGGCCCCCCCCGGACACCCCCAGACCCCGAGCTTGGCTCCATCGAGGGGGGGCCCCCCCCAAACCCCTACGGACACACAGCTCAGCATCGAGGGGGGGCCCCCCTCACACCCCCAGCTCAGAACCATCGATGGGGACCCCCCCCCGGACCCCCAGCTTGGTGCCGTCGAGGGGGGGCCCCCCAGACCTCCCCGGACCCCCAGCCTGGCCCCATCCAGGAGGGGCCCCCCCATACCCCCCCACCATCCGGGGGGTGCAGCGGGGGGACGTCAGCAAAGGACGCTGGGCCTGGGCCCCCCCCGGGGACGCTGGTGCCCCCCCCCGCGCTTACACCGCCCCGGGGGGGGAGGGGGCCGCCCCCCCCCCGCAGCTGCCCCCCCCGGGCCCCGCGCCCCCGCCCCGCAGCAAAACCCTCGCCCACCTGCGCGACGCTGACCTGCTGCGGAGACGGCGCTCGGCGCGGCGCGGGGACCCCCCCACGGTGAGACACCCCCCAGAGACACCCCCCCCCCCCCGGGGAGACCCCTGGGTGCTGTGTTACTGTAGGGTCTACCCTAATGCATGGCCCCCCTCCCCGCTACCCCCCCCCCCCCGCTGCAGCATGAGGGTCCTTGACACCCCCCCCTCTCTCCCCAGGGCGACAGGGATGTCGGGAGCCCCCCCGCGCCCCCCCCAGCCCAGCCCCCCTCCGGTGAGCCTGGGGGCGGGGGGGGGGGGTGACAAGAAGGGGGTCACAGCCACGTGCCCCCCCCTCCCTGCCAGGCTGGGGTGGCTCCGGCCACTCCCCGGCTCCCGGGGCTGAACGTGGGGTCACCCCCTTGTGTCCCCACCCAATGTCCCCCCCCCGCATTGTCCCTTGTGTGTGTGTGTGTGTCCCCGTGCAGACACCCGGCAGAGCCCGGCCCCCCCGAGGAGGAGACCCCGGTAAGGGGACACGGGGGGGGGGGGGAACGTGGGGCGGGGGGGGACATGGGATGAGGTGGGGACATCGGGGGGACACGGGGGGGACAGGGAGGACATGTCCCACTGGGGACACGGCGGGATGGGGACATGGGACAAGGTGGGTTGGGGGGACACAGGAGGGATGGGGGGGCACTGGGGCCGTGTCTGTGCCCTGCTGGTGGCAGCAGCCATGGGGTGGGGGCTGTCAGAGGGCCGTGGGGACATCGGGGACGTGTCCGTGGCGGGTCGGTGGCAGCGGCTGCGGGGTGCGGGGCCGTGGGGACGCTGGGGACACGTCGTGACCCGCCGGTGGCAGCGCCTGCGTGACACCGGCCAGTTCGTGGTGGCGGAGCTGGAGGCGCTGGAGCGGGAGCAGGCGCGCGTGGACGCCCGGGCTGTCACCCTGGAGCGGGAGCTGCGCGGCCTCATGCAGTCGGGTACGGGGACGCGGGGACACGGGGACCCCACCGGGGACACTGGGACATGGGCACCCCCTGGGGACGTGAGGACATGGGGACCCCCTGGGGACAAGGGGACACAGGGAGCCCACTGGGGACACAGGGACCCCACCGGGGACACGGGGACATGGGCACCCCCTGGGGATGTGGGGACACGGGGACAAGGGGACACAGGGAGCCCACTGGGGACACGGGGACCCCACCGGGGACACGGGGACATGGGCACCCCCTGGGGACGTGGGGACATGGGGACCCCCTGGGGACAAGGGGACACAGGGAGCCCACTGGGGACATGGGGACCCCACCGGGGACACGGGGACATGGGCACCCCCTGAGGACGTGGGGACACGGGGACAAGGGGACACAGGGAGCCCACTGGGGACACGGGGACCCCACCGGGGACATGGGGACATGGGCACCCCCTGGGGACGTGGGGACATGGGGACCCCCTGGGGACAAGGGGACACAGGGAGCCCACTGGAGACACGGGGACCCCACCGGGGACACGGGGACATGGGCACCCCCTGGGGACGTGGGGACATGGGGACAAGGGGACACAGGGAGCCCACTGGAGACACGGGGACCCCACCGGGGACATGGGGACCCCACTGGGGACACAAGGGCCCCACCAGGGACACAGGGACATGGGGACCCCCCAGGGACATGGGGACCCCCTGGAGACAAGGGGACACAGGGACCCGACTGGGGACATGGGGACCCCACCAGTGACATGGGGACCCCACTGGGGACACGGGGACCCCACCGGGGTCAAGGGGATGCAGGGACCCTGCTGGGGATGTGGGGACCCCCCAGGGACAAGGGGACACAGGGAGCCCACCGGTGACATGGGGACCCCACCGGTGACATGGGGACCCCACTGGGGACATGGGGACCCCACCAGGGACATGGGGACCCCCAGGGACAAGGGGACACGGACCCCACGAGGACACGGGGACATGGGGGGGGCGTGAGGAGGGGGACACAGCGAGAGGACGTGGGGACGGCCCTCAGCGGGGGACACGGGGACAGCACCCAGCAGGGGACACGGGGACGTGGGGTGGGGACACACGAAGGGACTTTGGGTGGGGGGACACGGAGATGGCACCCACAGGGGACATGGGGAGGGGGCTTGGGGACACGGGCACTGGTGGGGTGGGGGGTGCACCGTGTGTCCCCCTCTCCAGTGTCCTCATGTTCCTATGTCCCCGTGTCCCCTTGTGTCTCCCCATGTCCCCCCATGTCCCTGATGTCCCCGTGTCCCCATGTCCCCCATGTCCCCTTGTGTCCCCCATGTCCCTGTGTCCCCCATGTCCCTGTGTCCTCTCATGTCCCCGTGTCCCCATGTCCCCTCGTGTCTCCCCGTGTCCCCTTGTGTCCCCCATGTCCCTGTGTCCTCTCATGTCCCTGTGTCCCCGTGTCCCCTCGTGTCTCCCCATGTCCCCTCATGTCCCCGTGTCCCCTCGTGTCTCCCCATGTCCCCTTGTGTCCCCGTGTCCCCCGTGTCCCCTTGTGTCCCCCATGTCCCTGTGTCCTCTCATGTCCCCGTGTCCCCTCGTGTCTCCCCATGTCCCCTCATGTCCCTGTGTCCCCATGTCCCCTTGTGTCCCCGTGTCCCCATGTCCCCCATGTCCCCTTGTGTCCCCCATGTCCCTGTGTCCTCTCATGTCCCCGTGTCCCTGTGTCCCCTCGTGTCTCCCATGTCCCCTCATGTCCCCGTGTCCCCTTGTGTCCCCCATGTCCCTGTGTCCTCTCATGTCCCCGTGTCCCTGTGTCCCCTCGTGTCTCCCCATGTCCCCTCATGTCCCCCATGTCCCCTTGTGTCCCCCATGTCCCTGTGTCCTCTCATGTCCCCGTGTCCCCATGTCCCCTCGTGTCCCCCATGTCCCTGTATCCCCTCGTGTCACCCCGTGTCCCCCCATGTCCCTGATGTCCCCATGTCCCCTCATGTCTCCCCATGTCCCCATGTCCCCCCGTGTCCCCCATGCCCTTGTGTCCCCCCATGTCCCTGATGTCCCCATGTCCCCTCATGTCCCCCATGCCCCCGTGTCCCCATGTCCCCTTGTGTCCCCCCATGTCCCCCATGTCCCTGATGTCCCCATGTCCCCTCATGTCTCCCCATGTCCCTGTGTCCCCCATGCCCCCATGTCCCCATGTCCCCCCGTGTCCCTGTGTCCGCCTGTGTCCCCAGGTGCCGACCCGCTCCGGGAGGAGCAGCTGATCCAGGAATGGTTCTCGCTGGTCAACCAGAAGAACGCGCTGCTGCGGCGGCAGGACCAGCTCCAGCTGCTGTGAGGGGACACGGGGGGTCCCGGGGGGGGGGTCCCAGCTCCCGGGGGGGGCCCTGTCCCTCCCCCCGGGGGGTCACAGCCCCGGTGACATCCCTGTGTCCCCCCCACGCAGGGCGGAGGAGCAGGACCTGGAGCGTCGGTTCGAGCTGCTGAGCCGGGAGCTGCGGGCGATGCTGGCCATGGAGGGTGGGTGGGGGGCCGGGGGGGGGGCACGAGGGGCCGGGACCCCTGCGCTGGGGACAGCTGGGCTTGGGGACCCTCCTGGGCTCAGGGACCCCTGGCTGTGGGGACCCCCTGGTCTGAGGACAGGCTGGTTTTGGGGACCCCTTGGGTGGAAGGCCCCCCCCGGGCTTTGGGCCCCCCCCCCGGGCTTTGGGGACCCCCCCTGGCTTTGGGGACCCCCTGGTTTGGGGCCAATTGAGCTTTGCGGACCCCTGGCTTTGGGGACCCCAGGGGTGGGAGGACCCCCAGCTTTGGGGACCCCTTGTTTTAGGGCACCCCCTGAGTGTGGGGACCCCCTGCTTTGGGGGCAACTGAGCTTTGGGGACCCTCTGGGTGTGGGGACCCCCCCAGGCTTTGGGGACCCCCTGGGTTTGGGGACAGCTGGGCTTTGGGGACCCCCCCCGGGCTTTGGGGACCCCCTGCTTTGGGGACCCCCAGCCTTGGGGACCCCCCCAGCCTTGGGGACTCCCCTGGGTTTTGGGGACCCCTTGGATGTGGGGACCCCCTGGGTTTGGGGACACCCGGCCTTGGGGACCCCCCCAGCCTTGGAGACACCCCCCCGGGCTTTGGGGACCCCCTGCTTTGGGGACACCCGGCCTTGGGGACCCCCCCGGCCTTGGATACCCCCCCCCGGGTTTTGGGACCCCCTGGGTTTGGGGACAGCCGGGCTTGGGGACCCCCCGGGCCTTGGAGAGCCCCCCCCGGGTTCTGGGGACCCCCTGGGTTTGGGGACAGCCAGGCTTTGGGGACCCCCCGGGTTTTGGGGACCCCCCCGGGTTTGAGGGTCCCCCCTCACCCCCCGCCTTGTGCCCCCCCAGACTGGCTGAAGTCCTCAGCCCAGCGCCAGCGGGAGCAGCTGTTACTGGAGGAACTGGTGTCACTGGTGAACCAGCGGGACCAGCTGGTGCGGGACCTGGACTGGCGCGAGCGGACGTGAGCGGGGCAGGGGTTGGGGGGTGCGGGGGGTGGGGGGGTTGGGGGGTGCGGGGGCGGGGGGTGCGGGGGTGGGGGTTGGGGGGTGCGGGGGTGCGGGGGGCGGGGGGCGGGGGGTGGGGGGTTGGGGGGTGCGGGGGCGGGGGGTGGGGGGGTTGGGGGGTGCGGGGGTTGGGGGGGGGGGCGGGGGTCCCGGGGTGCAGCCCCCCCATCACCGCTCCCCGCAGGGCGCAGGAGGAGGACGCCCGCCTGGAGCGCGGCCTCGACCAGCGGCGCCGCAGATTCGCCCACAGGGAGACCTGTCGCATCGCCTGAGGGACCCCCCCCGGAGACCCCCCCCCCGGGACCCCCCCCCCGGGACCCCCGCACCCCCCCGGGGCCCCGAGGGGCACCCCCAGCACCCACCGGGGGTCCCCCCGCCCCCCCCCAGCACCCTCCGGGGGCCCCAGGGAGCCCTGGACGTCCCCGGGACCCCCAAACCCCCCCGGGGCCCCTCCGGCCCTCAGCAGCAATAAAGGAGATTTTGTGTGTGGACACGGATGTCCCATAGGGGGTGGGGGGCTATAGGGGATGGGGGGGGCTATAGGGGGTGGGGGGATATAGGAGTGGGGGGCTATGGGGGATGTGGCAATGGGCTATAGGGGATGGGGGGAATGGGTTATAGGCGATGGGGGGGCTATAGGGGATGGGGGGCTATAGGAGGTGGGGGGATATAGGAGTGGGGGGCTATGGGGGATGTGGCAATGGGTTATAGGGGATGGGGGGGCTATAGGGGATGGGGGGAATGGGTTGTAGGCAATGGGGGGGCTATAGGGGATGGGGGGGCTACAGGAGGTGGGGGGGGCTATAGGGGATGGGGGGCTATGGGGGATGTGGCAATGGGCTATAGGGGATGGGGGGTAATGGGTTATAGGCGATGGGGGGCTATAGGGGATGGGGGGCTATAGGAGGTGGGGGGATATAGGAGTGGGGGGCTATGGGGGATGTGGCAATGGGTTATAGGGGATGGGGGGGCTATAGGGGATTGGGGGGGAATGGGTTATAGGCGATGGGGAGCTATAGGGGATGGGGGGGCTATAGGGGATGGGGGGGAATGGGTTATAGGCGATGGGGGGGCTATAGGAGTGTGGGGGGGGGGGCTATAGGGGATGGGGGGCTGTGGGGGATGTGGCAATGGGCTATAGGGGATGGGGGGGCTATAGGGAGTGAGGGGGGAGTTATGGGGGGGCAGGTACAGGGGATGGGGGGGGACTATGAACATGGGGGGGGGGCTATAGGGGATGGGCTCTTTGGCTATAGGTGTTCCCCCCCCGCCCCCCCCAAGCTGAGGCTGAGGATGTTGAGGATGAAGGTTTATTTCGGGGGGGGGGGGGGGTGTCCCCAGCGCAGCCCCGCCCGGGCGGGGCTCCAGTGTCACACGGGGGGGGGGGGGCGGGGCGGGGTGTCACAGCTTCGCTTTCACAGTTTTGTGGGGGGCGCGGGGGGAGGGGGGGCACTGTCCGTGCACAAAGGGAGTGTGCACGGGGAGGGGGGGGGCAGTGTGCACGGCCAGTGTGCAGGAGGCGAGTGTGCACGGGGCGGGTGAGCGTGCACAGAGCGTGAGCTTGGACGGTGTGTGCACGGCTGGCGTGCAGCGGGCCTGAGCGTGCAGGAGGTGTGAGTGTGCACAGGGTGTGAGCTTGCACGGTGTGTGCATGGCGAGTGTGCACAGAGGTCGTGTGTGCTGGAGGTGTGAGCGTGCACGGTGTCTGCACGGCGTGGGCATTGCCAGCGTGCACAGAGCCTGAGCGTGCACGGGGTGTGCACCGGGCCTGAGCGTGCAGGAGGTGTAAGCGTGCACAGCATGTGAGCGTGCACGGCAAGTGTGCACCGGGCCTGAGTGTGCAGGAGGTGTGAGTGTGCACGGTGTCTGCATGGCATGTGCATTGCCAGTGTCCACAGGGTGTGAGCGTGCACGGGGTGTGCACCGGGCCTGAGCGTGCAGGAGGTGTAAGCGTGCACAGCATGTGAGCGTGCACGGCAAGTGTGCACCGGGCCTGAGTGTGCAGGAGGTGTGAGTGTGCACGGTGTCTGCATGGCATGTGCATTGCCAGTGTCCACAGGGTGTGAGCGTGCACCGGACCTGAGTGTGCAAGAGGTGTGAGCGTGCACGGCAAGTGTGCACAGAGCCTGCGTGTGCTGGAGGTGTGAGTGTGCACGGTGTCTGCACGGCGTGTGCATTGCCAGTGTGCACAGAGCCTGAGCGTGCACGGTGTGTGCAAAGGGCCTGTGTGTGCACAGCGAGTGTGCACCAGGCCTGAGTGTGCAGGCGGTGTGAGCGTGCACAGGGGGTGAGCGTACACAGGGTGTGAGCGTGCACGGTGCGTGCAGGAGCACCGTACATGAGATATGAACGTGCACGGTGTGTGCACCGGGCCTGAGCGTGCAGGAGGTGTGAGCGTGCACGGTGTCTGCACAGCGTGTGCATTGCCAGCGTGCACAGGGTGTGAGCGTGCACGGTGTGTGCACGGCAAGTGTGCACTGGCCTGAGTGTGCTGGAGGTGTGAGCGTGCATGGTGTGTGAGCGTGCACGGTATGTGAGTGTGCATGGTGTGTGAGCGTGCACGGTATGTGAGTGTGCATGGTGTGTGAGCGTGCACGGCAAGTGTGCACCGGGCCTGAGGTGTGCCGGAGGTGTGAGCGTGCACAGGGGGTGAGCGTGCACGGTGTGTGCACGGCAAGTGTGCACCGGGCCTGAGGTGTGCCGGAGGTGTGAGCGTGCACAGGGGGTGAGCGTGCACAGGGCACAAGTGTGCACGGTGCGTGCAGGATCAGCGTGCACGAGGTGAGCGTGCGCGTGCCCCACGTGCGAGGGCGCTGCCTGCAGCCCCAGGGAGTGTTTGGGGGGGTCCCAGAGGGTCCCCGGGGGGGGGGTTGGGGTGTCGGGGGGTCCCGTCGGGGGGTCGGGGGTCCCTAGGGACCGGGGGGTCCCCCGGGAGGGTGTCGGGGGGTCGGGGGGGCCCGTCGGGGGGTCGGGGGGGCCCTAGGGACGCGGGGGGGTCCCCCGGGGGGGGGCCGCAGCAGCCGCGTCACCCGGCTGAGCTGCGCGGCCGCGTCCTCCTGCTCCTGCTGCAGCCGCCGGTTGCTGCGTCGCAGCGTCCGCACCTCGGCCCGCAGCCGCTGCTGCGCCTCCTGCTCCTGCCCCACGGAGAGCACGCGTCAGCCCCACGGCACCCCGGCGTGCCCCACGGAGCCCCCCACACCTCGCCCTGCAGCTGTACCTGTGCCTCCGCTCCTGCCACCGCCCCACGGAGACCCATCCGTCAGCCCCATGGAGACCCATGGCACCCCACAGCGCCCCACGGCACCCCACGGAGCCCCCACACCTCGCCCTGCAGCTGTACCTGTGCCTCCGCTCCTGCCACCGCCCCACGGAGACCCATCCGTCAGCCCCACGGAGACCCATGGCACCCCACAGAGCCCCCCACACCTTGGCCTGCAGCCGCTCCTGTGCCTCCACTCCTGCCACCGCCCCACGGAGACCCATGGCACCCCACGGCACCCCACGGAGCCCCCCACACCTCGCCCTGCAGCTGTACCTGTGCCTCCCGCTCCTGCCACCGCCCCACGGAGACCCATCCGTCAGCCCCACGGAGACCCACGGCACCCCACAGAGCCCCACGGCACCCCACGGAGCCCCCCACACCTCGCCCTACAGCTGTACCTGTGCCTTCCGCTCCTGCCACCGCCCCACGGAGACCCATCCGTCAGCCCCACGGAGACCCATGGCACCCCACAGAGCCCCCCACACCTTGGCCTGCAGCCGCTCCTGTGCCTCCCACTCCTGCCACCGCCCCACGGAGACCCATGGCACCCCACGGCACCCCACGGAGCCCCCACACCTCGCCCTGCAGCTGTACCTGTGCCTCCCGCTCCTGCCACCGCCCCACGGAGACCCATCCGTCAGCCCCACGGAGACCCACGGCACCCCACAGCGCCCCACGGCACCCCACGGAGCCCCCCACACCTCGCCCTACAGCTGTACCTGTGCCTTCCGCTCCTGCCACCGCCCCACGGAGACCCATCCGTCAGCCCCACGGAGACCCATGGCACCCCACAGAGCCCCCCACACCTTGGCCTGCAGCCGCTCCTGTGCCTCCCACTCCTGCCACCGCCCCACGGAGACCCATGGCACCCCACGGCACCCCACGGAGCCCCCCACACCTCGCCCTGCAGCTGTACCTGTGCCTCCCGCTCCTGCCACCACCCCACGGAGACCCACGGCACCCCACAGTGCCCCACAGCACCCCACGGAGCCCCCCAGCACCCCACAGCCCCATGTGTCAGTCCCATGCCCCCCCCTCCCAGCCCACCCAGTGCCCCATGGACACCCCCCCCCAGGCCCCATGGTGCCCCATGGCCCCCCCAGTGCCCCCCACCTCCTGCAGATCCTCCTGCAGCCGCTTCAGCATCGCCTCCAGCTGCGCCACCTTCTCCGAGAGGCTGCGGGACCTGGGGGGGGACGGACATGGGAGTGGGACTGTGCTGGGACCCCCCCCCAGCCCCCCTCTGCCCCCCCCCAGCCCCCCTCGCCCCCCCAGCCCCTCCCCGGACACCCCCAGCCCCCTACATCCCCAAGACCCTCCCTGAGCCCCCACCCCAGCCCCACTGTCTCCCTCTCCCCCCCGCCCCACCCAAGCCCCCCACCAACCCCCCCCCCCCCCCCAAGCCTCCCCAAAGCCCCCTCCCCCATCCTTACTCATCCTCGGGGGCCGCCTGGCTCAGGGTCTGCTGGGCCCCAGCGCTGGGGGGCTCCGAGAGCTGCTGCCCTGGTTTGGGGGGGGGTTGTGTGAGGTCAAACACCCCCCCCATTGGGGGGGGCCCTGAGGCACACCCCACTTCCTGAGCCTCCCAACCCCCCCCGTCCCTCCCCTGAGCCCAAGACCCCCCAACTTCACCCGCCCAGCCCCCTAAGACCCCCCCCGCCACCTAAGCCCCCACCCCCCCCCCCCACCCCCCCCCGCTCACCCCCCCGGGCCAGCGCCTCCAGGATGCCGCTGCAGGCGGTCGCCAGGCGGGCGATGGCCTCCCACTCCTCCTCCTGGGGCTCCCCGGCCCCTGACAGCACTGCGGGGGGGGACACACGCGTGGGGACCCCCGGGGGACGGGGGGGAACACACCCCCGGGGGACATGGGAGGGGGACACAGGGTGGGGGACACCCTCAGGGGAGGGGGGGGGGCACCCCCGGGGGTCAGGGACACCCCATGGGGCAAAGGACATGGGATGGGGGGACCCCCCCACGGGACAGGGGACACCCCCACGGGGCAGGGACACCCCCAGGGGTCGGGGGGGGGACCCAGAGGGGACAGGGACACCCCCAGGGGACACCCCCCCCCCCCGGGTTGGGGGACACTGGGTGCCACGGTACAATGCGGGGGCGTCGACATGGGGGGATGACACGGGGGGGACACAAGAGGGGCCTGGGGGGGGACGTGGGGGGGGGACACGGGGGACACTGGGGGGGGGGATAGGAGGGGCCAGAGGCTCGGGGGGACACAGGAGGGGATGGGGGGGGGACATGGGGGGGGGACACGGGGGACACTGGGGGGGGGGGGGATAGGAGGGGCCAGAGGCTCGGGGGACACGGGGGGGGACGGGACATGGGGGGGGGACACGGGGGACACTGGGGGGGGGGGATAGGAGGGGCCAGAGGCTGGGGGGGACACAGGAGGGGATGGGGGGGGACGTGGGGGGAGGGACACGGGGGACACTGGGGGGGGGATAGGAGGGGCCAGAGGCTGGGGGGGACACAGGAGGGGATGGGGGGGGGACATGGGGGGGGGACACGGGGGACACTGGGGGGGGGGGATAGGAGGGGCCAGAGGCTGGGGGGGACACAGGAGGGGAGGGGGGGACGTAGGCGGGGACAGGGGACACGGGGGGGGGGGGGCACGGGTGGGCACGGGGGGGGGGCACAGCAGGGGTCGGGGGTGGGGGTCGGGGGCCACTCACGCCTGCCCAGCGAGTGCCGCAGCGAGGGGCCCAGGGCGGGGCCGGGCTCGGGGGGGGCCACGGGCCGCCGGCGTCCGGGGGGGGTCCCTGGGGGGGGGCGGGGTTCAGCGGGGACACGGGGGGGGGGGGCACGGCGGAGGGGGGGGTACGGGGGGGGGGGCTCACCGCGTCGCCGGCGGGGGGGGGCTGTGGTGGGGCAGCAGCAGGTCGGGCGTTTGGTCAGCCAGGGGCTGCCTGGGGGGGTCAGAGGTCATGGGGGGTCATGGTCAAGGGGGGGGGGGTCAAGGTCACTTGGCGACATGGGCTTCCCAGGGGATTTGGTGGGGTCCAGGGCTTTGGGGGGGGTCTTGGGGGTCCCAGAGGCTCGGGGGGGGGGAGGGTTGGGGGGTCCTGGGTGGGGTTTGGGGGGGGGGGTCCCGGGGGGTCCCGGAGGTTCCGGGGGGGGTCTCGGGGAGGGGTGTTTGGGGGCTCCCAGGGGCTTTGGGGGGGGTCCCAGGGGATTTGAGGGGTCACAGGGGTTTTGGGGGGTCCCAGGGGATTTGGGGGGGGTCCCAGGGGCCGGGGGGGTCCCCGGGGTCTGGGGGTCACTCACGGGCCGGAGGGGCGAGCGGGTGGGGTCTCGGGGGTCCCTGGGGTGTGGGGGCCCCCCCCGGGGGGGAAGGGGGTGCTCTCCTCGTCCAGTGCCAGCGAGCGCAGGAGCCGCAGGGTGTCGGGGCGCAGCGCCCCCCCCTCGCCCCCCCCCGGCCCCCCCGTCGCAGCTGTCGCCACTGTCCCCAGTGTCGCCGCTGTCCCCAGTGTCGCTGGTGTCGCCGATGTCGCCGATGTCCCCCCCGGGGGTCCCCCCCCGCGCCCTGGCCCTGCCCCAGTGACCGGGCGTAGAGCTCCGAGAAGCTCCTGGGGGACATGGGGGGGGGAACACGGGGGGGGACACGGGGGTGTCCTGGTCCTGGCTCCACTCGTGTCCCATGGCCCTGCACCCCCCCCCCCCGTGTAACCCAATCCCCCCATTGCCCCCCTGCCCCCTCAAACCCCCACCCCCCCAATCCCCACCAAGTCCCACAATCACCCCCAATTCCGCCCACACCCCCACGCTCCCCAATTGCCCCCAATCCCCCCCATTGCCCCCCCAGTACCCTCATTGCCACCCCAGTCCCCCCCAGTACCCACCCAGTGCCCCCAATCCCCCTCATTGCCCTCCAGTGCCCCCCAATCCCCCCCAGTGCCCCCACCTTTTCCCCAATCCCCCCCATTGCCCCCCAGTAATCCCCACTGCCCCCCAATCCCCCCAGTGCCCCCCAGTGCCCACCCAGTGCCCCCTTTTCCCCCCAATCCTCCCAGTGCACCCCAGTACCCCCCAGTCCCCCCCAATCCCCCCCATTGCCCCCCATTGCCCCCCCAGTGCCCGCCCCAGCACCCCCACTGCCCCCCATCCCCCCCCATTGCCTCCCCAGTCCCCCCAGCGCCCCTCTCAGCACCCCCACTGCCCCCCTATCCCCCCCATTGCCCCCCCAGTCCCCCCAGCGCCCCCCCAGCACCCCTGCTGCCCCCCATCCCCCCTATTGCCCCCCAGTGCCCCCCAATCCCCCCCATTGCCCCCCAGTGCCCCCCATTGCCCCCAGCGCCCCCCCAGTGCCCGCGCACCGGCGGGGGCGGCCGTCGCGGTCGGGGGGCAGGAGGGTGAGGGTGGCCTTGGGGCGGCGCAGGAGGGCGCGCAGGCGGCGGGGGCCAGGGCGGGCAGGGGGTGCCGGGCGACGCGCAGCAGGCGGGTGCCGGGGCGCAGCCCCGCCGTCTCGCGAAGGAGAAGCGGGTGACGGCCGTCACCACCCCCGCGGCGTCGACGCGGAAGCCCAGGCGCCCCCCGGCCCCCCGCGGCAGGGCCAGCTCCCGCGCCTCGCACCCCCGCGTCACCGCCTGCGGGGGACGGGGGACCCCCAGAGTGAGCCGGGGGGCCCCGACACTGACCCCCGCGGGGTGACCCAACGGTGACCCTGACACTGACCCCATGGGTGACCCAGCAGTGACCCCAGGGGACCCTGACACTGACCCCATGGGGTGACCCAACAGTGACCCAACGGTGACCCAACGTTGACCCTGACATTGACCCCATGGGTTGACCCAACAGTGACCCAACAGTGACCCAACGTTGACCCTGACATTGACCCCATGGGGTGACCCAACAGTGACCCAACGGTGACCCATCGGTGACCCATCGGTGACCCAGCAGTGACCCCGGGGGACCCTGACATTGACCCATGGGGTGACCCAACAGTGACCCAATGGTGACCCTGACATTGACCCCATGGGGTGACCCAACAATGACCCACCCAATGTGACCCTGACATTGACCCCAGGGGGACCCTGACACTGACCCCATGGGGTGACCCAACGGTGACCCAACACTGACCCCGGGGACCTCCTGACCCTGGGGCACCCCATGTGACACTGTCCTGGCCAAGCCACACCCCCCCTGCCATGCTGCCCCACTGCCCCCCATTGCACCCCCCCATTCCTGCCCCACTGCACCCCCACTACCCCATTGCCCCCCACCCCACTGCCCCCCCATTCCCCCCACCTCCCCACTGCCCCCCCATTGCAGCCCCCCTTCCTGCCCCATTGCACCCCCTTCCCCCGCCACTTGCCGCCCCCCATCCCCCATTGCCCCCACCACTGCCCCACGTTGCCCCCCACCCCACTGCGCCCCCATCCCCGCCCCACTGCGCCCCCCATTCCCCATTGCCCCCCCCTCGCCCCACTTCTGCCCCCCACCCCACTGTGCCCCGTTAGCCCGTTGCCCCCCGCCCCACTGCGCCCCCATCCCCCCCCTTGCCCCCCCGCCCCGCTCACCTGCAGCCTGGCCACCACTTGGGGGGCGACGCCGTGGGGCAGCCGCAGGCCCAGCCAATCTCCCGCCCCATAGAAGAGCTCGAGGCGCCCCTCGGCGAAGGCCCACCCTAACACGTCCCGGCAGGCGCAGCTGAACAGCACCCCGGGGTGGGGGGCCGCCAGCACCCCGGGGTGGGGGGCCGCCACCACCACCCGCTCCGCCGCCACCCCCCCAGCAGACAGGGCACCTCGGGACCCCCGGGGGTCCCCTGCGCCCGCGCCCCCCACACCAACGCCCCCGCCACCCCCGTCGCCCCGCGGCCCCCGCCTCGGCGCCGGCCCCCCAGCGCCGGTAGCCCCCCGGTGCGGGGTGGCGAGCGGGGGGGCCGGTGGCGTGGGCGCGGGCCAATTCCTGGAGGTATTGGTGGCGGGTGCGGGCGGCCATGGCCCCCAGCCGCCCCCCCCCGGCCCACCGCGTTCTCCCCGTTGATGGCCTTGGCCAGCAGGAACTCCCGCAGCCCCGCGCCCCCCGGGAACCGCTGCCCCGCCGCCAGCCCCGGCCCGAAGAGGGGGGTCTCCTGTGGCCGCACCACCGCCACGCTGCGGGAGAGAGACCCCCGGGGGGGGGCGTGTGAGACCCGAGGGGGGGGTGCGGCACCCACAGAGCCTGTGCGAGACCCCCAGGGACCCCCAGAGAGACCCCCAGGGAGTGGGAGAGACCCCCAGGGACTGAGACCCCCAGGGGCCCCTGGAGAGACCCCCAGGGAGTGGGAGGGACCCCCTGGGACCCCCAGAGAGACTCCCTGGGACGCCTGGAGAGACACCAGGGAGTAAGAGAGACCCCCAGGGAGTGGGAGGGACCCCCCAGGGACCGCCAGGGACCCCCAGGGAGTGGGAGAGACCCCCAGGGACCCCCAGGGACCCCCAGAGAGACCCCCAGGGAGTGGAGAGACCCCCACGGACCCCTGGAGAGACCCCCAGGGACTGAGACCCCAGAGACCCCCGGAGAGACCCTCAGGGAGTGGGAGAGACCCCCAGGGACCCCCAGAGAGACCCCCTGGGATGCCTGGAGAGACCCCAGGGAGTGAGAGAGACCCCCAGGGAGTGGGAGGGACCCCCAGGGACCCCTGGAGAGACCCCAGGGACTGAGACACCCAGGGACCCCCCGAGAGACCCTCAGGGAGTGGGAGAGACCCCCAGGGACCCCCAGAGAGACCCCCTGGGATGCCTGGAGAGACCCCAGGGACCCCTGGAGAGACCCCCCAGGGACTGAGACCCCCAGGGACCCCTGGAGAGACCCCCAGGGACTGGGAGAGACCCCCAGAGCCCCCACGAGACCTGCAGAGCCCACATGAGACCCCCTCAGAGCCTGTGCCGGACCCCCAGGGACCATGTGAGACCCCCAGGGACCATGTGAGACCCCCGGGAGATATAAAGCACCTCCAGAGCCCGTGCAAGACCCCCTATAGCCCATGTGAGACCCCCCCGCCCCCCGTGCAGCCCCCCAGCCCCCCCCCGAGCCCTGGGGGACCCCCACCTGTAGGACGTGCGGGGGGTGCAGGGCTCGTGGGCCCGCACCACGATGAAGACGTGCTGGAAGTGGGAGCGAAGGGCGCGGGGGGAGAAGGGCCGAGCCCCCGGCTCCTGGAAGACGATGGTCACGATGTCGTTCCCGATGTGCCGCTTCCTCAGGAGCTGGGGGGGGGGGGCACACACAACGGGGGGGGGGTCAGCACCCCAAAACTGATCCCGGGGAGGGTGGGGGGGGCCTGGAGCTGCTCTGGGCTCTCCAGGACCCCCTGAGACCCCGCCCCACAGTTGCCCTGGTGCCCCGTCAGACCCCTGGGACCCCCAGGACCCCCTGCCCCTGACTCCTTGGGACACCCCCCCCATAGCCCCAGGACCCCCCCCCCGAAGCCCCAGGCCCCCCCAGTTGCCCCAGGCCCCCCAGTTGCCCCAGGAGCTCCCCAAGACCCCCTTGAAACCCCCCAGTTGCCCCCAGACCCACTGCAGACCCCCTGGGACCCCCCCAGCTGCCTCCAGGAACCCCAGATCCCCGGGGACCCCCCCGAACCACCTGGGACCTCTCAGCTGCCCCCAGGACCCCCCCCCCCCCAAAGCCTTGGACCCCCCAACTGCCTCCAGGACCCCCAAACCCCTGGGTCCCCCGGATCCCCCTGGACCTGCTGCCAGTTAATGGGGGCAAAGGGCAGCATGGGGGAGACCCCCAGTCCCCAGGGCTCCCACGGGCCCCCCCATGACCCCCCATGTCCCCAGTGACCCCCCCGGACACCCCAAGTCCCCCCCCAGTCTCCCCCGGACCCCCCCGGACCTGCTGGGGGTTGCTGGGGGTGAAGGGCAGCATAGGAGGGACCCCCCCCAGACCCCAGTCCCCCCCATGACCCCAGGGACCCCCTGGACCCTCCCCGGACCTGCTGGGGGTTGCTGGGGGTGAAGGGCAGCATAGGAGGGACCCCCCCAGACCCCAGTCCCCCCCATGACCCCAGTGACCCCCCCGACCCCCCTGGACCCCCCCGGACCCCCCCGGACCTGCTGGGGTTGCTGGGGGTGAAGGGCAGCATAGGAGGGACCCCCCCCAGACCCCCAGTCCCCCCCATGACCCCAGTGACCCCCCCGACCCCCCTGGACCCCCCCGGACCCCCCCGGACCTGCTGGGGGTTGCTGGGGGTGAAGGGCAGCATAGGAGGGACCCCCCCAGACCCCAGTCCCCCCCATGACCCCAGTGACCCCCCCGACCCCCCTGGACCCCCCCGGACCCCCCCGGACCTGCTGGGGGTTGCTGGGGGTGAAGGGCAGCATAGGAGGGACCCCCCCCAGACCCCAGTCCCCCCCATGACCCCAGTGACCCCCCCGACCCCCCTGGACCCCCCCGGACCCCCCCGGACCTGCTGGGGGTTGCTGGGGGTGAAGGGCAGCATAGGAGGGACCCCCCCAGACCCCAGTCCCCCCCATGACCCCAGTGACCCCCCCGACCCCCCTGGACCCCCCCGGACCCCCCCGGACCTGCTGGGGTTGCTGGGGGTGAAGGGCAGCATAGGAGGGACCCCCCCAGACCCCAGTCCCCCCCATGACCCCAGTGACCCCCCCGACCCCCCTGGACCCCCCCGGACCCCCCCGGACCTGCTGGGGGTTGCTGGGGGTGAAGGGCAGCATGGTGCTGACGTGGAACATCACCTCGTAGCCGTGGTAGGTCGTGTACAGCGAGTGGGTCCCCGTGGAGTCAGCTGGGGGGGCACAGCCTGCACCCCCGGGCCTGTCCCCTCTCCCCCTGTCCCCAGCCCTGTCCCCGTGTCCCCCGAGCCACGGCCACGTGTGCGCCCGTGTCCCCCTGCGCCTCCCCATCCGTGCGCGTGTCCCCATCCCCATGTCCTCCTGTGTCCCCGTGTCCCCATCCCTGTCCCCGTGTCCCCATTCCCACGCATGTCCTTGTGTCCCTGTGCATGTCCCTGTCCCATCCCAGTGCATGTCCCCACCTCCATCCCTGTGTCCCCATCCCTGTCCTCATGTCCCCGTGTCCCCATCCCTGTCCCCATATCCCCCTATCCCTGTGTCCCCATGTCCCGTGTCCCTGTCCCTGTATCCACATCCCCATCCCTGTCCCAATGTCTCCATGTCCCCCATGTCCCTGTATCCCTGTCCCTGTCCCCCGTGTCCCCCTGTCCCCCATGTCCCCGTGTCCCTGTTTCCCCATCCCTGTCCCCATGTCCCCGTGTCCCTGTTCCCCATCCCTGTCCCCCGTCCCCCATGTCCCCGTGTCCCTGTTTCCCCATCCCTGTCCCCATGTCCCCGTGTCCCTGTTCCCCATCCCTGTCCCCGTCCCCCATGTCCCCGTGTCCCTGTTTCCCCATCCCTGTCCCCATGTCCCCGTGTCCCTGTTCCCCATCCCTGTCCCCCGTCCCCCATGTCCCCATGTCCCTGTTTCCCCATCCCTGTCCCCATGTCCCCGTGTCCCTGTTCCCCATCCTGTCCCCCGTCCCCCATGTCCCCGTGTCCCTGTTCCCCATCCCTGTCCCCATGTCCTCGTGTCCCTGTTCCCCATCCCTGTCCCCCGTCCCCCATGTCCCCGTGTCCCTGTTTCCCCATCCCTGTCCCCATGTCCCCGTGTCCCTGTTCCCCATCCCTGTCCCCCCTGTCCCCCATGTCCCTGTATCCCCAACCCCAAGTCCCCACGCCCCCATTCCTGTCCATGTCCCCGATGTCCCCCGGGCTCATTCTGGGTGTCGAGCTGGGTGTGGTAGTGGGGGAAGCCATGTCCCCACGTCCCCCGTGTCCCCCCGTCCCCCCATGTCCCCCCGTCCCCCCTGTCCCCATGTCCCCCCGTCCTCATGTCCCCATGTCCCTGTATCCCCATCCCTGTCCCCATGTCCCCAGTGTCCCCAAGTCCCCCATGTCCTTGTGTCCCCATCCCTGTCCCCATGTCCCCCCCGTCCCCATGTCCCCCCGTCCCCGTCGCCCCCCGGGCTCACTGCGGGTGTCGAGCTGGGCGCGGTAGTGGGGAAGCCGCGCAGGCGGACGCGGGTGCCCAGCAGCCCCAGGAACTGGGCGAAGGCCGGCCCGTCGCCCTCGTTGTTGTACATCTCCTCCTCGGAGGCCTGCCCCTCCCGGCAGTAGAGCACCCCCACCTTGCGCTGGAAGCTCAGCTGGGGGGGGAGAGGGGGCACCTCGCACGGGGGCTCGCACGCGTGCGCACCCCCCTGCACGCCCTCGCACGCCGGCCCCGCTGCACGCCCCGGCCTCGTGCAAGGGCCAGCGATGGTGTAAGCCCTCTCCTTGTGCAAGCCTCACACTCGTGCAAGCCCCGTCCTCATGCAAGTCCCAGCCTTGCGCAAGGCTGACCTTCGTGCAAGCCCCGTCCTCGTGCAAGCCCCAGCACTGGTGCAAGCCCATCCTCGTGCAGGCCCCACCCATGTGCAAGGCATCCTTGTGCAAAGCACCATCCCCATGCAAATCCCAGCTCTGGTGCAAATCCCAGCTCTGGTGCAAATCCCACCCTGGCGCAAGGCCCACCCTCGTGCAAACCCCACCTCTGGTGCAAGCACTGTCCCCGTGCAAGCCCAGTCCTCGTGCAAGAGCCAGCACTGGTTCAATACAAGCCCCGTCCTCGTGCGAGGCCTGTCCTCGTACAAACCCCAGCACTAGTGCAAGCCCCTCCCATGCACCCCCACCCCTTGTGCAAGCCCCGCCCCCTGCAAACCTGACCCTCGTGCAAGGCCCCGCCCCTCCCCCGCTCACCCCCTGCTCATCCAGCTTGAGGAGGGTCTCGGGCACGGTGGGGGAGGGGGAGGCCAGGCGCAGCCCCTGCACCCCAGCCCCGGCAGCACCAGCTCCAGCAGCTTTTTTGGGGGACCCCCCGCGCCCCGGGGGGGCGAGCGCTGGGGGGCAGCGCCTCCTCCAGCACCGAGCCCCGCAGTGTCCGCAGCTGGTGGGGGGGGAGAGGGTGGGGTCAGGCTTGGGGGGACCCTCCCCCAGCACCCCCCCAGCACCCCCGGCCCCCCCGGGGCTGCTCCTGGTACCCCCAGGGACCCGCTCCCATCTCCTGCTGCCCCCCCCAGGAGCTCCCGGGGATGCCCCCAGCCCCCCTGCAGCCCCCAGCCCCCCCCGCACTTACCCAGCCCCCCCTGCTCCCCCAGCCCCCCCGCTCCCCCAGCCCCCCCGACCCCCCCGGCCCCCCCACCTGGCTGGTGCGCAGGATGATGCGATGCAGGACCTGGGGCTGGGGTCCCTCCTTCTCCTCCCGCCGCAGGGACACGGCCACGGGCCCCAGCCGCGCGTCCTCCCCCAGGAAGTTCTGGTGCTCTGGAGGGGGGCGGGGGGGTTGGGGGGGGTACCGGGACCCCCACAGACCCCCACAGACACCCTCCGCCGGCTCCATGCAGCCCCCCGCATCACGCAGGGACGTGCAATGTGCTGCAGCCCCGTGCGACATCCCACGGCCTCGTGCAAGACCCCACGGCCTCGTGCAAAACCCCACGGCCTCGTGCAAGACCCCACGGCCTCGTGCAAAACCCCATGGCCTTGTGCAACGACCCACGGCCTCGTGCAAAACCCCACGGCCTCCTGCAAGACCCTACGGCCTCGTGCAAGACCCCACGGCCTCGTGCAACGTCCCACGGCCTCGTGCAAAACCCCACGGCCTCCTGCAAGACCCCACGGCCTCGTGCAAGGTCCCACGGCCTCGTGCAACGTCCCACGGCCTCGTGCAATGTCCCACGGCCTCGTGCAACGTCCCACAGACTCGTGCAACGTCCCACGGCCTCGTGCAACGTCCCATGGCCTCGTGCAACGTCCCACGGCCTCGTGCAAGGTCCCACAGACTCGTGCAATGTCCCACGGCCTCGTGCAACGTCCCAGGGCCTCGTGCAATGTCCCACGGCCTTGAGCAACACCCCACGGCCCCGTGCAACATCCTACGGCTTCGCACAACATCCTGCGCCCCCGTGCAACGCCCCCCCCGCCCCCCCCGCTCACCTTTGCCGTAGAAGTATTTGCGGTAATAGTCGGCGCCGGCGTCGCTGTGCTCGATGGGGTGGGGGGGCCGGGAACCGGCCGGGGGCTCCTCCAGCACCGCCACGGCCGCGTTGGGGAGGTGGCCGGGCCCGGGGGGGCCCCGGGGGGGCACCAGCCCCGGCTCCTGCTCCCCCCCGGTCTCGCAGCAGAAGCGGGGGCAGCTCAGCACCAGCGCGTCGGTGTCTGGGGGGACCCCCCCGGTTTCGGGGGGCTCCTCGGGCTCCAGGTGGGCGGCCGAGGCCCCCGAGGTGGGGGCGGGGGGGGGCGGGGGGGGCCTCGGCCGGGTCGAAGAGGATGCTCTGCACGTCGTAGTGGGCGACGTGGGGACCCCAGGGGGGGCGGGGGAAGAAATCGGGCCCCCCCCCGGCCTCCTCCCCGCCCCCCGCCCCCAGCCCCAGCAGCAGCAGGGGGTCGTGGAAGCGGGGGGACGTGGGGCTGCTCCCCGCCCCCCCCTCCTCGTGGCTGTGGGCCCGAGCGCGGGGGGGCACCCCCGACCCCGTCCCCCCGGGGCCCCCCCCAGGGCCGCCTCGCTGCTGCTGCGCTGCATGGCAGCAGCCCCCCCCGGGGAGGGGGGCGGCGACGGGACCCCCCGGGGCCCCCCGGCCGCGCGCTGGGGGGGCCGGGGGAGGGGGGGGGCCGGGCCGAGGGGCCCCGCATCTTGCGGAGGAAGAGGTCGTCGGATTGCATGGCCCCCCCGCGACCCCCCCGGAACCCTCAGGGATCCCCTAGGACCCCCCCCGAGACCCCCCGGGACCCCCCCCCCCGCTAGCACCGAGGCTCTGACCCCCCCGGGACCCCCCCTGCCAACGCTTACACCCCCCCCGCCCACCCGGGACCCCCCGGTATAGCGGTGACCCCCAATCCCGCTATTTGTCAATGGAAGCGTGGGAACGGATCCCGCGTCCCGATTGGCTGCCCGGGAATTCCCGCTTGCGGAGGCTCCACCCCTTTTCCCACGCACCCCCCCCCCCCCTCCCCCCCACTTCCCAGGTCGGGGTCAATGGGGGGGACACGGGGTGGGGGTGGGGGTGGGCTCCGGCAGCGGCGCTCGCTCGGGGAGGGGGCGACGGCGCGACCTGGAGGGGGGGACAGGGGGTCAGTGGGGGGGGGTCACGGGGGGGCTCCCCAATCCCTCCCCCCCCCCGTTCCCGCGTCCCTCTGTCCCTCCGCGTCCATTCCCAGCCCCCCCCGTGCCTCCCATCCCCCCCCCGCTGCGGAGACCCCCCCCCCAAAACAGGGCTGGGGGGGTGGGGGGGGCACCTGGGACCCACCCGGACGCCTGGGGCCTGGCCTGGTACCCCCGTGACCCCCCCCGGCTCCTTGGGGGTCTGGGGGGATCTGGGGGGGGTCTGAGGGAGGTCGGGGGGGGGGTTGTGGGGCCGGGGGGGGGGTTGTGGGGCCCGGATGCGCCGACGCCGGCGGCTTCCTGCCCTACGGGAAGTAGCAGCGGCGGCCGACGGCCCCCCAAGTGCTGCCCCCCAAGTGCCCCCCCCAGCACTGACACCCCCCCCCCAATCCGCAGCCCCCCCCCCCCATGCTGGCCCCCCCCGGCTCCTGACCTTGTCCCTTACGTGAACCCAGGCGTCCGGGCCCCCCCCCCGCCCCCCCCCGGCGAGGACCCAGGCGTCCGGGCCCCTCCCCCCACCTCCATCCGTTAAGATGCGATTAACGGAGTTAATCTGGGGGGGGGGGCGGGGTGACCCCCCCCCAAGGTACAGGTGGCTCAGGGCTGGGGGGGGGACCCAGGCGTCCGGGGGCGGGGCGGACCCAGGTGGCGAGACCCCCCCCCCGCGGATACTGGTGGGCTCCGTCGTGCGTCGCACAAGGGTCCTGTCGCACCGAGGGAGCGCCGGGGGGGGGGGGGGGGGGGGGGGGGGGCGGCCGAGGTTGTGGCCTCCCCGTGCAAAGGCCTTGCACAAGCGGTCGGTGCCATGCACGGGGGCTCGCACGAGGGTCGGGGGCTCGCACGGGGGTCGGGGGCTCGCACGGGGGCTGGGGGCTCGCACGGGGGTCGGAGTCACTCCGTGACAACAAGCCGTGGGGTCACGAGGGGCTTTGCGGGGGGGGGGGGGGCACGTAGGCGTGCAAGGCCCGTGCGAGGGTGGCCGGGGCCGTGCGTGTGCACAGATCCTCGTGCAAAGCCTTGTGCAAATCACCCATGCAAAGCCCCCCTCCCTGTGCAAGGCCCTCCCCGTGCAAGGCCCCCCCCCCCGCCGTGCAACACCGCCGTGCAAGACCCTTCCCCCGTGCACGACCCCGCCGTGCGAAGCCTTGGTGCAAGGCGCGCCCCCCCTCGCCCTCGCCCCCCCCGTGCAACCCCCCCCCCCCAATTTTCACCCCGACTCACTCCTACCTCCGGCCCCTCGTGTCACCGGCACCGGGGGGGGGGCCACCCACCGCCCCGTGCCGCCGTGGGACCCAGGCGTGCGGGGGGGGGGGACGACCCAGGCGTGCGGGGGGGGACCCAGGCGTGCGGGGGGGGACCCAGGCGTGCGGGGGGGGGACCCAGGCGTGCGGGACCCCCCGCTCGCACCCCGCCGCCGAGGCTGGGAGGGGACCCAGGCGTCCGAGCTCCCCCCCCGGCCCCCGCCCTTCCCCTTCGCCGTCGCTTCCTCCCGCCAGCGAGAACCCAGGCGTCCGGGGGGGGGGACGCAGGCGTCCGGGGGGGGGGGGGGTCCCAGGCGTCCGGGAGGGCCCCCCCCTTCCCCCTTTGCACCCCCCCCACCCCGGCCGGGGGACCCAGGCGTCGGGGAGGGCCCCCCCAAACAGGGGAGCCAGGCATCCGGGAGCCCCCCCCCACGGTGCCGGGGGGGGGACGGACCCCAGCGTCCGGCGCGGCGGCGGGAAAAAACGTCAAAACGACTTTTTTGAACCATTTTTGTCTCTTTTTTTTTTTTTTTTTTTTTTTTTTACTTTTTTAAAATTTTTAGTATCAACCCCAACCCCCCCCCCCCCCCCAAAATCCAACAAAACCCCCTCGAGAATCGGCCAGAAAAAAAAATCCCTCAAAAAAAGAGTCCGAGTCCCTGGGGGGGGGCCCTGGGGGGGGGCCGCAGGCTCCAGGGGGGCCGTCGCCGCCATCAGTTGCTCCGGGGGGGGGCCCCCGGGGGGGTCCCTGTAGGTCCCTGGGGGTCCCTGGGGGGTCTCCAGGGGTCCCCGGGGGTCTCGGCGGGGGGGGGGCCTCCCGGGTCCTTATTGCTGTCCGTGGGGGGGAGTCGGGACCAGCCCGGGGGGGGGGGGGCCGGGGGGGTCAGTACTGGTGCTCCAGGAGGGGCTGTGCCGTGGGGCTGGCCTTGTCCTGGGGGGGATCCGGGGGGGGGGCGGGCGCCGGCGTCCGCGGGGGCCTGGGGAGGGGGGACATGGAGCTGGGGGGGGGGGAGATGGGGATGCTGGGCCCCAGCCCCCCCCCAGGTACAGCGGTACGAGGGGGGGGTCCCCAACACCAAGCATTCACCCCCCCCCCCCCCCGAGTCACCCAGGACCATCCAGAGAACCCAGCCCCCCCCGCAATGAGACCTGGGGGGGCCCCAGAAGACCCCCGTATCCAGCCCCCCTCCCCAACACCCCCCATGTCCAGGCCCCCCCCCCCAAGACCCCCTGTCCAGGGCCCCCCCCCCAAAGACCCCCATGTCCAGCCCCCCTCCCCAACACCCCCCATGTCCAGGCCCCCCCCCCCAAGACCCCCCTGTCCAGGGCCCCCCCCGAAAGACCCCCATGTCCAGCCCCCCCTCCCCAACACCCCCCATATCCAGGCCCCCCCCAAAAGCACCCAGGTGTCGGGGGGGGACACTCACCTCTCCCGTGGTGCTGGTGCTGCCCCCGGGGGTGCTGGGGGGTGCGGGGGTGCCCGGGGGGGGGTCCCCATCGCCGCCCCCCCCCTTGCAGCCGCTCAGGCTCCATTTGCTGCAGAGGCCGTCGTAGGCGAAGGGAGGGGGGGCTCCGGGGCCGGGGGGGGGCCCCGTTGTGGGGGGGGTCCCGCCGGCCCTCACCCCCCCCGTGACCCCCCCCGGCCTGGCCCAAGACCCCCGCTCTGCTCGGGGCCCTGCGGGACAAGGGGACACGCTGGGGGGGGGGCAGGGCCACCCAGAACCCCCCCCCCGAGGGGGCCCCCCCCCAGACCCTCCCGCACCCCCCCCGCGAGCACCCGGACCACCCCGGCACCTACCTGGGGGGGGCTGGGTGGTGGTGGGGGCGGGCGGCTCGGGGGGGGTTTGAAGCCCCCGGGGGGGCCGGGCAGCCCGCGGGGCCGGGGGGGCCCCCCCCCGCCGAGCCCCCCACCGCAGTCGGGGTCCTCGATGTTGCCCCCGCTGTTGCAGCCGGCGCTGCAGCCCTTCTGCAGCCTGGGGGGGGCGCACATATGGGGGGTCAGGGGGGGCCATGGGGGGGGGAATGGGGGGGCGTGGGGGGCTCAGAGGAATGGGGAGGATGGGGTCACGATGGGGGGCAGGGACTGGGGCACATCCCCCCCCAGGGGGGGGTCACTGCCCCCCCCAGCACTGGGGGGTCCCCAGGAGGAGACCACAGCCCCCCAGGGGGAGTCACTGCCCCCCCCCAGCACTGGGGGTCCCCGGGGGGCGGGGGGGAGGAATGCTGTGGGTGCCCAGAGACCAACCAGGGTCCTCGTGGGCACCTTTGGGGGTGCTGGGGGGGCATTGTGGGGTGCCGTGGGGCCATTTTGGGCACCATGGGTACATTTTGGGGCACCATGGGTACATTTTGGGGCACCGTGGGTACATTTTGGGGCACCGTGGGGCCGTTTTTGGGGCGCTGTGGGACCATTTTGGGCACCGTGGGTACATTTTAGGCACCATGGGTACATTTTGGGGTGCTGTGGGGGCCATTTTGGGCACCGTGGGTACATTTTGGGGGCACCGTGGGTACGTTTTGGGGCACTGTGGGACCATTTTGGGGTGCTGTGGGTACATTTTGGGCACCATGGGTACATTTTGGGGTGCTGTGGGACCATTTTGGGGCGCTGTGGGTACATTTTGGGGCACCGTGGGTACATTTTGGGGCGCTGTGGGTACATTTTGGGGCGCTGTGGGACCATTTTGGGGCACCGTGGGTACATTTTGGGGCACCGTGGGTACATTTTGGGGCGCTGTGGGTACATTTTGGGGCGCTGTGGGACCATTTTGGGGCACCGTGGGTACATTTTGGGGCACCGTGGGTACATTTTGGGGCGCTGTGGGACCATTTTGGGGCACCGTGGGTACATTTTGGGGCACCGTGGGGCCGTTTTGGGGTGCTGTGGGACCATTTTGGGCACCGTGGGTACATTTTGGGGCACCGTGGGGCCGTTTTGGGGCGCCGCGGGACCCTTTTGGGTCGCCGTCGGACCATTCTGGGGCGCCGCGGGGCCCTTTCGGGGCGACTCACCGTGCCCAGGCGGCGGCCAGCCAGCGGGCGATGGCGGGGGGGCTCAGGGGGCCCCCCGCGAGGGCGCGCAGCTGCGGGTGGGCGCCGGCGAAGGAGGTGGTGAGGGGGGAGACGTAGATGGGGTACCCCAGGGGCTGGTCGCACGACGAGTTGATGATGTTGCGCAGCGACTGCCGGGCGTTCTGGATGCTGCCGCGCTCCGGGTTGCGGTTCCGCAGGAAAACCAGCTCCTGCTGCTGCCCGGCCCACAGCCCCCGCACGCACTCCCGGTTCACCTGGGGGGGCACTGGGAGTCACTGGAGGGCACTGGGAGGGTGCTGGAAGGAACTGGGAGGGGACTGGGTGGCACTGGGAGGGACTGGGAGGGAACTGGAGGGCACTAGGAGGGACTGGGAAACACTGGGGACACTGGGAGGGACTGGGAGGACACTGGAGGGCACTGGGAGGGTGCTGGGAGGGACTGGGAGGGGACTGGGTGGCACTGGGAGGGACTGGGAGGACACTGGAGGGCACTGGGACGGTGCTGGGAAGGACTGGTGGGGCGCTGGGAGGGACGGGGGGGCACTGGAAGGACACTGGGAGGGGACTGGGGGACACTGGGAGAGGACTGGGAGTGGAATGGGAGGCACTGGAAGGCACTGGGAGGGTGTGGGAGGGGACTGGAGGGCACTGTGAGGGTGCTTGGAGGGACTGGGAGGGGACTGGGGGGCACTGGGAGGGTGTGAGAGGGGACTGGAGGGCAGTGGGAGGTTGCTGGGAGGGACTGGAGGGCACTGGGAGGGTGCTGGGAGGGACTGGAGGGCACTGTGAGGGACTAGGGGACACTGGGAGGGGACTGGGGGGCGCTGGGAGGGGACTGGAGGGCAGTGGGAGGTTGCTGGGAGGGACTGGAGCGCACTGTGAGGGACTAGGGGACACTGGGAGGGGCCTGGGGGGCGCTGGGAGGGCCTGGGGGGCACTGTGAGGGTGCGGGAGGGGACTGGAGGGCAGTGGGAGGTTGCTGGGAGGGACTGGAGGACACTGTGAGGGACTAGGGGACACTGGGAGGGGACTGGGGGGCGCTGGGAGGGCACTGTGAGGGACTAGGGGACACTGGGAGGGGACTGGGGGGCGCTGGGAGGGGACTGTGAGGGACTAGGGGACACTGGGAGGGGACTGGAGGGCACTGGGAGGGCCTGGGGGGCACTGTGAGGGTGCGCGAAGGGACTGGAGGGCAGTGGGAGGTTGCTGGGAGGGACTGGAGGGCACTGTGAGGGACTAGGGGACACTGGGAGGGGACTGGGGGGCGCTGGGAGGGCACTGTGAGGGACTAGGGGACACTGGGAGGGGACTGGGGGGCGCTGGGAGGGGACTGTGAGGGACTAGGGGACACTGGGAGGGGACTGGAGGGCACTGGGAGGGCCTGGGGGGCACTGTGAGGGTGCGCGAAGGGACTGGAGGGCAGTGGGAGGTTGCTGGGAGGGACTGGAGGGCACTGTGAGGGACTAGGGGACACTGGGAGGGAACTGGGGGGTGCTGGGAGGGCACTGTGAGGGACTGGGGGACACTGGGAGGGGACTGGGGGGCGCTGGGAGGGTACTGTGAGGGACTAGGGGACACTGGGAGGGGACTGGAGGGCACTGGGTGGGCCCCAGAAGGCCCTGGCAGGGCACCGGGTGGGCCCTGGCAGGGCACTGGGAGGCACTGGGAAGCACTGGGAGCCGCACGCCGCCCTCACCTTGATGACGCGGAAGCCGAGGTGGCGGCGGTTGAGCGTCACCACCTTGTACTCGTCGGCGGCGTCGTCGGCCACGCGGCGCAGGGCCAGCAGCGCGGGCGCCTCGGCCAGCACGGCCGCGCGCCACGCCGGGTCCCCCTCGTGCGAGATCACCAGGCGCCCCTCGTGCGCCGCCACCGCCTCGTACAGCGCCGACGCCTCCTCGTACTCCTCGGGCGCCGTGAAGTGGTCCTGGGGAGCCACGGTGTCACCTCCCCGGTGACGGGGACACTGGGGTCCCCAACGTGTCCCTGAGGTGTCACCTCCCCCGTGATGGGGACACTGGGGTCCCCAATGTGTCCCCGAGGTGTCAACCCCCCTGTGATGGGGACACTGGGGGTCCCCAAGGCATCAACTCCCCCGTGATGGGGACACTGGGGGCCCCAATGTGTCCCCAAGGCGTCACCTCCCCCGTGATGGGGATGCTGGGGGGCCCCAACGTGTCCCCAAGGCGTCACCTCCGCCGTGATGGGGACACTGGGGGCCCCAACGTGTCCCCAAGGCGTCACCTCCCCCGTGATGGGGACACTGGGGGCCCCAATGTGTCCCCAAGGCGTCACCTCCCCCGTGATGGGGATGCTGGGGGGCCCCAACGTGTCCCCAAGGCGTCACCTCCCCTGTGATGGGCACACTGGGGGGCCCAAAGGCATCAACTCCCCCATGATGGGGACACTGGGGGTCCCAACGTGTCCCCAGGTTGTCACCTCCCCCGTGATGGGGACACTGGAGGGTCCCAATGTGTCCCCAAGGTGTCACCTCCCCCGTGATGGGGACACTGGGGGTCCCAACGTGTCCCCAAGGCGTCACCACCCCCGTGATGGGGACACTGGGGGGCCCCAAGGCATCAACTCCCCCATGATGGGGACACTGGGGGGCCCCAACGTGTCCCCAAGGCGTCACCTCCCCCATGATGGGGACACTGGGGGTCCCCAAGGTGTCACCTCCCCTGTGATGGGGACACTGGGGGTCCCAACGTGTCCCCAAGGTGTCACCTCCCCCGTGATGGGGACACTGGGGGGCCCCAACGTGTCCCCAAGGTGTCACCTCCCCCTTGATGGGGACACTGGGGGGCCCCAACGTGTCCCCGAGGTGTCACCTCCCCCATGATGGGGACGCTGGGGTCCCCAATGTGTCCCCGAGGTGTCACCCCCCCGTGATGGGGACACTGGGGGGCCCCAAGGCATCAACTCCCCTGTGATGGGGACACTGGAGGGCCCCAATGTGTCCCCAAGGTGTCACCTCCCCTGTGATGGGGACACTGGGGTCCCAACATGTCCCCAAAGCGTCACGTCCCCCGTGATGGGGACACTGGGGGTCCCAACGTGTCCCCAGGACATCACCTCCCCCATGATGGGGACACTGGGGGCCCCAACGTGTCCCCAGGTTGTCACCTCCCCTGTGATGGGGACACTGGGGGTCCCCAAGGCGTCACCTCCCCCGTGATGGGGACGCTGGGGGCCCCGAGGTGTCCCCTCTGGGCCACATCCCATGGTCAGAGCGGGGGGGGTCCCCAGCGTGTCCCCTCCCCGTCCCCGTCCCCAGCGGTGGCTCCGGGGGGGCCCCGGCGCCCCCGTCCCCACCTGGTGCAGCTTGAGGGCCATGCGCACGCCGGGGGCCACCACGCGGTGCAGCAGGTCCATGTCGGCGAAGACCCACTCGTCCCGCGGGGACGTGATGCGGAAATCGCCCTTGAAGAGCGCGTGGAGCCCGTAGAGGAAGGGCTCCAGGCTGGGGGGGCGCGGGGGGGTCAGGGGGGGCTGCCCCGAACCCCCCGCCCCCGCGGGGCCCCCGCCTGGGGGGACCCCTGGGAGCCCCGGACGCCGGCGGGCGTGTCCCCCCCAAGATGCCTGCGTGCCCCCTGGATATCTGGGTGTCCCCCCCGATGTGTCCCCCCCAGATGTGCCTGCCCCAGATGTGTCCCCCCCCCAGCTGCGGGGTCCCACCTGGCGGACATGCTGTGTGAGGCGGTGCCCAGATGTGCCCCCCCAGCTGTGGGGTCCCACCTGGCGGACATGCTGTGCGAGGCAGTGCCCAGATGTGGGTGTCCCCCCCCCAGATGTGGCTGTCCCCCCCCAGATGTGGGTGTCCCCCCCCAGATGTGCCCCCCCCCAGCTGCGGGGTCCCACCTGGCGGACATGCTGTGCGAGGCGGTGCCCAGATGTGGGTGTCCCCCCCCCAGATGTGGCTGTCCCCCCCCCAGATGTGCCCCCCCCCAGCTGCGGGGTCCCACCTGGCGGACATGCTGTGCGAGGCGGTGCCCAGATGTGGGTGTCCCCCCCCAGATGTGGGTGTCCCCCCCCAGATGTGCCCCCCCCAGCTGTGGGGTCCCACCTGGCGGACATGCTGTGCGAGGCGGTGCCCAGATGTGGGTGTCCCCCCCCAGATGTGGCTGTCCCCCCCCAGATGTGGCTGTCCCCCCCCAGATGTGGGTGTCCCCCCCCAGATGTGCCCCCCCAGCTGCGGGGTCCCACCTGGCGGACATGCTGTGCGAGGCGGTGCCCAGATGTGGGTGTCCCCCCCCAGATGTGGCTGTCCCCCCCCAGATGTGGCTGTCCCCCCAGATGTGGCTGTCCCCCCCCAGATGTGGGTGTCCCCCCCCTCAGATGTGCCCCCCCAGCTGCGGGGTCCCACCTGGCGGACATGCTGTGCGAGGCGGTGCCCAGATGTGGCTGTCCCCCCCCAGATGTGGCTGTCCCCCCCCAGATGTGGGTGTCCCCCCCCCCAGATGTGCCCCCCCAGCTGTGGGGTCCCACCTGGCGGACATGCTGTGCGAGGCGGTGCCCAGCGCCCGGCGCCCGAGGACGCAGAGCCCGAAGCAGAGGGTGACGAGGGGCGAGTCCCAGTCCTTGTCCACGGGCTGCAGGGGGGGGCCATGGGGTCACTGGGGGGCCCCACAGGGGTCCCCTCCCCCCAGGTCCCCCCCCACGTCCCCCTGCGCCCCCAGACCCAGGGGTGGGGGGTGCAGGGCTGGAGCCAGCCCAGGAAGGCTGGCGTCCCTGTGTGTCCCCTCTTGTCCCCTCACATCCCCGTGTCCCCCTGCGCCCCCCCGTGCCCCATTCCCCCCCACCCCCCCTTGTCCCCCCTTGTCCCCCCATGCCCTGTCACCCCGTGTCCCCCCATGACCCCCCCATGTCCCTCTGTGTCCCCTGTGTCCCCCATGTTCCCCCGTGCCTTGTCCCCCCATGTCCCCCCATGACCCCCCCATGTCCCCCCGTGTCCCCCCATGACCCCCCCTGTGCCCCCCATGTCCTCCCGTGTGCCCCCATGTTCCCCCATGTCCCTCCGTGTCCCCCGTGTTGCCCCGTGCCCTGTCCCCCTGTGTCCCCCCATGACCCCCCCATGTGCCCCCATGTCCCTCCGTGTCCCCCGTGTTGCCCCGTGCCCTGTCCCCCTGTGTCCCCCCATGACCCCCCCATGTGCCCCCATGTTCCTCGTGTCCCCCCATGTCCCTCTGTGTCCCCTGTGTCCCCCATGTCCCCCTGTGCCCCGTCCCCCCGTGTCCCCCCCATGTCCCCCCGTGCCCTGTCCCCCCGTGTCCCCCCCCATCTCCCCCCGTGCCCTGTGCCCCCCGTGTCCCCACGTCCCCCCGTGTCCCCCCGCGCCCCCAGACCCACGGGCTGCCGGCGGGCGGCGCAGTGCTGGATCCAGCCCAGGAAGGCCTGCCGGAAGGCGGGCAGGCTGGGCCCCCCCAGGCGGGGGTCGAAGTCCTCGTCGATGTTGGGGCTGAAGGTGGGGTCGGGGTCGGCGTAGCCGGGGGCGGTGACGGGGCGCAGCCCCTCGCGCACCCCCTCGTGCGAGAGCCACTCCTCCAGCTTGGGCGACCGCGTCACGTAGTAGATGATGCTCTGGGGAGGGGGGCGATGGGGAGGGGGGCGTCAGGGCGGCCCCTCGTGCGACGCGCGATCCCTCCCCGTGCAACGCCCTGTGCAAAGCCCCCTCCCCTGACCCAAAACACAATTCGCCTGGTGCAAAGCTTGTTCTCCTCGTGCCAAGCCCCCTCCCTCGTGCAAAGCCCCTTTCTTATGTGCAAGTCACAATTCCCCTGGTGCCAAGCCCCCTCCCCGGTGCAAAGCCCCCTCCCCTCGCACCAGTCCCCCTCCCCTCGTGCAAACCACACCTCCCCCCGTGCCAAGCCCCCTCCCCTCGTGCAAAGCCCCCTCCCATGGCACCAGCCCCCCTCCCCTCGTGCAAACCACACCTCCCCCCGTCCCAAGCCCCCTCCCATGGCACCAGCCCCCCTCCCCTCGTGCAAACCACACCTCCCCCCATGCCAAGCCCCCTCCCATGGCACCAGCCCCCCTCTCCTCGTGCAAACCACACCTCCCCCCATGCCAAGCCCCCTCCCATGGCACCAGCCCCCCTCCCCTCGTGCAAACCACACCTCCCCCCGTGCCAAGCCCCCTCCCCTCGTGCAAAGCCCCCTCCCATGGCACCAGCCCCCCTCCCCTCATGCAAACCACACCTCCCCCCGTGCCAAGCCCCCTCCCATGGCACCAGCCCCCCTCCCCTCGTGCAAACCACACCTCCCCCCATGCCAAGCCCCCTCCCATGGCACCAGCCCCCCTCCCCTCGTGCAAACCACACCTCCCCCTGTGCCAAGCCCCCTCCCATGGCACCAGCCCCCCTCCCCTCGTGCAAACCACACCTCCCCCCGTGCCAAGCCCCCTCCCATGGCACCAGCCCCCCTCTCCTCGTGCAAACCACACCTCCCCCCGCGCCAAGCCCCCCTCCCGTGGCGCCAGCCCCCCCCAGCACCACCTTGACGTAGTAGGTGAGGAGGACACGGCGCAGGTCGAAGCCCTGCAGCATGGCGCCCGCGTTGTTGTCGCTGATGCTGTAGCCCTCCAGCACGTAGCGGGCGGCCGCCACCTCCCAGGCCAGCCAGCGCTGCCCGAAGGCCGCGTTGAAGCTCAGGGCGTGCGGGGGGTGACCCGGCTCGCAGCAGCAGCACCCCTCGTCCTCGTCCACCCCCTCCGTGATGGCCTCCACCTCCCGCTGCTGGCAGTACGTGCCTGCGGGGAGAGGGGACGGCGGTGGGGACGGGGACGCGCCAGTCGCCCCGTCAGCAGGGTTGCGGGGGACCCAGGCTGTCCCCAAGTCCCCAGGATGGGGACGATGAGTGGGAACAGTGACATCAGAGGGGACAGGGAGGTCCCCGATCCATCCCCAACCCCTGGGACGGGGACGTCAGAGGGGACAGGGAGGTCCCCGATCCATCCCCAACCCCTGGGAAGGGGACATTGAGTGGGGACGGGGACGTCAGAGGGGACAGGGAGGTCCCCGATCCATCCCCAACCCCTGGGACGGGGACGTCAGAGGGGACAGGGAGGTCCCCGATCCATCCCCAACCCCTGGGAAGGGGACATTGAGTGGGGACGGGGACATCAGAGGGGACAGGGAGGTCCCCGATCCATCCCCAACCCCTGGGACGGGGACGTCAGAGGGGACAGGGAGGTCCCCGATCCATCCCCAACCCCTGGGATGGAGACATCGAGTGGGGACGGGGACGTCAGAGGGGACAGGGAGGTCCCCGATCCATCCCCAACCCCTGTGAAGGGGACATTGAGTGGGGACGGGGACGTCAGAGGGGACAGGGAGGTCCCCGATCCATCCCCAACCCCTGGGATGGAGACATCGAGTGGGGACAGGGACGTCAGAGGGGACAGGGAGGTCCCCGATCCATCCCCAACCCCTGTGAAGGGGACATTGAGTGGGGAAGGGGACGTCAGAGGGGACAGGGAGGTCCCCGATCCATCCCCAACCCCTGGGAAGGGGACATTGAGTGGGGACGGGGACATCAGAGGGGACAGGGAGGTCCCCGATCCATCCCCAACCCCTGGGATGGAGACATCGAGTGGGGACGGGGACGTCAGAGGGGACAGGGAGGTCCCCGATCCATCCCCAACCCCTGTGAAGGGGACATTGAGTGGGGACGGGGACGTCAGAGGGGACAGGGAGGTCCCCGATCCATCCCCAACCCCTGGGATGGAGACATCGAGTGGGGACAGGGACGTCAGAGGGGACAGGGAGGTCCCCGATCCATCCCCAACCCCTGTGAAGGGGACATTGAGTGGGGACGGGGACGTCAGAGGGGACAGGGAGGTCCCCGATCCATCCCCAACCCCTGGGAAGGGGACATCAGGCAGGAACAGGGACGTCAGAGGGGACAGGGAGGTCCCCAATGTCCCCTATAGGGGACATCAGTGAGGACAGGGCTGTCAGCAGGGACAGGGCCGTCCCGGATCTGTCCCCAGTTCCCCGTGAAGGGGACAACGAGACCCCGACCCCCTGCTCACAGGGCCGGGGGGCGTCCCCGCTGTCCCCACACCCGCAATGGGGACGAGCCCGTCTCCCACCTCCCCTGCGAGACGCCTGGCCCCGCTGTGGGGCAGACGTGTCCCCCACCCCGATGTCCCCCCGCCGCCGTCCCCGCTCACCCCGGAACTCGAGGCCGCGCAGCTGGAAGGTGACGAGCCCGTGTCCCACCTCCACGAGGTGCACGAGGGCGTTGAGGGAGTCGGAGGCCAGCACGAAGCAGTCCCCGGCGGCAGCCGGGCCCCAGCGCCCCAGCTCCAGGTCCCCGCTCAGCGCCCGCTGCAGCGCGCGCGTCAAGTGCTCGTAGAAGATGGAGTTGAGGTTGTTGTCGTCTGAGCCTGGGCATCCGCACATCAGTGGGGGGGCTATGGGGCTGGCTGGGGCAGCCCCCAGGTGCTGGGATGGCAGTAGGGGGGCTATGGGGGGGCTATGGGGCTGGCTGGGGCAGCCCCCGGGTGTTGGGATGGCAGTAGGGGGGGCTATGGGGGCAGCTGGGGCAGCCCCCGGGTGCTGGGATCGAAGTGGGGGGGCTATGGGGGGGCTATGGGGCTGGCTGGGGCAGCCCCCACGTGCTGGGATGGCAGTAGGGGGGGCTATGGGGGCAGCTGGGGCAGCCCCCGGGTGCTGGGATCGAAGTGGGGGGGCTATGGGGGGGCTATGGGGCTGGCTGGGGCAGCCTCTGGGTGCTGGGACATCAATGGGGGGGCTATGGGGGGGCTATGGGGCTGGCTGGGGCAGCCTCTGGGCACTGGGACAGCAGTGGAGAGTGATATGGGGGACATGGGGGGATACAGGGAGCTATGGGGGTGACTGGGGCAGCCCCTGGGTGCTGGGATCGAAGTGGGGGGGCTATGGGGGGGCTATGGGACTGGCTGGGGCAGCCCCTGGGTGCTGGGTCATCAATGGGGGGGCTATGGGGGGGACTATGGGGCAGGCTTGGTCCCGGGAAGGAGCCTGCGGCAGGCTATGGGGCAGGCTATGGGGTCCCGGGCACCGCGCTGGGGCACTGCGAGAGGCCGTGGGGTGGGGTGGGTGCTGCGGGGGCCAGGCAAGGCCCCGCCGTGGGGTGGGGGCTGCAGGGGCCATGCCGTGGGGCGGGGGCTGCGCCGTGGGGCACCCACCGGGGTTCCGGTCGAGCTGCGTGGCCAGGCGGGTGTTGGAGTGATCCACCCTCTTGGTGCTGTGGGGCCGGGGGGGCCCGTCAGACCCACGGCATCCCCCCACTGCACCCCCCCATGGCCCTGCAAACCCCCCGGCCCCCCATAACCACCCCCCTGAGCCCCATAACACCCCTGGACCCCCGTAACAGCCTCGAGACCTGCCCTGGCCCCTCCCCAGCACCCCCAAATCCCCCCCGGCCCCTCCCCAGCCCTACAGCACCCCCCCAAACCCCACCCTGACCCCTAGAGCCCCCCTAGACCCCTCAAGCCTCCTCCCCAGACCCCCATATCCCCCCCAAACCCCAGCCTGGCCCCTCCCCAGACCCCCATATCCCACCGTAGCCCCTCCCCAGACCCCCATATGCCCCCCAGCATCCCCCAAGGCTCTTCCCCAGCACAAGCCATGTGGAAAAAGGTGCTGTCTCCTGCCCCCCCAGACCCCCCGGACCCCCCGGACCCCCCTCACTTGTAGTCACGCTCCCAGAACTTGACGGGGCGGGCGTAGGAGAGGAGGAAGAGGGCGCTGCCGAGGAGGGGGGCCAGGGGGGAGGAGAGCAGGGCCCCCAGCACCGCCTGCGCCAGCAGCAGCCCCGAGTCTGCCCCGTCAAGGGCCACCGACCCACCGAGACCCCCGCCCACGGGGGGGGTTCCGACCCCACCGAGAGACCCCCCGACCCACACCCACACCCCGATCCATGGGGATAAACCAGTTCGGGGGGGACCCCAACCCATGGGGGGACCCCCACCCCATGGGGGGACCCCGACCCCATAGAGAGACCCCCTGACCCACACCCAGAGCCCAATCCGTAAGAAGAATCCAGTTCTGGGGGACACCCCAACCCATGGTGGGACCCTGACCCTATGGGGGGGCTCCAACCCCATAGAGCGACCCTAACCCTATAGAGGGACCCCCTGACCCACACCCAGACCCCAACCCACAGGGAGAATCCAGTTCTGGAGAACACCCCGACCCATGGCGGGACCCTCACCCCATGGGGGAACCCCAACCCCACCAAGAGACCCTGACCCACACCCAGACCCCGATCTCCAGGGAAAGCCTGGCCCAGGGGACGCCCCGACCCATGGGAGGACCCCCAGCCCCCAGCCCCCCCCCAGCCCCCCGCAGCCCCCCGCCGCAGGATACGGGGCACGGCGAAGGGCTGGGCGAAGGCGTGGAAGGCCGAGCCCCAGGTGATCTGCCACGGGGCGATGTAGGTGAGCACGAAGCGCAGCTTGTACAGCAGGTCCCAGAGCTGGGGGCACCCGTCAGCCACGCGCTGGGGTCCCCCCCGGGATGCTGGGGTCCCCCCCAATACCTAGATCCCCCCAGGACACCTGGGTCCCTCCCTGTCCCTCCCTACAGATCCATGCCCCCTCCCCAACACCCAGATCCCCCTAGACGCCCGTGTCCCCCCAGCCCTGGATGCCTGGGTCCCCCCACGGCCCCCCCAAACACCCACATCCCCCCCCCAGACTCCCGGGTCCCCCCACGTCCCTCCCTGCAGTCCCATGACCCCCCCCAAACACCTGGATCCCCCCAAGACACCCATGCCTCCCCCAAACACCCAGATCCCCCTGGACGCCCCTGTCCCCCCCATCCCAGATGCCTGGGTCCCCCCAAACACATGGATCCCCCCCAGATGCCCACATCCCCCCCCCCGGTCACCTGGGTCCCCCCCATGTCCCTCCCTGCAGTCCCATGACCCCCCCCAAACACCTGGATCCCCCCAAGACACCCATGCCCCCCCATTCCAGATACCGGGGTCCCCCCAAACACTGGGGACCCCCCCAGATGCCTCCCCGCAGTCCCATGTCCCCCCAAGACACCCATGCTGCCCCCAAGCACCTGGAACCCCCGGACGCCCACGCCCCTCCCCATCCCCGACGCCGGGGTCCCCCCCGGCCCCCCGCCCACCTTGGCAGCGAGGAAGGAGGCGAGGAAGAGGTCGAGGAGCAGCCCCTGGGAGAGGCGCGGGAAGTCGCAGCGGAAGAGCAGGAGGGCGAGGGCCAGGGCGGGGGGCAGCTGCGAGGGGCTGCAGAAGGACCCCCGCAGCAGCCGCAGCCCCGCCGCCGTCAGCAGCAGCGCCCGCGCGCTGGGGGGGACATCGGGGGACACACACACACGCATCAGTGGGGGGGGGGGACACACACACCGCCCATGAACGATCTGCCCCCCCCCCCCCCCCAACGGACAAGGCGGGGGGTCCCCATGTGCTGGTGGTGTGCTATGGACCCCCCCCCCGGCACCCCCAGGCCATGCTGAGGGGACCCAGCACCCGCAGACCTCCCCCCCAGGGGCACCCAGCACACCCAGACCCCCAGAGACCCCCCCCCGGGGCTCCCAGCACCCCCTAGACCCCCCCCCGAGACCCTCCAGACACCCCCAGCACCCCACAGACCCCCACCGCAGGGCAGAGGAGGGGGCAGCAAGCCAGCACCCAAACAGGCAGGGCCTGGCTGGGGGAGGTGTGCGTGGGGGGGGGGCCTGGGGAAGGGTTGAGGGGGTCCTGGGGCGCAGTGGGGGGTGCCCAGAGGTGGGCTGGGGGTCCTGGGGTGCACTGGGGGGTGCCCAGAGGTGGGTTTGGGGTCCTGGGGTGCATTTGGGGGGTCCCTAGAGATGGGCTGGGGGTCCTGGGGTGCACTGGGGGGTGCCCAGAGGTGGGCTAGGTGGGCTGGGGGTCCTGGGGTGCACTGGGGGGCGCCCAGAGGTGGGTTTGGGGTCCTGGGGTGCATTTGGGGGTGCCCAGAGGTGGGCTGGGGGTCCTGGGGTGCACTGGGGGGCACCCAGAGGTGGGTTTGGGGCCCTGGGGTGCATTTGGGGGGTCCCTAGAGGTGCACTGGGGAGTGCCCAGAGGTGGGCTGGGGGTCCTGGGGCGCATTGCGGGGGTGCCCAGAGGTGGGCTGGGGGTCCTGGGGTGCACTGGGGGGCGCCCAGAGGTGGGTTTGGGGCCCTGGGGTGCATTTGGGGGTGCCCAGAGGTGGGCTGGGGGTCCTGGGGTGCACTGGGGGGTGCCCAGAGGTGGGTTTGGGGCCCTGGGGTGCATTTGGGGGGTGCCCAGAGGTGGGCTGGGGGTCCTGGGGCGCATTGGGGGGATGCCCAGAGGTGGGCTGAGCCCCAGTAGGGACCCCCGGGCAGGCAGCGGGTCCCAGTGCAGGGGGTCCGCCAGGGGCCGGGGGTGCCCGGGGAGGGGGTGCCCCCCAAGGAGGGGGTCCCGGTGGGGAGGGGGGGTCCGTACTGCAGGCAGCCGGCGTCGGGGCGGGCGCTGAGGGCCTGCGCCTGGTGCGTGAGGGCGTGCAGCACGACGGCCGGGTGCAGGCAGAGCCGCTCCAGCGCCTGCAGCCCCGCAAACGCCTTCTCGAACCACATCAGCTGCGCCGCGCCTGCCGGGAGAGGGGGAGAGCACGGTGGGGAGGGGACGGGGACACCCCAATGTGTGTGCGTGTCCCCCCCCCCCCCGAAAGCTGCACCCCACCTACCGCGGACCTCGAAGTGGCTGTAGTCGCGGGGACGCAGCACCGGCCCGGCCAGGCAGCCCCAGGGCAGCTGCTTGCGGAGCTGGGGCAGGAGGTAATGGGCCACCAGCCCCAGGAGGGCCACCAGCCCGTGCAGGACGTAGCCCAGCACCGACTGGGGGGGGGAGGGAGGGGGGGTCAGGGCCGCCGGGACCACCCTGCGTCCCCCCGCGGCGTGTCCCCCCTCCCCGTGCCCTCGCCGTACCTTGAGGGCGATGAAGACGGTGCTGGCGCTGATGGCGAAGGTCAGCACGGCCACGGCCGGGCACACCACCAGGTCCGAGAGCAGGACCTCGCGCTGTGGGGGGGGGGGGGGCATCAGTGGGGGACCCCCGCATCCCCACAGATGGCACCCCAACAGCCCCAGCGTCCCCCTCCCAGTGTCCCCAACAGCCCCAGTGTCCCCCCAGTGTCCCCAATGTCACCCCCAGTGTCCCCAGTCACCCCCAGTGTCCCAAATGTCCCCCCAGCGTCCCCAACACCCCCAATGTCCCCCCCAGCGTCCCCAACAGCCCCAATGTCACCCCCAGTGTCCCCAGTCACCCCCAGTGTCCCCAACACCCCCAATGTCCCCCCCAGTGTCCCCAATGTCCCCCCCAGTGTTCCCCTCCCAGCATCCCCTCATGTCCCCAACACCCCCCAGTGTCCCCAGCATCCCTCCCATCATCCTCAAGACCCCCCCGCTCACCCCCCTGTCCCCCCGCCCCCCCATGTCCCCGGGGCACCCCCCGGTGCCCCAGCCCCCCCGGGGGGGTCCCCGCCATCCCCCTCACCAGGGAAGCACGCAGCTGCTCGGGGAGGGGGTCCCGCACCTCGCCGCCCCCCGGCCCCTCGGGGCTGCGGCTCTCCAGCTCGGGGAACAGCCTGGCCCGGATCAGGGACCTGGGGGGGGGCCCCGCTGTCAGGGACCCCCCCCCCCCCACCGCCAAAGGGGGGGGCCCAGGTGTCCACGACCCCACACACACACACACAAAGGAGGGACCCAGGTGTCAGTGAGGGCCCCCACCCCCCAAAAGGTAGGCTCAGGTGTTCGGGACCCCCCACCCCACCCCCCAAAAAGGTGGGGGCTCTGGTGTCCAAGACCCCCCCACAAAGGAGGGCCCAGGTGTCAGTGACCCCCCCCACCCCCCCAGAAGGGGGTCCCAGCTGTCAGGGACCCAGCCCAGCCTCCCCCCGAGACCCCCACCACAAAGAACCCACACGAAGGTGCCCAGGGGTCCCCCCGAGCCCCCACCCCAGGGGAGCCAGGCATCGGGGGTCCCCCTCCATCCCCCCCCCAGAGCCCCCTCCAACCCCCCCGCAGCCCCCACCAGAGCAGGGCCGGGTCGCTGCTCTGCCGGCTCAGGTGGTACGAGGCGGCGACCAGGAGCCCGCAGAAGACGGAGAAGAGGAGGGGGACCTGCTGCTCCCCCCACGGCGCCTGGGGGGGGGGGGGGCATCAGGGGGCACACAGGCACCCCACAACCCCCCCGTCACCCCCCAGGCCGGCCCAGGGACCCCACGAGGCACATAGGCTGGTTGGAGACCCCTGCCCAGGCAGGTGTGAACCCCCAGGGACTCCCCCGAGCTCCCCAGAACCTGTCAGGGCACCCCCCAGGGGCAAACTCAAACCCCACAGAGGCTCCGGGGCAGCTCAGAGACCCCCCCAGGGACCCCCCAGAGACCCCCAGGACAATTAAAGACTGTCTAGGACAGGTCAGACAACCCCTGGGGCAGTCTGAGACCCCTCCCAGGGCAGATCAGGGACCCCCCCTGGGGACCTCTGGGCAAATCGAGACCCTCTGGGGCAGATGAAGGACCCCCCCTCCCCCGGGCACATCAGAGATGCCCAGGGCGGATCACGGACCCTCTGTAGCACGCCAGGGACCCCCCAGGGACCCCCTATAGCATGTCAGGGACCCCAGGACAGCTCAGGGACCCCCCAGAGACCCCCTATAGCATGTCAGGGACCCCAGGACAGCTCAAGGAGCCCCCCAGGGACTCCCTATAGCATGTCAGGGACCCCAGGACAGCTCAGGGAGCCCCCCAGGGACCCCCTATAGCATGTCAGGGACCCCAGGATAGCTCAAGGACCCCCCCAGGGACCCCCTATAGCATGTCAGGGACCCCAGGACAGCTCAGGGAGCCCCCCAGGGACCCCCTATAGCACGTCAGGGACACCAATATAACTCAAGGACCCCCCCAGGGACCCTCTATAGCATGTCAGGGACCCTAGGATAGCTCAAGGACCCCCCCAGGGACCCCCTATAGCATGTCAGGGACCCCAGGACAGCTCAGGGAGTCCCCCAGGGACCCCCCCATGGCACCTCAGGGACCCCCAGGGCACATCAGGGATCCCCCCAGGGCACCTCAGGGACCCCCCCAGGGACCACCCCCCCCCCCAGTGCGCACAGAGCCCCCCGTACCTGGATGGCCCCCAGGCAGAAGCCGTAGAGCGCGGCGGCGACCAGGAGGCTGCGGGCCAGCCCGTAGAGAGCGGCCAGGGGGCTGGTGGCAGCTACGGGGAGGGGGGCGGTGAGCAAGAAACCCCCCTCAGCCAAAACGGGGCAGCCGGGGGGGTCCCCAGCCCCTCGGGGGGGGCGGTCCGAGAGCCTACCGGTGCCGCCGAAGACGTGCATGTCGACCTGCTCCAGCAGGTACATCAGGCAGGTGTTGACCTGGGGCAGGAGCCCCAGCAGGAAAACCAGGGGGAAGCAGAGGGTGAACACTGGGGGGGGACCAAAATTAATTACAGGGGGCACCAAAATTGGTGGTGGGGGGGGGGGGGTGCGAGGCCCCCCCAGCACACCCCAACCCCCCCGGGCGGGCGGCTCACCGGTGGCGACGTCGCGGGCGGCGCGGGCGGCGGCGGGGGTGAGGAGGGGGAGCCCGCAGAGCGGGGGGCCGGGGGCCGGGGGGGGCGCGGGA
>JAVHSO010000117.1:15000-19949 GCA_031468815.1 Morus bassanus | reverse complement strand
GGTAGACCTGGCCGCCCTTTTCACCGGAGGCTCCGGCAGCGACATGCCGGGGCTCGCCGGCCACCGCCGGCGGCCGGCCCCGCTCTCCGGAGCCGGGTAGACCTGGCAGCCGGCTGCGGAGTCGGGTAGACCTGGCAGCCGTCGCCCCCCCCCGCCCCCCGCCCTGAGCTGGGTAGACCTGGCAGCCGGCTGCGGAGCTGGGTAGACCTGGCAGCCGTCGCCCCCCCCCCGCCCCCCGCCCTGAGCTGGGTAGACCTGGCAGCCGGCTGCGGAGTCGGGTAGACCTGGCAGCCGTCGCCCCCCCCCCCGCCCCCCCCGCCCTGACCTCGGTAGACCTGGCAGCCGGCTGCAGAGTCGGGTAGACCTGGCAGCCGTCGCCCCCCCCCCCCCGCCCCCCGCCCTGAGCTGGGTAGACCTGGCAGCCGGCTGCGGAGTCGGGTAGACCTCGCCGCCCTTTTCACCGGAGGCTCCGGCAGCGACATGCCGGGCTCGTCGCCCACCACCGGCGACCGGCCCCGCTCTCCGGAGCCGGGTAGACCTGGCAGCCGGCTGCGGAGTCGGGTAGACCTGGCAGCCGTCGCCCCCCCCCCCGCCCCCCCCCCGCCCTGAGCTGGGTAGACCTGGCAGCCGGCTGCGGAGCCGGGTAGACCTGGCCGCCCTGTTCTCCCGGGGGGCGGGGGCGGGGGCGGGGGCGGGGGCGGGGGCGGGGGCGGGGGCTGGGCCGGCCCGGGCGGGGTAGGGGGGCAATTGCCAACTCCCCCCCCCCCACACCGAGTTTTAAGCGATTCTCATGCAAGGGCCACCCTGTTCTTCCGGCGGGTGGGGTGTGGAGGACGGGGGGAGGTGGGGGGGCGCGGCTCGGCATTTTTTTTGGCCCTGTTTCCCGTATTTAAGCGCTTCTAATAAGGGGAGTAAATTTAGATGTACCATACCGTGCATGAATTTTTTTTGTCTTTATTGGCTTCGATAGAAAATAAATCAATGAAATATGAACAAAAACATTTTTAAACGTTCGGGTTTTTTTATTTTTTTGTTTTTGGTTTTGGTTTGGGTTTTTTTTTAAGACACCCCCCGTCCACCACCCCCGCCCCGACACGGTGGCTGCCGTGCGCTCACCGGCTTCCCCGCCCCGGCCAGCCTCTCCGCTCCGTTCCCCCCTCGCCCGCCCGCCCGCCCACCCCCAGCACACCCTCTGGCTGGCAGGGGACCGGTTAGAGGCGGCAGCCCGCGTCACGAGCCACCCGGCTCCCCGGCGCGAGTTCACCGTCAGCCGGGACACTGCACGACCGGGCACCCCTAGCCGGGTTCGGGTCCCGATGCTGCCGGGCGCTCGCCGTCTTTTGGTTTTGGTTTATGCGGGGGTGGGGGGGGTGGGGGTGGGGGTGGCGGGGGGGGGGGGTGGTGGTGTTTGTGTACGTGTGTGCGCGCGCGCTTTGGGTTTCGTTTTGGTTTTCTTTTTTTTTTTTTTTGTTTTGTTGTTGGTTTTTTGTTTTTTGTTTTTTGTTTCTTTTCCTTGCCATCGTTTTACCGTAGTCCGATTTTTTTTTTAAAGGAACCGTATTTAAAATATGTATCTGCGATCCTGCAGACTCCGTGCGTGTCCCCCCCCATCCCCCCGCCACACACAAAGAGACGTGTGCGCGCGCCTGCACACGCAGAGACACACACAGACACCCGCCCGCCCGCGGCTCCCCCCCTCCCCCCTCCCCCCCCCCAGCGCCGCAGTTCAGGACCGGCAGACCGGTGGGTGCGGCCCCCCGCCCTGCCCCGACCGCAGACTCTCCGGCGCCCCGCGGCAGCGGGGGGGAGGTGGGGTGGGGGCGTGGGGTGTCCGCAGCCCCCCGTCCTGCGCAGGCGCGTGCGCCTCGCTGCCCGGCAACCGGGCCCCCACCCGCGGGGAAAGGGCGGCAGTTCCCGCCACGCTAACGGTCCCGCGCTCAGTCACACCGACAGCAGCGGCGGGGAAGGGAGGCTCGCGCAGGGGCAGGCGCGAGCGGTTGGTGATCAGGCGGGGAGCCCGGCGCAGAGGTAGGCTGGGGGGGGGGGGGGGGGGGGATGGTGTCCCTTTATGGAGACGATTTCCGTAAGGGTCGGTTGGAGCTGTTTTTTTTTTTTTTAATTATTATTCCCCCCCCCCCCCCCCCCCCCCCCGCCTCCCACCCCCTTTCGCGTTCGTTAGGTTTTCCACCCGCGGCAGGGGTGGGCAGGCGCACAGCAGGGTGACTGACCGGCTGCCCGGTTGACTGAGAAAGAAAGGAGGGAAGGGGGAAATAAAAAGAACGAAAGAATGAGAGAACGAAAGAAAGAAAGAAAAAGAAAGAAAGGTGGGAGCTGGGGCTGGGGCAGGGGCATGGCAGGGTAGCGACTCGGCAGCCGGGGTGAGAGACCGCATGCTGCTGGGACTCCCCCTCTCCCAGCCGGGCACGGAGCCGGCAGGGACGCCGCTGGGTCCTAAAGAGTCTCCCGCCTGCCTTCCCCAGGGCGGCTAAGCTGGTAGCGGAAGGTGGGGGGGGGGGGGGGGGCAGGGGGGAGCAGGTGGGGGGGGCGGCCGGACTGACCGCGAACCACGTGGCGGGGGGGGGGGGGGGGGGCGGTGGCCGCAGCGGCGGGCGGGCGGGCGGGGGGGTTATGTACGTGGGGACGCGCAGGTGGGCATGTTGCATCTGTGGCGGGCGGGCAAGGGTTTCAGGCCGGGGGCCTCTTCGGGAGGGTGGGTGGGAGCGCGCCCGCCTGCGTGCGTGCGTGCGTGCACGTGGACGGGCTGCACGGAGACAGACGGGGCGGGGTTACGTACGCGGGGACGCACGCTGTGTGGTCGGCGGGCGAGGGGTTCAGGCCGGGGGCCCGTTTGGGAGGGCGCGTGCGTGCGTGCAGGTGCGTCCGCACGTGAGCGCACGCGTGCGCTCAGCGATGGGCAGGGGCTTTGGGCTGGCCGGGGGCCTGTTGGGGCGGGCGCGCAGGCGGGGAGACGTGAAGAAAGACTCGTAGTGCTGTCGGTAACGCTGCCTTCTCTGTTACAGCCGGCGTTGTCGCCCGCGTCGACGTCCGGCCCGCGACCCCTGCCTGCCCGTGGACGACGCGCTCGGCTCAGCTCCCGGTCGAAGCCGTCCCTGGGAAAGCAGCAGCCGCCTGCCTCGGCCTGGGCAGTGAGCCGGGTCCCCGGGGCCAGGCTCCAGCGGCGAGGTGGCAGGGCCCCTGCCGGGGCTGGCTGAGAGGTGGGCCACGCTTCTAACAAATGGCCGCCAGCGGTCGCGACGCGAGCGGGACGCGTTCGAGCGGTGCGGTGAGCGCTGCCGAGAGGACGGGCCCAGCGGCCTTAGGCGGGGGTGGGGTGGGACGGGGACGACCACCGCTCCTTTGGCGACAGGGGGAGACGGCCCGGGCTAGGCCGGGCGGGCGGCACAGTGGCCGCGAGGGCTCCCCGTCTCCGAGGAGGCTCGGCTAAGGGGAAGCGGGCCTCGGCGGCGGGGAGCCCTTGCCAGGCGACCGGCTGACTTCCTTCGCAGGCCTGCCAGGCGGCCGTCCCTCGGAGGCTGGCCGCGTCCTTCGAGAGGCCTTCCCGGGAGAGAGGCTCAAAGGCAGGGAAAATATTCAAATAAATAGCTAAATAGATGCTGCTGCTGCTGCTGCTGCTGCTGCTGCTGCTGCTGCTGCTGCTGCTAGAAAAGAAACGGGGCGCGGGTGGGGTGCGCCTGCGTTTCTTTGCTCAGAACTGTCGGGGAGCGGGGGCGGGCGATTGGTTTGCGCAGGTGCGGGGCGGGGAGGGCGGACCGAGGACCGATCTTAATCTACTGCTCTGCGTTAATTAGCTGTTGATCGACAGACTTAACGTCCACCCACCGACGGCGTAGGACAAGTGACAGGAAAACAGGGCCGATCAATAGCTACTCATAAGGATTACTAATCCAAACGATTAATACCTGGACGTGATTTAATCTAATATCCCTACCTGCTTCACGGTCGATGCGGTGGAGAGATACTAACGAGCTACTTATCCCTTTTCGTTACGGCAGTCTTCCCGGGCTATCGACCCACCGGCGAGTAATTATCAATAGCATGCGTCGTCGTCGTCGTCGTCGTCGTCGTCGTCGTCGTCGTCGTCGTCGTCGTCGTCGTCGTCGTAAGCATAAGGAATACCAATAACAATAACGATAAGGACAAGAAGAGATGAACGTAATAGTAAACATTAAACATCAAACATTAACTACAATAATGGGATTAAATTAAGATCCAGGGTCTCGACCTTTTTTAAGTAGTTTAATAATTAATAATAAAGCGTTTATTATTAGCCGCGCAATTCTCAGTTTCTTAGTTGTTACGCTTAGTTATCGATACCGATAATTACTGATTACGAGTTAATGAAAGGCTGTTAATCATCTATCGTTATATACATTATCATGCATAATACATATCTATTCACTTCATAGCTTGATGATAGTTCGTAACTAGGAATTAAAATTCTGAAGTGTAATGCCATGTATATATTGTGTATTAATTACGATCTATAACTAATTTTACAGCAGTAATTTAATGAATTCTTCTTTAATGATAAAAAATATAAAGATTCTGATTTATAGGAATGTTGAAGATTAAATAGAGCGATAGTAGTAAATGACCAGAAATGGTGCCGATCGTCATTACTCTAAGCGTTCGTGTTTATGACGTATTAGAATGAGCTGTTATTTATTAATATGGAACTATTGTTTTCATCAGCAATTAATTAATGGAGGACGGGGGGGGGGGGGGGGGGGGGGGCAAAACACACACGCGCCCGCCCGCCCGCAAACACAGAAAACCAAAACAAAATAAGACACGATTAAAGGAAAAAAAAAAAAAAAAACCACACCAAACCGCACATCCCGCCGCACTCCCAACACACGCCTCCCAACGGACGATCCGGCAGGGATGCCAGGTCTACCCCGGCAGTCAGGCGGCCAGGTCTACCCCGG
>JAVHSO010000117.1:0-2500 GCA_031468815.1 Morus bassanus | reverse complement strand
CCTCGGGGCCCACCCGGACGGGTGCGGGCCCACACCCTCGCTTTTTTTGCCCAGCGGCTCTCACGGCTCAGCCGCCCCACCGCCCATCAGCTGCTCGCGGCCGGCACCCACGGGCGCCCGGACCGAGGGCGGCGCCGGCGCCTCGCGTGCTTTGAGGACACCTGAGGGCTCGCGGGACCGCGCGGCCATCACACAGCCCTGTTCGGTAAAGAAGCCCAAGGAACCCCGCCCAGCTGCGGGGGAACGGAGCGACACCTCACCAGCGACGGGAAGCGAATTGGAGAGGAGACCACCCTGCCTGAACACCGGACACCGCCGTGGCTCCCTATTACGGGGAGCACGGAAGAGCCGGCCCGCCGGGGGCCCTCTCCGACGCGACCCGAAATGCCTCATCGATCAGCAAAGGAAAGGGAACAGGGGAAGTCGGAAGAAGCGGAGGCCCCACGGCCACGGTCCTGGGACAGCGACAGCCGCGCGCGCCGGCCACCGCCCGGGGGTCGGCGGCGGACGCGGGGCCCTGCGTGCGTGCAGGCCAAAGGGCAGCGTCTGCGGAGAGGTGCAACAACGGCCTGAACACCGGCCGAGCCGGCCCGCCGTGAAGCCCCCCCGACGCACCCTACATGCCTCATCGATCAGCAAAGGAAAGGGAGCAGGGGAAGTCGGAAGAAGCGGAGGCCCCACGGCCACGGTCCTGGGACAGCGACAGCCGCGCACGCCAGCCACCGCCCGGGGAGCGGCGGCGGACGCGGGGCCCTGCGTGCGAGCGAGAGGGCAACATCCGCGAGAGGTGCTCCACCGGCATCAGCACCGGCAGGGCCGGCTTGCCGTGAGGTCTCTCCGATGCGCCCGGGAACGCCTCAGCGGGCGCTGCTTGTGGGTCTGGATCAGCCAAAGAGGAAGACGAGCGGGAGGTGCCGCAGGCCACCCGCTCCGCACAACGATTCCCTTGAGCGAGGCAGACGGGACCGGGGGGAAGCCCGCGGCAGGTTCGGCTCCCCCCGGGTCTCCTAGCGTTCGAGAGTGCCGGCGACCGACGCCGGCCACCGGTCTTTGCCCGCCCTGCAGGGAGCAGGGTTGCCCCGGGGGGGGGGGGAGGAGAGCCCCCGGGGATAGCCACTGAAGGCCACAAACCCCCGGCCCCCGAGAGCGGCCGGCTGCCGCCCACCGCCCGCCTTCGCGGGCCCCAGCTTAAGGCCGGAGAAAAAGAACGGACGAGGCGCCGCCACCTCGCCCGTAACACCCCATGCAGCAGTCCCATCACCGAGCCCTCTGGCCACCGGGGAAGCCAGGGCAGGCCAGACACCACCGGCCGGCCGCCCGCGTAGCTCGTGCCGCCTACACCCGCGCCATCATCGGGCTCTCGGGAGCCGGGGAAAGCCGCGGCAGGCTCGAAGCACCCCCCGGCCGTCTGCATCTGGCTGCCGGCCACAGAGGACCGGCTGCCGCCCTGCCCGCTTCGCGGGCTCCAGCTTAAGGCCGGAGAAAAAGGACGAGGCGCCGCCACCTCGCCCATAACGCGCGCAATCCCACCACCAAGCTCTCCGGCAACTCGAGAAACCAGGGCAGGCCAGACGCCGCAGGCCGCCGCATACGGCTCGTGCCGGTAAAAAGAGGGCGAGGCGCCGCCGCCAACGCCCACACCACCATCGGACCCTCGGGGGCCGGGGAAAGCCGCGGCAGGCTCGACTCTCCCCGGCTCTTGCAAGCGTTCGAGTGCCGGCGACCACCACCACGGGCTGCCGGTCTTCGGCCCTGCCCCGCGGGGAGCCGCTGGCCCCGGGGGAAACGAGGACGAGGTGCCGCCACCTCGCCCAGCCCACAGCGCCGGGCCCTCTGGAGCCGGGGAAAGCCGCGGCAGGCTCGACTCCCACGGCCGTCTGCCTCCGGCCTAAAGGCCGGCACGAACCTTCGCCGTCATCGGGCCCTCTCCGGGGCCGGGGTCGGGGAAGCCGCCGCAGAGGCTGGACTCCCTTTTCCCCCGCGGCCATGCCCTTTCTTCGAGTGCCGGCAACCGCTGCCGGTCCTTGCCCTGTCCCGCAGAAGCCGGCTTTTACACCTCGCGCCTGTCAGCAACGGCCACCGGAGCCTGCCGCCGGCTCCGGTTCAACACCTGTCGGACACACACCGGGCTAAGCGCTGGGGGACGGCCGTGCCAAGCAGGCGGAAGCCGAGCCCAACCACTGCGGGAACCGCCAGGAGAGCTGCAGAGCGCCCCGCGTAACCGGGCCGAGCCGCGGGCGTTGCGGCCGCTCGCTAGCGCTGCTCCGGAGACGAGTCACCGCTCGCTCCTATAATATGTACCGGCACTTCCCCGCCCGCGGAGAGCTCCAAGAGCGAGGCCCTCCACCCACCGCAGAAGCGCGCCAATCACGCCGACCTTTACGATGACGTAACTGGAGGCAGCGAAAAACAGCGACCCCTTGGCAAGCTCCGACGAAGCAGTGCGGACAACAGGTCTACCCGTCAGCCCCGGAAATGCGACCAAGTCCCGCCGGAGCCG